>NMRB01000990.1:0-19465 GCA_002633025.1 Notospermus geniculatus | reverse complement strand
GCCCCATTTTGGCCAACAAATCTTTAAAGTCGACCGTGAAATTCTGGAACTCGGCACAAATCAATGTTCCTAGCACAGGGTGCCCCCTCTTTTCCCAAACCCTGGATCCTCTGCCCCTGATTCATGCATTTGAATTGTGCCAGACCATGCAATATGTCACTCGACGTATGCTAGTGTATGTGAAACCATAATTACCTTTCGGTTACCAAGACTGTTCCAAAGATATTATTCAGTACAAACTGATTACCATTCGTTCCATTCATTTTACAATTCAAAATACTATTGCCATTTTTTGTAAGGGCATGAATCTGCAACCGGAGTTGCTAATCTCCAGATTTCTACTACAGCAAATTAACAAGGAAAGGCTTTTAGCAATGTTTTACTTCAGTGTTATTGCGCTCCTGAATGAGCCGGACCTGCTGAGTATGATGCTATTCATATCTTATTGCTTATAGGATTTGACTGATAGCTATAAATTATAAAAAATTCTGGACAGCGCACTGCAACACTGATCTTGAATGCCGGCCATACTGACATAGAGTTGAAGTGCAAGCAATTAGCGGTGGTGGTAGGCAAAGAGAAACTGCTGATGCCCACCACTAGCATCCTGAGAACATAAGGGGTTCTCAGCGCTGTTTGTGTGCGGTGATGAAGGGAGCGAGTGCTAAGAACCCCTGATATTCTCAGGATGACCACAAGGGTTATACCGTACACCCTGGTGTTCGGACTCGTCGCCAGTACTCTGAGCCACAAACCACAGCTGTGCGACTGACGACAACCGATGGGAGCTCAGCATGGTGTACCACTCAGGGGTCCTGACGAAATGTTGAGAACATCACCCGAAAACATGTCTATTAACTAAGTTGGACAGAATGTTGTCTGCTTCTCAACGTACTGTGCTGAATATTCTGTCAACAAATCTGTAAAACTGACCGTAAAATTCTGAAATTTGGGGCCAATCATTGAAATTCACCGCCGATTTCAATGTTTCTAGCACAGTGCGCTCCCTCTTTCCCGAAATCCTGGATCCGCCGCTGTCAATGGATCCTTGTCGGTCACCAACTGAAGAATTGGTCATACGTGTAAAGGCCAATTCATACTTCTCTGTCTTGCATTTTGCGCTTGTCCATTCCCTATGTTTATGTGTTTTACTAACAATAACTAGAGCCATCATGTGATGGCGCAGATTCGTCTCCATTTGAAAGTTATGAAATGGCATGCACAGCGGCAAAATAGGTGGGCAGGGTCCAAAGGGTACTTTGGGTACAAATATACCTAGTACCCTAAAGAAATTTGAGGGTACGATATAGTACCCTCAAATGAAATGGTCCATGGACCATGTGCTCACCCATTTGGACATAATAGTGTAATGACAGAGAGAGGTATATCAGTTATATGAGCAATCTGGGTAAGTCATTCCCAAGTTGTAGGACTTCAATGATTTTCAGTTTGTGCCACCTGGCGGCCATATTGGATGTCCAATCGGGCGAAAACTTCACATGCACATAAAGGTCATCTAGAGGGAGCCACATAGCACATTTGAGTGCACTGGGTCAAGTCGTTCCTGAGTTATTGCACATTTGATTATTTTCGGGTTACGCCACCTGGTGGCCATATTGGAACCTCAATCAGGCCGAAATTTGACGTGCTTGTAAAGGTCATCTAGAAGGAGGTACATATCAAATTTGATCGCTCTGGGTCAAGTTGTTCCTGAGTTATAGCACATTTGATGATTTTCAGGTTACGCCACCTGGCGGCCATATTGGAAGTTTAATCAGGCCGAAATTTGTCGTGCTTGTAAGGGCCATCTAGAGGGAGGTAAATATCAAGTTTGAGCACTCTGGGTCAAGCCGTTCCTGAGTTATAGCACTTGGAAGATTTTCAGGTTACGCCACCTGGCGGCCATATTGGATGTCCGATCGGGCCGAAACTCGGTAATTTTGAAGGTACCCCTCTAATACACGTTTATGCAAGATATGAAGACGCTCGGTGAAATAATGAAGAACTGTGGCAGGTTCGTTACTTCTGTCGAACTTTGACCTCTGTGACCTTGAAAAGTAGGTCAAATCAAAAACCCGTTATATATGTTATGTATCCTAATATGATACACCTATGACAAAAATTTGGAGATGATCGAGTCATTAGTTCAGGAGTTATTGCACTTTTTGTGTTTTTGGTTTTGGCCACCTGGAGGCCAAGCCAAGAATCGAATCGGACCGAAACTTGGTGTCATACATGTAGGTCATCTGACCTAGGGGTATATATGTACCAAGTTTCAGATCAGTAGCCCCAGCGGTTACAAAACGTGCCCTGCTGACGGACGACTGACGCTGCACCATTGTAAGAGCTCACAGGTGAGCTAAAAATCAATTCAGTAATGTTTTTCTTAAATTTGTTACATTTCAAATGCAACTTTCATGCATAAGGAACACTAATTTTGCATTTTGGAGTGAAAAAATGACTCTGGAGGCCATTATTAACAGAAAAAAAATTGAAAAAAATTAAACAAATTTTTCTCCCCCCCCCCCAGGAGGTACCCTGGAAAAAATCCTGGCAGAAACCCTGGTGGGGCTGAAGTGTAGGGAGTGTGGGACACTCCAAAAGTGCCAAAAAGTTGTAAAAGCTAAATCTCACCCCTTGACATGAACATGATGAAAGGCCTCTCAAGTGAATTCAAATTTCCCGCCCACAGCACCATGTATTTAAGCAGGCAATTTTCTGATTGGCTGGATCTCGATGTCCCAACTATCTTGATAACTTGGCCCCAAAATGGTTATCTAAGTAGGCCTATGCTATGAAATCAACAGAATATTGAACAAAAGACCCAATTTGAGCCTCTCACAGTGTCCGTCATAGCTTATTTTTCTGCTCATTAGGCATGTTAGGTCAGACTAGCTGACCAGAAACATCGTAGGTGACACACTCATGGAGATCGTCTGCATGGTTTTTGGCGCGAAGCCAGATCAATTAGGGCTAAGTATATCTTCGTAGAAATGACCAACACGGGCAAACCTTATGTCATTGGAAAGGAAATTTTATCAGGAATCCAACCAAACAGTTTTTGAGGCGATTTCATTCCATCCCAGAGAAATAAAACCAAAAGTTCACGACGTTGTGAAAGTCATGAAAGCTATGATCCTCAAGTCAGTATCAACGCAGGTCTGTGTTTCGTCGATGAAGTGTTCGTCAGCTGGTGGTGGTGAGTCGTGCGTTTAGATAAAATCTACACAGCTCGATTTGAAATTCAGGGGAATGAAAGGAATCACATCCACAACAAATTTGTCCCTTTTTGGCAAATGAGTACATATGAGCGGCATTTTCTTGCGAGATGAAAACTTTGTTGCGCATCAGTGAAATGGCGTGCCATACAGTAACCTCGACGCAAATGTTTCACTCGCAGTACCGCCTTTTGAACAAAAGTTTTCTTTGACCGTGCAAAAATATCAGCGAGTGAAATACCTGTATCGAATGGCCATTAAGTTATCTGAATAACGAGTATAGTTTCAACACATGGCACTTTGCAGGTCACAGTAAATCACGTATTTATTACTGCAAGTACACGCTGGCCTATTTCCTAGGTCACTGATGTATTCCATTACATGGTACAATGCCACGTGGACATTGCCTGGGGCGAGAGTGCGTCCATCAGTTGATACCCGCAGGCTAATATAATAGATTCGTCTCCACAACTGCTGTAAGATGGCGCTGGGAGACGAATCTAAAAATTACTTTTTCTACCACGCACTCACATAGGAAACGGACAAGTGCAAAACGCAAAGTATGAATCGACCTTAAGCGCACTCAGAACAAGATTTAAGTCGGTATACATGCAGGGGGCTCTTTATCGTCAGCCAATTATCTTCACCACCAGAAGTTGACAAGATATACGAAATAAAGACGACAGTTCTCTTCCGGTGGTTACAAATCAATAGCTATTCATTATATTATTATAAATGAATATTAGTTATTTGGCCATGACACTTCTGTAATGTACATTAGGGAACTGAAAACTAGGGATGAACTCTTCGGGGACGAGAGTTCATAAAACTAAATTCAGTTTCTTCCCACGATAAGAAATGAATAATTGCCCAGATTATGTTACCCACGGTCCTCATTATTTTCAAATTCATTATTAGTACCTAGCAATTAGATGACGCCGTACGTCGCATCAATCAAACCATCTACGTCACACACGCGGAATCGATGGATCACGACACTCTCCGATTGCGTACCTGAGTTAAATAGCCATTGCAATCAGTGTTCCCCAACTCCGACCATCTTTTTCCAATCCCAACCATGATTTCTGGTTTACTGCATACAGAACTGAGTGCAGTTTCTGTTTGGTGCCAACTGGCCTAATACCCAACAATCTGAGATTTGAGGTCTCTTTGAGATTATCCAGGGATGTGAATGGGAGATCACTCTTTGCCCCGGCACAAGAGTACTCAAATCCATTTCAGCAAAAATAGATTGATTTCAGTCAAGTTGAAGCAGATGATCAGCAAATCCGGGATTTTTCATCATTGCGATAATAGGGAGGTTTCGCTAATCTGACGAAACATGAAGTACGAAATATGAAATTGGACTTCACTTCCATGACGTAATGTATTTCAGGACATGGTTGGTACCACAAATATCGCCTGCTGCAAGAGCGTCTTTTTAGCGTTTGACGTTAGACCGATAGAGTTACCGGTACAGTGTATATTAAACTTTGAAATTTATCTTTTGTATCAACTTCGTAGATACGACCTGGAAATTTAAAAATTCAAGATGCACTACATGTATAACTCTCTCGGTCTTACATGATATGCTAAAAGACGCACTGGCAGCAGGGACATTTGTGGTAGCAACCATCTCCAGAAATACATTAGGTCCTGGAAATGAAGTTGAATTTCGTATTTCGTACTTCGTGTTTCATCAGATTTGCGAAACCTCGCTACTGTCAGTGTTGGACACAAGATGGTGTGGGTTGGTATACTATGCAATGGAAACTCTTCATCCTTATTGAAAATATTCCGAGCCTGAACCAGACACTCGTCAGGTCGCCACAACATAGCAACGTGATAGCTAATTAAAGACCTGTTCATGACGTTGTTAGGACGAGAAAATGTCAAGTTTAACCATTTACATAACTGCGACAATATAACTCAGGTCACGTTGGGTCACAAAACATCTCGTAAAGAATTGACTGGCAGATTACACCACTCCAATAAATTCTAAAGAAATCCTATCTACTCCCAATGGAGGTAATTATTTCTAAACCGTTCTTCAGTTTCTAAATTGTAAACATTGATTTATTTAATGGAAGCTCATCCGTTTCGCTCCCACGTTAAAATGAATGGTTGGTGATCTGCAAGTGTGATTTCCGTCCTAAAGGCGATTACTTATCTGGCGTCACAGCTTCAGAGGTTGAAGCGGATGATGCAGAAGGAACTATTGAATGAGATTTAGTTATATTTTATAGCAGTCGGTTGTACTATGATCCAAGATTTTGTCTGTGTTGACAACTCATCAATCATATCGCATGATTTTATGTTCATATTTATACAGAAAGGACAGAAAAACATGTCAATCTTTCAACTTATTTGTCCTTTCGCCACATTCTTTATTCGTTCTTCAATCAACCTATTTAACCTTGACATAATACAAATGTGAACCCATTTAATGATGGTGTAAGTTTCTCGGTAATCATTCTAAGCCAATCACCACTGGCACTAAATCAACAAGAGTCAAGTGTGTAAGATGGTAACTACAGAACATTTGACCACCAATTCTTTTCAAAGGCCATTTCACCAACCGACTCTGACCCAGGTTACGGTCTTGCAGGAAATGAGCAATGGTGTGCAATATTGATAGCAAATTTGTAACCTTCGTTTGACCTTCAACAACAAAGAAAGAATTGGAGAGAATGCTGTGCTATATCGATATATTGATCAATTCTTAGGAAGTGTAAACTGAAGTCATAGAGGATTTTAGTCATGTTGTCCATTGGGCATTCAGAATTGCAGATTGGGAAAACTCGTGCAAGAGATTGATGAGGGCTGGACTTTCGTTGGGTGCATTCTTCATGAAAGAGAGGGAAACTCCCTTGATATTTCAGTGTTTCTTATAGAGGCTCCCTTTTCCTTTTGCATCATATTCTCTCACCTGATATCTGAGATGTTTGAGGACCAGGCCAGATCAGCATAATGCAGTTTAACAGTTGCATGTAGTTCTTTGGATGGCACTCAAAGGTTACAACAAAGTTCCATGTGGACGTTTTCCCACCCTTTTTCGTAAGGCGTTTTCAACACACACGAAAGGGTGGGTGAAACGTCCATAAGGAACTTTGTTGTGACCTTTCATGAGTGCCATCTAAAGAACTAAACGCAACTGTTAATTGCCTCAAAGAAGAATATGACATTCAAAGAATAATGCAGTTTATTCCCATTTTGCACTTTCCCATATCCCCCTCCAATACTGCTAACCAAAACCCCAACTGTTGGAGGGCATATTGACAGATGGTGAAAAGGGAAAGACAACGCATAATGCAGAAATTAATCTCCTAACATCAGGATAACAAAATATATAACTTTAGGCAGCTAATAGAGCCATACCAGTTTGTGGTTCACCATAGGCTGACTTGCATTTTTCTGTGCTCTGTAATAGTGCTGGAGAATGTCTTACGATGGAGGATTTGAGAAAGAGCCCCCTAGTGTCACAAATGCAACAAGTGTCATGTGGTAAGACTGATGATGAATCAAAGTGCACGTCGTTGGTATCACACCTGCAATGAGTGACATTTCCGACTGAGACCACTTCCGACCAAACAGACTAAAAGGGCAGGCTTAATATCTAATAATGGATGAATACCTTTATAGCGTTTACTTAGCACTCCTGCAGCTGAGGAGAGGATGCCTGGTGGACGAAGTTTATTTGATCATTAATGGAACATGCTGAGATGAAGAAGTAAAGGAACACGTGTTCGTGGTAGCTTTACTTGAAAGGGAAGCAACGATTGAGTCCCTTTGGAAGCAACTCTTATAGCATTGCAAAATTATTACTTCCATTTAGGGCCGATTTTTTAAACGATGGCTAAGATAACCATCAGGTTTCATTAACCCTCAGTTGACAAACTGTTTGTTAAGCGGAGTAAATTTTTCGATTTTATTAATCGTTGATAGCCAAACGTTCTAAAAGTCAAAAGGTTTACTTTGGTTAATTCACAGTTTGTCAGAAAAGCCGATGGTTAAACCAAGGTTTACCTTAACTATCGTTTAAAAAATTGGCCCTTAGCCTATTACTGCCAAGGTTCCGGGTTTGAATCCAGCCTTGGCCACATGGGATTAGTCATACACGCTTGACTCATCATGTCCCTACACTCCTCTCGCAGTGTTTTGTTTCGCTCCGTACCTACGCTTCACAAACCACTGCTTCGAATGGCCGGTATTCTGCCGATTTACCGCCAGATGGCACCACTACTGTCCAACCAATCAGCGCCCGCCATCAGGCTGCAACTGAGCAAAATCCTAAAACACTTTCTCCAGCGCGACAACGGGAACAGTAGTGGTGCCANGTTTGCTGCATGCCCTTAAAGAAGGGAGAAAAAGTAGTTCATATTACCAGCTCTGACAGGAGTGTCCGGCTAACCCTGCTACCACTGGATTGTGCTATCGCATGGAAAATCAGTTCTGGTGGTCAATTCATGGAAAATCCACACTTCCATCAATGCAGTGTTCTTCTATTTCATGAATAATGATCAATTATACAGAATCTTTCTAATGGAAATTGCCCACTTATCACACCAAACTTGTCAAACGCGGCAAATTACACAAACCAATATGCTTTGTCTGATTGGCATTCATGTTAGAAATGATTTGTTTTTATAAAGAGTTATTGACCAATTATGCGAACTTCTTACCAGTAGGTCACTAATTTCACTTTTAAATTGCACTGGTTTGCCGGCAAACCTCCACGCCACGGACATAATTCAAATGTGACAGTAAACCTTTGGGCAAAACAGACTTTTTTCCCTTTCACTTGAACTGGATGAAAAATCACCACGAACCATGAATCTAAATCAAAACCTTGTCCCCATAGGCACTAAATGCAGATAACTTGTATGCTCCTTTAACTTCATAATGAGGAAAACCTGGTAACCTGAACATCAATAGTTGCTGACAGGAATCCCGTTTGAACACCATCAGAAGTAATGAAAGGTAGTATGGTAAAGTAGCAAACTGCCTCGGGAGTCACTAATAAATTACAAAAAGGCCAATTCCAATGTATGCCACTGATTTATTGGAGAAAGGTACTGCCTTCAGCACGAGAGCATGTGGAACAACTAAACAAAGGCATAGATCCGACTGACAAAAATTAAGATTAGCTACCTGTGAAACTGTTAGGTATTGAGGCCATCAGTTGGAAGTCCATGAAGAAAATACACCAAGGTCAGCAGAGTCTAATGTATGCGTAATGTTTCAAATGATTTTCCTTACCATCAGGTACCAATGTCAACCATGCCACTCCCATGCTCAGAACCGGCATAGTGTCCAGCAGATCAGCAATGACCTGAGGCTAGCGATGACCTCAGCTTGGGCAACAACACTGCGAGAAAGTGTTAAAAAGCTTAATCTATCATGCATGGCAGTGGTAACACTATCATAAACACATCCCAGTTCCCCAACATCTGAGATATGTTCTACGCTATCTACCGCAAAGATAGGTGAATTAACAGGGATCAGGTCACAGTCAGTGCACAACGTGTTTCTCAGCCGATAAAAATGTGATTTCATGCTGCGGCCATCTGGCACATCCTCTGAATATTCTTCATCATTTTAAGTACATTGGCCCCTCACAAACTATAAGCAGCAGAGAGGGTGACACTCTTCAGCACTATTTCATTTTGGTATCTGGGCAGGGACTAGGTCCAGACTGGGCGGGGAACACCAAAGAATAGACAACTGGGCCTAAGAAGCATTCACATCAAATGCAGTTTGGTTCTGTGCATTTTCGACAGGCATTGATGTCATTTGTGCTCCAATGTAGGCAGCTCAGTGGACCTCCAGTTGCCTGTAAAAACCGCCTGAGAAAATGCAATCCACTGGCATGACTGGTGTGAATGTTGCTGTGCCCAGGACATCATATTGGGACAAATGATGACAACTGTCTAGTGGTCAGACTACAACACAAAGGTTGACAAGTCCAGAAAGCTGCAATTCTTCAGAAGCCAACCTTCAACTCTCCTAGGTAACTTTCCACAGACGAATATGACTTGATGTCCTACTGACAAAAATTAAGATTAGCTACCTGTGAAACTGTTAGGTATTGAGGCCATCAGTTGGAAGTCCATGAAGAAAATACACCAAGGTCAGCAAAGTCTAATGTATGCTTAATGTTTCAAATGATTTTCCTTGCCATCAGATACATTGTACCAATGTCAACCATGCCACTCCCATGCTCAGAACCGGCATCGTGTCCAGCAGATCAGCAATGATCTTAGGCTAGCTATGACCTCAGCTTGGGCAACAACACTGCGAGAAAGTGTTAAAAAACTTAATCTATCATGCATGGCAGTGGTAACACTATCATAAACACATCCCAGTTCCCCAACATCTGAGATATGTTCGACGCTATCTACCGCAAAGATAGGTGAATCAACAGGGATCAGGTCACAGTCAGTGCACAACGTGTTTCTCAGCCGATAAAAATGTGATTTCATGCTGCGGCCATCTGGCACATCCTCTGATCATTCTTCATCATTTTCAGTACATTGGCCCCTCACAAACCACAAGCAACAGAGAGGGTAACACTCTTCAGCACTATTTCATTTTGGTATCCGTGCAGGGAACACCAAAGAATAGACAACTGGGTCTAAGAAGAATTCACATCAAATGCAGTTTGGTTCTGTGCATTTTCGACAGGCATGATGTCATTTGTGCTCCAATGTAGGCAGCTCAGTGGACCTCCAGTTGCCTGTAAAAACCGCCTGAGAAAATGCAATCCACTGGCATGACTGGTGTGAATGTTGCTGTACCCAGGACATCATATTGGGACAAATGATGACAACTGTCTAGTGGTCAGACTACAACACAAGGTTGACAAGTCCAGAAAGCTGCAATTCTTCAGAAGCCAACCTTCAACTCTCCTAGGTAACTTTCCACAGACGAATATGACTTGATGTCCTTGAAGGTGACATATCTCTGACATCATGGCAAAGGTGAACGATCGCAAATGGCTAAGTGTAATAAATCATCCATATACAGCAGGACTAAAAAAATACTACAATGTAGCTTGTGTTAATCTCCACTAGATTAGTTGGGACGATATTTTGTCTCTCGTGTATACGTAGCATGATAAGACATAATCAAGGAATTGCCAATCACCACTTTAAAGGTGCTCTAGTTCGAATTGGAAACATTATGGTGTGCCACCTATTGTCAACTTCTGGTACTAACAAATCAGATAAAATCGAATTAAATCTCGCCTTTCACAACTTTTTGTTTGTTTTTGAGCGTAACATCATAAATATATTTCAGTTACAAGAATATTTATCAAGATAGATATAAAAATAGATAACATTAATGTTTTGGTATACACGGTGCTGCCACCTGTCCGAGGAAAAATAACTATTATAATCAACCATGTAAATAAACAAACCGTAATGTTTACAATTCAAACTAGAGCACCTTTAAGTCAAGATTGATGATTTATGTTATCTCATCTTCTCTCAGTTACAGGATACACCACTTGGAAGATGTCTTTTCAGAACGTGTACAAGGATTTTGTACTTTTTCATTTTCTCCCTCTGACTATTGCAGGAATCATTTTCAAGACAGTGGGAACATAATTTTCAAATGCTAATTTGCTTCTCCCACCTCTCTTTTCAGGTCTGGCAGAGTATCTCGCGTTCAACAGGTATCGTCAAACCGATCGCTGCAATGGTGGCTGGGTATCTCACCTTCTTCGTCTCTGTGTTCAACCCCATTGTTTTCGCGTGTATGATGAAGCAGTATCGTGATGACATACGCCGGGTAATCTGCTTATTATTCGCTGGGAGGAAGTGCAACTACGAGGAAGAGCAGGACTCAGATAGCTCCCGTCAACGGCGGATATCATCCTCAAGCGTGACGAAGCCACTGATGACAACATCAACAGCAGCATCTTATGGTAAAAAGGGCAACATATCACAGGCGCGTGCGGAGGACATCTTGAAGAAGTATGCTCCTAAGAAAAATAACAAAGCGCCTCATAGTGGTGATTTATCAAAAGGGAATGGAAACAATTGTCAAAATCCCAGCAAAGTTGATGGTAACTGTTGTAAGAATGACACTGCTTGCTGATATGTTGTGGGATATGTAAGCATGTGAACTAGGTAATAAATGTTGTTTATGTTTTTTAATCGTGGATCTTATTGTTGACGGGAATGTGGCATTCGACAGATCTATATTTTCTGCCATAATTTCTGCTGTTACAGAAATTGCTAATATGCAGTAACCATCATTTTTCTTTTGGTTATGATGCCAGTTAACCATGATCATTGTTCCTTCGTTTGGTAATTATGCCATTTAACCATCATTCTTCCTTTGTTTGGTTAACATGCCAGTTAACCATCATTGTTCCTTTGTTTGGTTAACATCATCCATACCAGTTAACCATCATTATTCCGTATGTTTGGTTATTGTGCCAGTTAACCATCATTGTTCTTTTGTTTGATAATTGTGAAGTTAACCATCATTCTTCCTTTGTTTTTTGTTGTGCCAGTTAACCATATGCCGGTTAACCATCATTCTTCCTTTGTTTGGTTAATTTTGTGCCAAGGAAAGGGCTGTTGTAATCTTCACTCTGTACTATGGTAGTGTATTTTGGCCTTTCTGCATTTGGAGGACCTAGTTGTTACTTCCTGTGCCCTAAACACCTTTCAGGGTGTGCCAAGAACCTTGGGTATTGAAACAAGTGTTGTTTAATGCATGATCATGTTAACAGATAAATTTCTGTTTTTGCTAACAGGAGCAGTGTTGTCACTGTTAGTGTTATCGATAACAGTGTTGTCACTGTTGGTGTTGCAGTAACAGAGTTGTTGTTTCCACTGTTATCAATAACAGTGTTACTGCCAGTGTTATCAATAACAGTGTTGTTGTTTTCACTGTTATCAATAACAGTGTTGTCACTCACGCTGTTGGTGTTGCAGTAACAGAGTTGTTGTTTCCACTGTTATCAATAACAGTGTTACTGTCAGTGTTATCAATAACAGTTAGTGTTTATCAATAACAGTTAGTGTTGTTTTCACTGTTATCAATAACAGTTTCACTGTTAGTATTACCAATAACAATGTTATTTTCACTGTTACCATAACAGAGATCTCTTTTGTATATTTTGTATCCATGCTTACTGTTACTGTTTGCATTAAATCACCATGACAATGATTATGATGATCAGTGTAATTGAAACAAGTTTGAAATCTAGTCATAGAACCCGCTAAAAAGCATTGTGTAACATTTTTATGAACTTTCAGAAACTGTCACCTGAACGTGTTCTTCACATGATATATTGTTCTTCAGGCAACATTTTCTTTGAAACACCTGATATTTTTCCAAGAAACGCTACGCTATATCATTCACGTGGGACTTCAATAGATGACATCAATAGATAGATAATAAGCAAGAAGTCAATCTCCAGAATTCATGAATTTTCGACCCCAACCGGGGTCTTTTTCAAGTGGAACTTTACAATCTGAAACTCTAGAAAAGACTGATATAGATAGAATAGATAGATAAGATGTCATATTCTGGGGGTTTTATATGAACAGTGCCCCAGTCCCAAACAAGTCATTTGTTGTTTTCTTGTCCTGGAACATTTAGATTATGCAGAAGAGCCACCTGTGCTAAGTTTTGTAAACTACCCTCCATCTCTTCATTGGACTGCTTCCTGTCTTTGCCCCTACACTCTCGCGGCGCTCTTGCTCAGATGTGAACTAAGTACCCCGTGAACGTGAATGGAAAGGAAAACTGTCCCTTAGGACAAGGTGATGATGAGAGTGCATTGCATGCTGCTGGTAACAATACAATCNAGGCCTACTGTTAGCCCATTCACTGCCAAGGTCAAATGATGTTGCTGAAATTTGTGAATAGGATAAAAAAGACTGGAAGATTCCTAAACCATATCAAATTGGTATTCATTGGAAAGCTCTCACGGAGTTCTTTCCATTGAGTATCTACATTATGGGATAGGGATGTTCTTCACATTAGAGCTATAAGCTTTTGCTGTTCTTCATGGAAATTGCCACTATAGCAGTTAAAGGGTTAAATAGTATATGCAGGACTATCTATTGTAAAAAGAATGCATGGAACTGTTAGTTTCATATTGTAGTATTTCGGTGTTCATGAACTCGAGTGTCACACCACCAGTGAGCATCAGTGACCTCTGTTTGTGATAACTGGAATTCGGGCATGGAAATGTTCAGCTGTGCTGCCATCTGTGTACGCTTGGCACCAGCGGGCTCTGTTCTGGTGCAGTTACCATTTGTTGTGAGCATCTGTTTGCAAAATTTGGTCATGGTCACCAAAACGAATCTCGGATTGTAAATTTCAATGACTCCATGTGGGAGACGTTATAATTGACAATGATGTGGACTTGATGTTGTCCAATAAGAATACTCAATTATATATATAACATGTTGTATTAATACTATCTTGAATTAAAGGCAAATTATGATGAAGTCTTCGTTTTTGCGCTCTATTGGCTGCCAATTTTTCGAGAAGACGGATGTCATTCAATTCAAGAGACGCCACTTTCTTTGACAACGCATCCTGAGACAAATCAGTATCCAAAGAAGAATGCACAAAAATTGACACACAAAGTGATAAATATCAAGAAGTCAACTTCCAGAAACTTGCGAATTTTCGACCCCAACCGGGGTCTTCCTCAGGCACTTTTCAGTTGGAGAGACCAGAAAAGACTGAGACAAATCAGGGTTCTTAATGGTAGCTGTGTCCATCCGCCCCTGGTTTGTTCGCGGTGACAGAGGGAGACAACAGTAATGTCCCTGATTACCTCAGGATGTTGCTAGGAAGGATATTGGACAATACAAGCAAGGAAGGCCGGTATGATATGCTATAAACAACTTTTTCTTTTCCTTTATTTTACCTTATAGACATGACAGAGAAGACGATGTGATAGCTTGACGATGTATCATTACAGTCGGAGAAATATTTGTACAATAGATTGAGAAGAAAAAAAATGTCAACGGGGTATTTTCCACGGAAGTCGGTAAAGTCATGACATATCAACCTGCCTCCACGGATGAAGAGACTTAAGAAGTCACTCAAAGTTCTCCGCCGCCTTTCATTAAGAAAATGGCCGGCCCGCCGTGCAGGCGGAGACAGACCGAAATTGTGTCACCCCGAGAAAACGCTGAGCAAGGTCAACAATGCTTTATAGAGGGATGACATTTCGGTCTGTCCCCTCCATGGAAGGGTGCCATTTTCTCGCACTGGTTAGGAGACAAGCACCAGTGTATGTATGTGTCATAAAGCCTGTCTCTGCGGCTGCTGGAGAGGTGCCCGGCAGCTGCGGAATACGTGGTGACGACTAATCATGGGAAAAAATTTCCTTGGTAAAAAACGATTGTAACCATGGTAACGAGTTGAATAACGAAGGATTAATAAACATGGTAATATTCTTCCAAATGTGACGTAGTGTCGTTCTGTTATTGCATAACACTTATTAAACGGGTCAAGTCGAATAGGCGAAAGCCATGGGAAGTGCACTTTGTGCACGGAATAAGCGGCAGTGTATGGAGATGTGTCACTTCCCACCTGTGGCCCGCTATATTCTACTTGACCACTATTAATTAAACTTGGGAGCGCATTCCAGGCGCGTACATATGCGGCTGGCTCTGATTGATCTGGTGTCATTACCGCATGCGTTGACATCGACAAAGTATTTCTAGTGTGCATCAACTGATCAAGTCGAGTGTGCAGTCTGATGTTACCAGTCTTTCACCACATCTGCACAAATTTGACTCTTCGCTATTCAATTCAATTCATTTCATCAGTCAGCATGGCTATTTTTCTCGGCCAGTATTTTGATTTAACTGCTCAGACAAAAACTGTGAAAATATATTCATCAATCAACAAAACACATCTCAAAAATGTGAACATAATATACCGGTACTTTAAGTAATCAATAATAATAAAGTGATCGAATCCATAAGGAAACTCAATTATAGACCCGTGTACATGTAAATACAGCAGAAGACGCGTGATGGCTTCCAGTTTCGGTTTCATGGACCTGCCCCACCAGTTGATGTAGTGTGCCTGCCTGTTCGTTGGCCTGGAGGTCTGGAAGAGCATCGTTGGTGTTGCTCTAGTGTAAAACTTTCAACATCTGAGGTACACTCGTCCCCAGCGGGGCCTCGAGCTTTAGGCCTATACTAGTTATACGCTCTCAACCACTGGCACAGATGGGGCCTAATCAGGTTTCTGAACGCTAGATGGCGCAAACTGTCATCAACCAATCAGCGACCAGTACTTCACGCAACTAGGGGAAAACCTGAAACATTTTATTTTTGGCTGATCGCTCATTGGCTGGTTGATCGAGCGCGTTCGTCAACAACTGGTAGTGACATCTAGTGTTCAGAAACGGACTTTGGCAAGTGTTTCAGTGGTTGAGGGTGACAGCTTCGGAGCGGAGGCCGATACCACTGAATTATTGAGTGTACATCTGAGGTGGTTCTCCCGTTTGTCCTGTTGGTAAATGCAGGCCTTATTCCCACATGATCAGTCAAATGACCAGGTATATCGCCTGGTGGATAATGAGTACCACAGACTACAAATTACAGTGGATGCCCATACACGAACAAATTGCCTTAAAATTACATGTAGGCTACGCCATACTGGTACATAAAGTTTGGTACAGTGTAGTCCCATCTTTACACGAGCAAATTGCCTGATTATTCCATACTGGTACATAAACTTTAGATTCTTCAAAACCACAAATTACAGTATACTTTAATAAATTCTAAAATACGATAAAAATAACCACAATAGTTGAATTAGAATCTTCTGAACAAAATATCACATAAATATCAAAACAATCTTTAGATAAATAAATGTAAGTACAGTATTAAATATTTGAACACAAATTAAAGAGTAGAAATATTTCTAGGTCGTTTAGTTTCTACAGATTAGCCACACAGTGTTGTGGTGCCATGTTTTGAGAATTGTGTGACAGGATTGATAGTCCCAGGATTCATTTTCTCTACTAGCTAGGCCTACTGCGAGACAAAGCCGTTTCACCATCACCACTTCGTTAACACCGTTGTGAAACGAATGGATGTCCAAGGACTCCAAGTCTGAGTTCACAATAGTCTGCTATTGTTGGGCTAAGTTTGTATTCGAATGGTCATGGTTTTACATTGTACAACCACAATCCTGTCCTTGATTGAAGAATGAAACAGGTGTGACAGGAATCAGCGTCCTAGGAATGCAGATCTGCCAAACAATAGCCCGCTATTGTAAGGTTATATTCGAATGGTCATAGTCTGTAGCCATATAGGCCTATTTCTAATCCCTCGCTGAACAATAAGACTGGACTTTGATTCCAGGGGGACTTGGATTCCTTTCACACCGGCCGACTCCAGGGGACCGATTCCTGTCACACTGGTTTGATTTTGGAGCATAACGGATGCACTTAATGTGAGAAAATACACACCCATCTTCATACTTATTTTCATTGCCTATCTATACAATATTTATCAACATTCAAAATAGGCCTAACTTTGAACAAAGGCAACACGCAACCCACCCACTTTTTTTTCTGGGGCGCAGAATGCGTTAAGAATGCGTGCGAGTGGTGCACCTCAAAGCCGCTTCTGATTGGCTGCGGTCTACTGCAAGATGAATTTTCAAACGCAGGCACCGCCCAATCAGTGGTTTGCTATTAGCTCATCCATGTTCCAACAGATGTCGATCAGCCATTTTTTCCTCATTACAAAATCTATTGACGGCGCCGTTTACGCACTACTGGACAACCGATCTCGGTTGCCCAAATTGTTCATTTCACTATGTACATGTATTGTAGGCCTACCCGTCAAGTGATCGACAGGGCTCGCATTGAGGTCTGGAGTCATTGCATAAGCCTAATGTGTCCTAGCCAGGATGGGCGTGAAAGCGACCACATCGAGTTGCGTAGGATGGTCGGCGCCAGTCCCATTCATGCTATGCATTTCAATCTGCATTGACTGCAGGGCGTTCGCAGAAGATCGCGTCTCTCTGGCGTCCATCCGCATTTTTCACAGCAACGTCAATTGACTGAAGGGACGCGCGGTAAGTGTCAAACTCTTGACTTCCTCTCTTTTGAGGCATCTCAATGCCACAGAACAAACTATTAATTGGTTTCGAAGATCATCACTCAACGGCTTGAACTCGGTGTGCCGGTCTTACGGGCCGATGCACGTGATGATGCACGGTTGTTTCGCACTCCACTGTGCATCGGTGATTTTGATACTCATGCCCTCCTCCGGCTACACTGATCATGAAAAGTCATTTTGAATGTGTAGGCCGTAGGACTTTGTCATGATGTAGGCCTAGGCAACATCATCCTGAGAATCCCAGGGCTTCGCGCTCGCTCACTCGCACTATAGGGGAGGGTACGACCGTTATGACCTGAGATCTCAGGATGAGGCAATCAATCTCAATAGTGATATAGATTTGTGGGATGGTTTCTCCAAGACGCACTTCGAACATAAAACTATGCACGGGCGTCTACATGTCGATTTTTATATGCCTAGGCGTATACAATGTCCGGGTGGAACATAACACTACGATTTTGTGCACAGGGCATAGGCCTACCCGTAGGCAATTTTTGCAGGCGCCTGGTGGCATCGTGTTGTCGCAATGAACCGGCCTGTAGCCTACTAGGCCTAGGCCTACTCATCAACAGTGTCAGTTGAATAGGCCTAGATCTATCATTGAAAGTGTTGTATGGGCCCTGGTGAGGAAATCCAGGCTGAAACCACACAGGGTGGTATTCATAAAGCGGTTCTATCATTAGAACCGTCTTAGGCCGGTTCCAAGTATCGTCAACCACTGTACTTTGGAACGGGCCTAATACGGTTCTAACGATAGAACCGCTTTATGAATACGACCCAAAGGGCCTGAATGTTCAGCTCAAGTTTTTGATCAGAGTTAAGAAGTTTTTAGCAATAGTTTCATGTAGTAGATCGGTAAGCAATGAGTTGGACAGACATCCGAACAATTAGAAGGATGTGACGAAAGTTTTAAATCCCTCTATTGTTGTGGGTTGGAGGATGCCAAAAACAAATTGTCAATGACCATGAAATCGAATGGCCCGACTATGCCTACAAATTAATACGTCCTAAGGTGTGCTGTGTGGTTCCCCGAGGAAAAAAATTTCTGCCACCGATACCAGGCGTGGCCTATATGCGAAAAGGTTTGTGTGCAATATTCATGATAGTTTGCATAAGATCCTCTTTCAAAGATCTGTTCAAAGTTACATTCACACAACACCAGTTCCCTGAGAACAGGGTGTCCCAAAAAGATTTTCACGTCCTCTCACACCATTTGTCTGATAAATGCAACTTCGATAAGCGACTTCGCCGGGCAACGCGGAAATTCACACCTGAATCCAAGGTATCCGATTGCAGAAGTTTTCGAAGTATGATTTGTCACCGTGAAAACTTTGTTGGGATTCCCTGCACAGGGCTAAAGCATTTACATTTGTATAAGTTATTCTACTGTAAGATCAATTCACGATCTATTGCAAACGAAATTCACAGAAGTCTTCCTAACACGAAAAATCATAACTGCTTTTTTTTTAGAAAAATATATTGATATACATGTATCAACAGGAATTCGTGCGTGTTTAGTTGTGAGATCCGTATGTCGAAGACGTGTTTTTTTTCAGAAAGAAGAATTGCATCAATAAATCCACCTTTACCTTCAAGAGAATAATTGTTTCTTCAGACTGACTTAAAGGTGCAGGCTACATGTATTTGTTCATTGTGCTGGTAAAATTCTCCCCTCTCGCTTTCCTGTCGGTATTATTATTGGGACCTGTGGTCGCGTGCATTTCTTTCATCAAAATCTGATGCATCTTCCTTTCGCCGCTTGAAATCAAATAATGTCGGCATCCCTAGCAATAGGAGGTTGTTGGTTGCGGCAGATGACCGGTGTTCCTTTGTCACATGGCCACCATCTTGGAATTGATGCTCTCTGGAAAAACATCTCTTTTTTCAGCATCTATTTCAGAATTTTGCCAGGCATCTTTGCTGCCTTGTTGAATGGAACGACGTTCAGAAGGACAGCGTTCCAGACGTACTTCTAGCTTCAACTCCAATCAATCTTCGGTGCTTGATTCAGCTCTCAGATGTCGCTCTCCACGCCATCGGCCAGTCACTGATTCCCGATCGAAAACAGCCTGGTAGCAACGATGTCCAAGACGGTTTTTCAATTTCAAGGCGGGC
>NMRB01000989.1:210157-242671 GCA_002633025.1 Notospermus geniculatus | reverse complement strand
TGATCAATAACGCAACGTTTTTATGCGACCTATTTAGTTCATGCGCAGGTGTGATGAGGCGACCGCATCTGAATTCTCACAAACGGGCAGCGTTCAAGATGGCTGCCTTGGACTTGTGTCCGAGGGGAAATGCGAATATCTACGGAAATTGCCGAGCAGTTGCCTTCGGAAGTTCCGAATGCCATCTGACTTGATTTTCTGGGCATGTTCGTCCACAGGAACCTGTATAAAAGGATTTGATTTTGGGGGAGTTATAGGATACTACTGACAAGGAACGAAAGTCGGAGACTTTACACAGCGAGATAGGACATACATCATGTACATGGAGTAAATACCTGCGAATCACTCCAGAATGAGGCTGACAGTTGCGCCGCCGACAGATATGGCGACTTCCTGAATCAAAATTCAAATTCGTGCTCACTGATTGGCTGCCAGGGCATTTTGATTCGGTAAGCCACTATATCTGGCGGCGGCGCCACTGTCAGCCTCGTTCTGGAGTGATCCAAATGTAGTCGCACTATATTCCAGCCAGATGGAAAGTGATGAGGCAGCTGGTGCTAGCGGCATTAGCGGCCCGGCCGCAAATTTTTTTTCCCAACCAGTATAGATTCCCAATCAGTATATCCATTACGAAATGAAATTTACGAAGTGAATGGTGGGTTAATGGTTGGGTTAGTGTAAGGGTTAGGGTTAGGGTTAGGGTGAGTGTTGGGAGTAGTATGAGGATTAGGATTAAAATTAGGATTAGGATTAGCTTTTGCTATATAGGTTGGGAAAAAAAGTTGGTCGTAATGGATATATCAGTTGGGAAAAAAAATTCGCGGCCCGGCCACAAGTAGGTCGCGCATGCTCGGTAGGAACCGTTTGGGAGGAGGTTAGTCGTGAGGATGCAGAGAACACTACTAGTATTCTCTCAAAATCATTCCAACATATCCTCACATTCTCACTGCCCTTTATAACCAAATGCCAACTCATTTCGGTTCCCACGACAACACAGATCTGATAATGCAAAATCTATTGAACTATACCAACTCGCGAAACACAATGAGCAGACGTGTCAAACTTCGAGATTTAACATCGATTTTCTATGTTTCTCATTCAGGAGGATAAAAAATCAATTCGGCGAATATTTACCGGATGATTTTGACAGTGTCATCGATTTTCGTTGGTTCTATTTATCTTAAATCTGTCCTGTACAAATTGATGTTCGTCGTATGAATAAAGCGTTCCGACATGCCCAGGTCGGTCTCGTCTTGCCGGCAGCACATCAGGCGATATGGCGAGCGATCTGATCGCCAATATCGCCTGTTTGGAAAGTATTCCAGTTAAAATGTAATTTCTTTCAGTAAACCCCATTGACACTGACGGCCATCCAGTTCCTATGAATTCTATGCTAATTAGGGTGTGAGGTCACGTCAAGAACATCTATAGAAACCAATCACCAGAGATTAGAATGTAACACTTTTGTTCCAAGGGCAGTTTTTCCTGGGGACATATACTTTCCTGTCACACTTGGTTTTCGGCCGATTGCTCCGCAGCTGATGGGTTGCGGTGCAAAATGGCTGACGCCCTTTCAGACCTGTAACCGCCCTTTTAGCCTCGATCATTATCCGTCGTATCTGGACACGGTAACATCGTCCATCATCCATTGAGCCTCTCGATGGTCTTCCAGTGGAAGTGTCCTGACACCCCATCCGGGAATCTATCAGCTAAAACAACAGCAGCGAATGACAAACGACATCCCCATGGAGAATAATCTATTACTATTTATTGACATTCCCCACGCATGGAGAAGTGCACAACATAACAAGCCTGGCCTTCTCAATTCTGATATTTCCTCTGAGCAATGAGAGTACCTCGAGCGATGGCCTTGAATACGACGACCACAAAGTGAGGACAGTGAACCCAATCAACGGCTGGTGAACAGAGGACTTGGATGGATTGTCGGAGGGGCTTTCGTGGCTTCCCTGATTATACACGGAGATCAAACTAAGCAATAAGATTTTATCTCCACGGCGTGATTTGCCGCATCCTCGCACCCAGGGTCTTCACAACCGGCTCACCAACTCGCGCTTGGTTCAGACTCTGGCGACATCCATGCCATTTCGTTGTAGTAGGGGAGCCAAGCACGAAAAATGGTGGATAAGGTTGCACAAAAAGATATACAATTGCTGTTAACATTTTTTGGTAGGTATATCTGTTCTACATAAGAATTGGGGGGACTGCTCGGTCATCTCTCTTGCGAACTCCTGTTATGAACCCTTTTATAGTTTGCTACTGACTTTATCATTGGGCCGGTGGACTCGATTTTGTACAGGGGCAGAGGAACCAATGTACAGCTATCTTCTGAATGGTTGGGTTTATACCCTATAAATGTATTACTAACAGATAGAAATATGGGGACAGTGAATCAAATAAGCATGGTCTTAAATATTTTCAGTTGCTACATTCACCTTATTTTATACCTCCATGCTACATTGCAGTTTTAATGTAAAATTACACATATCGGACCAAATACCCCAAAAGTGATTTCCACTTGCCAAAAGCAATTAAGAACATCCTTGGCTGATTCAGAGGCACCATATTTCTATCTGTTGGTAATACATTTATAGAGTCTAAACCCAACCATTCAGAAGTTAGCTGTACATTGGTTTCCATGCCCCTGTACAAAATCGAGTCCACCGGCCCAATGATAAAGTCAGTAGCAAACTATAAAATGCTCCATAACAGGAGTTCGCAAGAGAGATGACCGAGCAGTCCTCCCAATTCTTATTTAGAACAGATATACCTACCAAAAAATGCTAACAGCAATTGTATATCTTTTTGTGCAACCTCCAACCCTTATTTTGCACAATTCTGGCCTTTGGCTCCCCTACTATTGGGGAAGCAGCGGAGTACTGAACTCTGCCAAATCCAGCCAATCACAGTGAAGCTTCTATCCCGTCTTGGTCACATCCCAAAAGATGTGAAAATTTCTCGATTCGCTGACAAACTCGCTGAGTTTCTGGTTGTTCCTGAATTAACTTCGCGTCAACATGATTCTCACGGATTATCTAGATAACGAGGACGTACATGCGCCAATGGGATCAGAACACGAAGGTATGATCCAGTTCATGTGTTTGGAGCAGCTGTCATTCGACAGCGTGCATAAATTATGGAATGAGATACAATGCTATGAGCCTGGTATCCGGTAACTCGTAACACCAGATCTATGTGCAGACGTTGTAGCACTAGGCGCGATATTTTGTTTATTACATCAAGTGGCATTTCCCCACTGCTTTGCATGGTTTATTTGTGAATTACCAATTGACGAGTACACACGAGGGAATGTCCCTCTTCCCCACCGAAACGGGGTGGATGTCCTCAGGGCATTGAGGGAGGGTACGACCGTCAAATGACCTGAGATTCTCAGGAGGGGCTTTCGTGGCTTCCCTGATTATACATGGAGATCAAACCAAGCAATACGATTTTATCTCCACGGCGTGATTTGCGGAGTGTGCCTGACAGTTATCCTCCCTTTTCCAATACTCCAATAGTCTCCATGGTGAACCGATCGCCGCCATGTTGCGACAGGATGATGGCCTGTCATTTTCAACGATTCTTTACTAGATGGTAAAGAATCAAGGCACTAACGTTCTTAACTGTTGCAGGTATTAACTCCTGCGAAGGATGTTTCATTAAAATTATTTACGGCGCTAGGAGACAATGAATCTGGCATCTTGCCATCGGCAGTTTCCATAATGTCATGATATATCCGTGCACTTTAAGAAGCAACAAAGTGCATTAGAATTCATTTGCACTGTTTCCCGATCTAAGCAGTAGGATTGAATAGGCCACACTCAGAGATCGGTGGCGCCTGTCGCCTATAATCACGTGATCCCAACGTGCTGATTGGTCAACAAAAAAGGAGTTATCAGTATTAATGGCTTTTCAGCCAATTAACGCGTTTTGTCAAGTTTCGTCGGCTGATTTTCGAACGATCACGTGATGACTCACGGACCGTAAGACTTGTAAGATGTGGAACACATCCACATTAGAATATGATTGCGCGAGACTCACAAATCAGAACGAGGCTGCATGCGGTCTCACTTTCCAGTTTACCAGAGCGGGCATCCTAACAACGTGATTTAGCATTACTGGCCAATGTAGTACATGTACATGTAGGCCTACATGTACATTGCATGTAATGCACAAAGTTTGACCTAGAGGACAAACTGCTGATTGTCTGATAGAGTTCTAAGTCGGTGTCTAGACGAACATGATTGATAATATCTGATCTATCCTTGAATATTTTCGAGAATTGTGCCTTCATCGATTTTACAATTACTGGAGTCTGTTGCACAAATGATTCGATCCCCCTCGTGGTGGGTGTAGCCGAACGGAATGAACCGAATCATTCCGAATGACCAAACACGCGGAGGAGAAAATTTCTATCAAAGGAAAATCGATCTATCAAAGTTTTTTTGCAATCGAAGCCGACATCTTGAGTGTGCGGTTCCAGTGGTATTCAACGCACCGTTGCTTGATTTGCATACATGTCGTCTGGGCTAATACCACACCGACGTTTGAAAACTGCAAACATTTATCGAAGAAATATCATGTTATAGCAGACAATGTACTCATATTTCCGTTTTGGAGACCCTGGGCTTTCTTCCTTCCAGGGTACGGCAATGTTCAATATCCCTCGATTGCAGAGGCTTATTGTGTTTTCTTCGCTTATTGGACGAGTAAAGCTGCGTGTACACTGGCAACATTTATCCAACATTTTTTCCAACATATTTTTCCAACATCTGACAAAATTCCTGAGCAACACGTCGATCCTTTGACCCTGTATATACAGGCCAACATATGAAAAAGTCGAAAATAGACGTGTGGGGTAAAGATAAATATGTATCAAAAGAAGAAATATTTGGCTGATTTTTTATCATAAAGGAATCAAACATAAAGGTTTAACTGCGAACGATGAAGTAACTGAGGGATACACTTCATGTGTTGCCACCAGATGTCTCTCACTGCCTCAATTTTGGCTTTGTAATAGGCACGAGCTTCAACTTTTTTTGTGGTGAAGGTGTCCATGAGTCTGTCAACTTGACGCCTTGAATTCCATTTCTGAGGGTAACAGAGCTATTTTCAGCACGATTAGTGTTCCATGTGCAAATGTACGTTAGCCTATTCAAATGTACAGAGGTGACCCTGCGCTCTCATCGTTCGTGGGGTTCTCATAAATTCAGTCCTTTTGTGTCATAAGATCAACTAGTCGGAATTCAACAAAAATTGCAGTAAACATGCAGAAGGGTCTTGCCTATCATATGGAAGAGTCAGAATGCAAATCTGTTGAGGTTTAAAGGGATACATTGTACTGTCTACATTCATAAAATGCTAAATTTGTAAGTTGAACCTTTATGGTTGATTCATTTATGTTAATACGAACAACATTTCTTCAAATATTTTTCAATTCACACCATCACTGTTAGAAATAACAGAAGATTTTACAGAAAATCTGTGCAGCAGAGTCCCCAGGACGGATCTGTAAAATTACAGACTTGATCTGTAAAAGTACAGACTTAAATAATTGTCAACAGAGACTTGACTGGAGGCTGACCAAATTATATTTTCATACTGCTCTCAGAAGGCATCATAATGGGATGTCCAATGGAGTCCAACCAATACAGGAAAACATGAATCATACCATTAAAAAAATATGTAAATTTACAGAAAGTGCTGGGGACTCTGCTGCAGGCAATTTCTGTAAAATTACTGCAAAATTACTACTGTAAAATTAATAATTTCTAACAGTGTAGGATGTGAGAAAACTTTGACAGAAGATTCCGTCTGCTGATCTCTACTGGTTTTATATCTACAAGGCATGATTGATGTTTACTCTGCATAAGACCACTTGTTCTTGTCTGCTGAAGCAGACTGTTGACATTTTAAAATCCCTATGGATATACCGATCGGATTTTAAGCCTACAATGGTTAGAATAGATTCTTTCAGATAAAACACGTCTAGCGTAAGCCGGGATGTTCTGATTGGTCAGGACGGTATCACGTGAATTCCTGACACAGACTACGGAACCCAACACCTGATTGTAACACGAAACATGTGTACGATACCAGAGCTACGTTCATTTCAACTGTTTTTGTTGATTTCATATCAAAGTGAGAATCATTCGAAGTAATTCGGTTTCAAGTACCGGTATAAAATATCAAATGACTTTGATGTTAATACAATTTACAATCGTGCAGCTGAAGTACAGTCAAGTTAGGCCACACTTATTTTATTTCTTGGCTTACGGATTTTTTTGCCTGGAAATCCCTGATAGGAGGAAGGAAAATAAAATAAAAATAAAAAAATTTAAAAATAAAAATAAATATAAAAATTCAATTTTGACATGTTTGATCAGACCTCGGCCATGCATGCCATGTGCGCCTTCATGCCATGCACACTATTCTACAGCGGATCTAACATTCAATCCCGTTCCCATAGATTGTGTGTTATAATATTGTGTGTACACTCAATGTATGGGAACGGGAATGAATGTTACAACCGCTGTGAATTATTTTCGTCAGGCAAGTGTCGTCCAGCATGTCGGCTGTAAAATTATAAAGCGTTTTTTTTAATTATTATTTCTTATTTTTATTGATCGGATAATCAGTTTGTGGGCGGCGGCAAAAAAATAATACCATTTTTCAATTATTTTTATTTTACAAAATCGGAAAAAAAAAGTGCAGCGGATCCGTAAACCAATGAATAAAATACGTGTGGCCTTTTCTTCACTATGACTTACGTCAAACGTCCCCTCATCGTCTTGTCACTTGATCTATAATCCAATAACAAACTCTTGCTTTCGCTGCATCAAAGTTGAAACTGTATCCCGAGACCTAAACTTAGGCAGAGTGAATACGGAACGTGATTGGCCAAGCAAGAGGTTGTGGAAGGTCAGGCAAAAACGAGGCCATCTGATTGGCTGTTGTTGCCAATGTAATATCGTCTGCGAGAGAACGGGATGCGTCAGAGACCTGACAGCTTTGTGACCTTTAAACTATACAGACTTTATTCACTGCCACTTCGTCTATATGTATCATGTTCTAATGTTAGCTGTGCCTCGACGTGTAGGCGAACAATGTTAACGCCTGGTTTGTTTCCAGACATCACAACTGGCGGTATTCCGCTCACTGCTGCGATATCATCACATCCTGTACATGTCATGTACGTGCATGCACGTACATTTACCAATGCATAATATGGCAAAGTTTGCCACATCTTCAGCTGCGTATAGGCCTACCATGGGCAACATTTTTCCAACATGTGAACAACATTCCCGGGCAAAAACACGATTTTTTTACCAAGTATACCATGTATACACTGGCCAACAATATATAGCCTATAGCAACAAGGAAATACACCAAAATCGCAGTTGTAAGGTCACAGATGTGTGGCATTGCAGGCCTTTTCTCCTGTTGGTGATGGTCGGCGTAGCTGACCACACAGCAGGCTGTTGATATCTTCGAATCGAAGTCCTGACGTTTTTGATATAATAATGTTGGAGGAGCTAGATCCCAGTGGCAAAGCCAGGTCTCAGTGACCGGTGCAATATGTTTCACTGTCCCGATCTGCCAATGCCCCCCAACAAAGGACTGNAAGGACTGACGAAATAAGCCACGACGTGGCGGCGATAGGGAGGCACTGATAAACATGTCTTTCTTGGCCCGTTTAGACAATCAAGCCAAAAAAACACATTCAGATTCGATCCGATCGACCCGCATTCTGGACCGGATGTGTTCCAATTCTTTGCGCAGCGTTTGCACACGCTTGTTAATCTGGTCACATTCCGACTTCAAATTACCCTTATGGAACTCTCCACAGCGAGTGCGGTCAGTGGAGGAAGAAAAGCCACATCAACGCGCATGGGGGCAGATAGGATGAATCCGGATTCTGGTCTCAGTTGCGTTTAGACGACAATTTTAATCTGGTCGTATGTGGTCCAGTGTGGTCTAATGCGGTTTGGTATATGTAGCAGCTAGTGTACACAATCCTTCTCTCTGTGCACATGCTAATTCTTAAATAAATAAAACGGCCTATCATTACTAATCGCCTAGGGAGGATTTTTTCCTCACTTCCTTTTCCCTAAGTGACGACTCTGTTCGTGTGACACGTACGTGCCGTTCAACCATTCATTAGAAACACCCAAGGGAAGCCGTGTGTCGTGATGACGAGAGGATGGTCGCCCCGAGAGGTTTCGAAAAAAACGCTAATAACGACATTGGCTCGTTGCTGCGTTACATCTGCCTGTTTTAAGTGATTGTCGGTTGATGTAACCGTCTGATTGTCTCCCAACTGCCCCGGTGGCGTGTTTAACAAAACCATGAATGAGTACACGGTGTATGGAAATGTACTTTAGCAGTTGTCTGAAATGTTTGCAAATTTTCTACCCTGAAAAGGGCCTTTTTATGGCATAATCACTAAAAACAACTTCCTGGAGATGAGATGTGTATAGAGGGTCGTATTTAGCGGGGGCCAACCAAAAAAAACGTGATTTTCATGCGGATTTTGGACCAAAAAAAGGTCTTCTGCAGAAGACTTCCGAGGATGACAAGTTAAAAACTTGTCAATTGACAAGATAGACCCTGTCAATTTAAGCATATTCTGAGAACGAGTTCCAACTTGTCAGTACGACGAGAATTTTTTAAGAGTGTGCCCCACAGGAGCAAAAAGCTAAATACATGTACGGCCCTGATATATAACATCCTACTCTAGATTCGTTCTTCTAAGGTCACTTCAGGTATTCATGCTGTAGCTTGCCTAGCCCACAATATATTCCATACAAAGAATTTATTGATTCTATTCAACATAACTGACCAATGAGTGAGTCTTGCGTTACAGCTCTTTATTTTGCCATGCATATTTAATAGGGTAGGCGGTCATATGGGTGTTCAGTAAAGTAACCTTAGAAGAACGAATCTAGAGTATATCTCATCTTCCGGAAGTTGTTTTAAGCGATTGTGCCTGAAGAAGGCCCTTGCAGGGCAGAAAATTTGCAAAATTTTTAGCCAAATGTTTTTTATATTTTTTTGATATACTCGTGTGTCGCTTGCGTGCTGTTAATACTATTACTTTAAAGTTGAGTACGAAAAGGTCATCTTGACATATCAGGCCTTCGGTCATTCCACCCTTGACTACGGCCCCTTGAATGATTGGAACCCTTTTCAGGGCAAGATGCGGAGGGTACGAATAGAATCTCGGGCTTGCGGAAGACGAGCTTCAGATAAGNACAGATGCGCAAATCCTTCATGTGACAGTGAACAATATCTCAATTGCACAGTAGTTTACGGACCCCGTAAGTTTCGAGCACTTCGTGAATGAGGCCAAAAAGAATATCTGCTTTAAATCTGAATACAAACCGAACGTTTCCGAGGCTTGACGGAAATTACCGAACGTACAGCCGGCAGGCAGTTATTGAGCGTTAAATTACATTAAATTATGCATTATTGAATTAACTGTGGACGAAATACGTGAGAAAGCAAATTTATAAGACGATTCTAGTGTTATTTGATCTCGTGGAAATTTAATGAAATGGTGCGACGAGGGTGAGTGCCTCACGGGCGATGTAATGAGATTTCGTGAGATGAAATCACGAACTCTGTAACCTCGGTGATCCGAGGATCAGCCTTGGTTGTCATGAGCCAGACATGCCAGATGAGCTGAAAGGGTAAATGTCGTCCTGGGTATATACAAAGATTACCCAAGATCTAAATCTTCACTAAAACAATACCCTGGGTGTACTTACGGTAGACGAACATCACCCAGCATTGTAGTAATGACACCTGGATTCGAGGTTGTCTCGCTCGTGGTGACGTGACCGCCTGAAGAATGTCATGAACAGCTACACTCAACAAGAACCGCGGTGCGAGACCGCGAGATTCCACGGGATTTCTAAATAGGACTCGTTCTTAGGCACTGATTGCGGATGCTGGGTGATGTTCGGCTACCGAAACTACACCCAGGGTATTGTTTTTAGTGAAGATTGAGATCCTGGGTAATCTTTGTATATACCCAGGACGACATTTACCCTTTTAGCGCCAGATGAGGTAAAAATTTAGACACGATATCAGGGCATGTGATGTTCAAACATCTGTGCCATGGTCTGAAGTGGATTAATGAATACGCTCAAACATTTGCCAACTTCAGCTCATCAACATTTTTCCAGGAAACGTCTCGTCCAATCAGCCTCGGCCAAATCTGTTTCACCGTGATAGGCTATATGTTACCAAAACGACCGCTAGTTGTTACAAAAATGAAAAGTGCAAAAGCCCAGGGCCCATATTCATAAAAACCTTGCTAGCTTAGTTGGCTACTAGTTGTGTACATTGGCCTGTACAAACTAGGCACTTTAGCAGGCAACTAAGCCCAGCAAGGTTTTATGAATACATGTATGGGCCCAGAAGCCTGATTTCAATCTTTGGCATTCGAGCTTGGACTACGTGACCTCAGTCTTCAAGCTCGAAGCTTGAAGTCCGATTTCATGCATTGTTAAACCATCGAAGGATTATCCAAAACCCTGTGAAAACCGCACCGCTCGCCGCAAACCAGGCCGGAATCCGCTGTAATGGAAACGCCGGGGCTTTAGTACTCCAATCTGACCTTGCCGGAGGACTTATACATGACTTATCCCCAATTCGTTCCAGTACCATCAGCTCACACCCACATTCCGGCCACGGAATTAATTTTCCGCCAATACCAACAACACATATTTACCCTCTCTCAAAGCCGACAATACCCCGGTGCAAACAAACGAATGATGTACACACTCACAGCACGATCGCATCCTAATACTACAAACTACAAGCGCAACCAAATAGCTTCATCAAAACAACGACATAGCAACAGTTACCAAGGAATCCTACTTTGTTAACCAGCTTCGAGACGTTGCTAAGGGTAATTCTCAGCCTCTGAAAGCCAGTAAAGTGATTTTTCTTGGGGATCCTTGTCGGAAAATCAATAGTCATCGTTATTTAGTGTCACTTTGGAACTGGCTACTGTGATAGTGAAGTGGATTTAGAATCAAAGCTTTGTTCCATTTGATTCGAAATTAAAAGCGAAGAAGGACTAGATCTGCATCCCACTTGATACAGCCTTCTTCCCCTTCTCATATCTTCTAAAGACGCTGCTCCACTTGACAGTTTTCTCGCAGAAGTTGGCTCTCAATGGGCAACTCGACTGCGAGCAGTTGTTTATGTCATTGGTCCCAGCGTAAGCTGTGAGGAAACAAATAATGGTGAATTGCCCATTGTGAGCCAACTGCGAGAAAACTGTCAAGTGGAGCAGCGCCTTAACTCTCATCGGCTTTATTCCTCCTCTTTTCTGCTTGTTTTCTTCTGCTATTATAGTCGACCCTCCATTCTTCCCCTTCTCCTGTCTGCACAAATTTCTTTGTTCCTTTTGTCGTCCTTCTTTCTGTACTCTTATCCCTCCTTCTTATTCGCCTTTGTTCTCCTCTGTCATTTTCTCTCTCTCTAGACCCTTCTCACGTGCCCTTACTTTCCGTTCTTCTTTCGGTTTCCCATTCTCCTGTACCCCTTCTTTTCTTACCCTTTCCCTCATGCCTCTCTTTCCTCATCCTAGAAATACCGGCCTTCCTCCTCCATCGATTTCATTCACTCTGTCTTCAACTCGCCTTTACTCAAACCTACTTCATTGCTTCCAATGTCATCCTGTCCTTCACAGCACTGGCACAGCATCTGCTTCCATTGGCATCCTGTCTTTCACAGCATTGACACAGCGTCTGCCTCAAATGTCATCCTGTCCTTCACAGCATTGGCACGGCGTCTGCTGCCAATGTCATCCTGTCCTTCACAGCATTGACACAGCGTCTGCTTCCAATGTCATCCTGTCCTTTACAGCACTGGCACAGCATCTGGTTCCAGTGTCATCCTGTCCGTCACAGCATTGGCACAGCGTCTACTCCCGATGTCATCCTGTCTTTCACAGCGTCTACTTCCAATCTCACTCTGTCCTTCACAGCATTGGCACAACATCTGCTTCCAATGGCGCTCTGTCCTTCACAGCATTGGCACAGCGTCTGCTGCAATGTCATCCCGTCCTTCACAGCATGGGCACAACGCCTGCTTCCAATGTCATCCTGTCCATCACAGCATTGACACAGTAATTGAACTAATGGATGCCAATACGTACCAAAACCGCATCAAAACAGTCGATGCAGTGTTCATAATTTGCCATTCAAACAATCAATAAACGTCATTTAGCTTTATGCGCCGCGCCATCAATCAGATATGACAATACAGAACACCTCTTCATCAATTTGATCACACCAAGCATTGACTGGAAGCAATGGATTGACATTAATGATTGTCGGAGCATTAATGAGGCATGATTCTCTGATATCGGGTTGTTTTGATCTTTGAAGACGAAAGGTCGCATGATCAAAAAATTTGTAGATTAAACCTTCGCCTTTAGGGATTACCTTTGTGGCACTTTTATGCCGCTTGATAGTGAAAAACGGCCTCGAATTTCTGATAATTCCATTCCTTTGCGCTGTATCAGTTGGTTTAGAGTTTTCGTATTCACCACACTCCCAACCTCGTTCCCAGGGGTCGTTCGCTTTCTGACAATATGGCGGCGCTTCACTAACCCCTGGAATCAGCTTTGGATTTAAACCGGGATCTTTGGTCTAAGTACAGGTGGCAGTACGAGTCAAAATAATTAATCTAAAATACTTATTTGTGCTTTTTAAAATACATTTTGCAAAAAATTTTCAAACCTTGATACAGGTAGCCTTTTGATTTGATCCAAAATATTTTGAAAATTTGTTTAGGTATATTTGATGGTTTCCCGTCAACCAATCAAATGCGTTAAATCCAAAGCTGATTCCAGGGGTTGGTGAAGCGTCGCCATATTGTCAGAAAGCGAACGACCCCTGGGGACGAGGTTGCCATACTCCAGGCAGGGACAGGGCAGGCTTTACGCACTGTTTCCTGTCACACTACTCATGCATAATGAATGAGAATGCCCCCCCCCCCCACACACACACACGTGTGATCGTACGCCTCTTATTGTGTGGCGGACACCCAAAAACAGACAGGCACGTTTATCAGTGCCTCCCCCATTGTCACGTCGCGGCTTTATCCGTCAATCTTTTGTTGGGGGGGGGGGGGGGCAAACGGTGGGAGAGGGGCGCCGGGAAGTATTACAGCAGGAAAGGGTGAGTGAGTTTCAATAACACATTGATCTAAATTACCACATCAACTTTTTCAATGAAAATTGTCAGACCAGTATTGAACAAATCTTAATTTGATTAGAGTATTGAACTCCGTGAATCAATTCCATCGGTTCTCATTCAGCTATTGGCAGCCTCTGAGCAATTAGAATTAGTTAACTCTTCAATGGTGCAGCAAGCATTGATCACCAAGTTTACTTTAGCTGCGCTTCCATTACAGCTTTTAGATCCGGTCTTAATAGTACCGCATCTAAAATAAGACCGGATACTTCACGGCTTGCGCTTCCACTACTGGATTTGAGGTTAGTAAGTTCGGCTAAAGATGGCGATACGTGGAATGAATCGCGTATTGTTCTGGTACTTTCGAGCATGCGCAATGTTGCAATCGATCTTAAAGGGCCTCTTGAGGCAGCTTTTTAGCGGATATTGATATGATTACTAACACAGAATTGATGGCATGAGGATCCAACTTGGGCATCATTTTTGAAGTAAAATGTCATCAGTATCAACATTTGAGCCACAATTCATGGGTTCATGGTTGCTAGCGCCACCTATTGCATAGTAGAAGTACTGTTAGTAGCCTGATAGCGCGCTGCCTCCAGAGGCCCTTTAAGCCACATGTAGCCGATCATAATAGGCCTACTACAAATAGATCCAGACTGATTGCCATTCCACTAGAGAAACCCGGTCCTAATACAATGGACGCCTTTTGTGTGGGAAATTGATCAGGACCGGGATGTCAGTTTCATTTCAATAGTTTTAACCACCAGTGACACCTATTGAAAAAGTCGGCTATCGTCCCCGTTGTAAAACGCGGTAGTGACGTCCGTTGGTCATCTACTCAGAATCGCCTGAACCGAAGCAATTTTGGAGCGCTGGTAATACGGAGAGCGATTCGAAACTGCGGGGGAGTTTAGGTTAATCAGAGGCGCCGGTCCATCTTAACAAATACTGCTTAATTGGCTTCGTACTCGGTGTCATACCCCGGAGTCCTGACACCAACCGGAAGATTTCTAATGCCGCAATAACGAATGAATCACGCCGACATTGCGTCCATGAATAGGCAATAATTGGCGCACTAATGATGGTAGACTGGTCTCGTAAAGTATGATTAGTGTCAGCAATGGTTAACAGCAGCTGTTGCTGGCAATGTCAGCTGCCCTGTTGAGTTTGTCTACTCGTAAAGGCAAGGTTCATTTGGCACTCATACAATATATAGATCTGGTCGTTCTTGCCAGTGAGCAACAGGACTTGCAAAGGTACTTCTCCGCCTCAGAGTTTTCTTGCGCGAGTCGGCTCTCAATGTTCACCATTGTTGGTTTGCGCAAGCCTCTTCGAGAGGACGCAAGGCCCAAGAAATCTCTGTGTGCACCTGACGCCGCGAGCCGTTAAGGCCGCCGTCCACTTGTTCGTTTTACGCTGCGTGATGCGCTTTTCCCATTATTTGGAAGCAGAGCGGCGGAAAATAACAAAAGATTTGACGCACCACGCAGCGCAAAACGCACAAGTGGCCCGAGACCTTTAGTGCTTGCGTCCCGACACGCAGGCGGAATCGCAAGGATCAATTTTTTTTTATATTTGCCGCAGTCGTATACGTCGAGCCACATGACGCATGGCCGTGCAAAGATCCTTGCGCCCTCTTGTTCACACAGCGGCGCAAGGACTTAGAGGACCGCGTGGTTGCAAGGTTTCGCTGCGGCTAAGATCGCCACTAGAGGCGCTGCTCCAATTTGGATTTTTTCGTGCAATTTGGCGCTCAATAGACAATTCCCCATTGTTGGTTTCATACGGCTTATGCCTTGACTGCCCATAGTAAACATTTAAAGTGGAGCAGCATGCCCTATATGCTGATACCACTGACACGAACGACTGCCCATAATTTTCTACAGCTACGTTGCTCATAGAGAGCCAAACTCGTGCGAGAAAACTCTAACGTGGAGGGTCTCCTTTCAACAGCTAGTTGATTATACAGGTACACTTCGAATCTTGAGAGCAGAAAACATGCTTTAATCACGAATCCAGGATTATTTGGAACAAAAACGCGTTCATTACCGGTCCTCGTCTGCTCCGTACAAAATGTACGGATTATCTACCCAATATCGAGAGTGAGATTGCAGAGAACGATAGCTACAAAATGCCAATTTTTGATTGTTTCCATGGTAACTGGAATATTTCGGCTGAAACCCCTGTAGATCGATAATACGTTCTGATTCAAACAGTCTCGGGATCTGAGGCCTGTATCAAAGGATGCTGGTCCAATGATTGATGGATTCATGGAGGCGTATCACAGCACAGAGGGGGAATATGCCGACCTGGATACTATTGAATTTTTCCATCAGGGCCGAAGCCTTAGCATTAGGGAGGTTGAGATCAGCGACTTATCACGGATCCTTATACGTATACGGATCGAAATGTACACAAAATTTGTACTCGTTGTACAGAATTCTATACGTACATGTATGAGGATCTGTGATAAGTCGCTATTGGTCCTGGTAGCTCGACTTGAAAGTGCCAGCCTGAAGAAGACCCCGGTTGGGGTCGAAAATTTGCTAAAATTTCTGGAGGACGACTTCGTAAGTACGGAAGAGAGACCATCTCAAGATATACTCTTGTTCCTTACTTGGATGAGGCCTTTTTCTTGCCCTTGCAAAGGCACAACGTACAATGCACCACGGCTTCTGTCCCATGCGACGGACGTGAAGAGCCAGGGATGCCCCGTACGGCCCAGGCTGGATTTGAGTCCAGGACCTGCTGCTTGCTTGGGACTGGAATATCAGGCCTCTTAAAACCCCTATTCGTACACCTTTTACTAAAGCAATTTATATCGAAAATGGCACTCGAGGAACATAAGTACCATCCGTTAATAAAATGCAAATGTTTTCACAAGATATTTGCGACTAATTTTCTGTTTGCGTACCTTTGACGTCAAAAGGCCCCATTTTAATGGGCAAAACCTTGGCCAACATTCAGGTCTGTCGAGGCATATGCTCGTGTTTCTACGCTCTTCTAATACAGGTGTTGCGAGAGGCGAATGAGACTAATCTGGCTATGGCTCATGTAGACATAGCCCTCGATTTAAGGTATAAATTAGCCACAAGTTAGGTTTTCTTTTAAATCAGGTCATGAAGAACATGATCATGGCCACGAGATGTCGACATTTTTATGATCCAAAAGCCGTCAATCAGGCACTCAGTCTCTGTAATAAGCATGCGCGAACTGCGCAGCATCACAGAGACTGAGACCAACGTCAACATTTTTTGTTACGAGAATACCGAAATCCTGGTATCAACGCTGATTGGTCGATTTCGATGTTACAGCACAAATGTTACATGTACACTCCCGGTGGCTCGACTTGAAACTGCCAGCCTGAAGAAGACCCCGGTTGGGGTCGAAGGTTTGCGAAATTTTTGGAGGACGACCTCTGTTATTATATCAGATGTTACAGCCATGCTGATTGGCCATATTATCTTGGACGGGGGTGTCACATGATTGTAAAATAACGGCGCTCTATCGCAAGATCACGTGGCTGAGGCTAGCCATGCGCAAAGCAGCATTCACACAAGTTTTAGACGTTGTTGCGCGAGACTATCTTATGGCTTCCTGCAGTAAAAGAGAAAATTAACAAGAAAATATGCATGGTTCTACATCATAAATATGCGCTAATACTTTGTGCTTCGTGAAAGAATCATGCCGAATAAGATTTCTTCCTTCCATGCAAAAAAACATGAATATAAATTAACCACGAATTACTGCAAGAAAATCTTGTTTCTTATCAATTAACTATAATTTGTCTCCGTGCTTTGAATCAAAACTATAAATAACCACACATCATACATTATTCAATGCGATCAATTTATCGTAATTGGAGAGCAAGGGATGGGATATGTTCGTTAATGAACATTTTTTCTGATGTATGACATTTTTATTATGTTGGAATGGGAAAATATCAGCAATTAGAACTATCGTCAGTGGATTTTATGTTCGTTAATATTTCAGCTGTCTAAAAATCCCCCCACTCTGAACACATGATGAATAGCTCCGCTGACCTTTGGTCAGCTGAGCTAAAAAAAAGTATCGCCTTAAGTTCGTTTCGCAATGGATATACCAGGTAGGAATCTTTTACGTGTCATTGCGTCCACACAGGCTGCCCTGCGCAAGACTGATTGTGCGAGACTGATTATGCACAGACCTGTAGCAGTGGAACGCATCACATCGGCCAGATTTGGCCGAGGTGTACGTCCGCGACCTCATCACAGCGTAGGAATCTTGGTCGAAAAATAAATCCAAGTTATTGGCCTAACATTCCTTTGTTTAATGCAAAAATATTTACAGAATTTTTGTGAGTAATTTTATAGCAAGTAACAAATCTCATAATAAGCGAGGTTTATCGGTATTTTGATCCTAGAAACTAAGGGATCGAGGGATCACATGATCAGCCAAGAAAGTAGTTCACCCATCTTGATTACCCACAATCCTGTGAGCACGGCGTGACAGATTGGTGCGAGGTATGAGCGCCTTCTGTTGTAAAAATGATTGCCCGTAGGAAAAAAATCCGCATCTGGGCGATTGCAAAAACTCGCTATTCTTTCTTGCTTTCGACTAATTGCCAGGGAGAGCAAGACGTTCCTCCTGTGCTGCAGGCTTTAGTCCGGCGAAGACGACGAAACCGCGTTCTCCCTCAGGGCAGTTCCACATCTTGAGGGCGTGAAGATTCTTCGGCGATACGGAACATGATCCTATTACGATAGCCGATAGCCAAGCGGGTCACTTTACCGGCACTTCGGTGGTTATTGTCTTAATGTCATTTGCCGGCGGTCTACGGTGGTAGAACGTCCGCAAATTGCTCTGGGATGCGAGGGTTAGGTCGTGTCAGACTGCAGACTGCGCTGGAAGGTACAACCGGCGGTCGATGGTATCGGCCGAGATAAATTAGAACAATGATGGTTGCTTGTCACAGGATGTCGGTAAAACCTGACAGAAGTCTGTCTGAAGCTAGGAATCCACCATTGATTTTCAAGCTGATTTTGCTTTGCGACTTCCTTTGGAACTGGGCACTCGGTCGCCGTAGTGGACCATCTGATTCTCACCAGTCTATCTGGCCTGACGCCCATCTAGCCTGGTTTGAATCCATCACATTTCCGGCTTCTGAGGAGCTCAGAGCCTCAGCCAATCATCGGTGTGCGAACGCTATTCGACGTGCCAATCAAAATCCATGTTACAAATGTGTGCGAGAAGAGAAGAGAAAGTGCCCAACGGCGTCTTGTTTCACGAGTTCTGATTGGCTCGGAGGCGGGGTCAAGTAGGGGTCAGATTCATTTATAATTTATGAGTTAACGCAAAAGATGACATGATTGGGACAAGGCTAAAGACGCAGTCGATGGCCTTGTTTGGACAAGATGATCGCATGGGACAGTGCACCGTGGTGCCTTTTACCTTGTGCCTGTGCAAGTGAAAGTACAGGAGTGAGGAAAAAGAGTAGCTTGAGATGGCCTCTTCCAAACTACCAGGGCCAATGCTTTGCCTTCGGCCCTGATAGCAGAAAATACAAAACAACAAAACAACATACCTTACAAAAGTCCGCTCAGCGGAGAAATGCACGTGCGTGCACTGTACATAGGACCACGGATGCACATACCCCTGTCGACTTTCGCAAGGGTTTGCTTGCGCAGCGGAGAAATGCACGTGCGTGCACTGTACATAGGACCACGGATGCACACACCCTTGTCGACTTTCGCAAGGGTTTGCCTTGTGCAGCGGAGAAATGCACGTGCGTGCACTGTACATAGGACCACGGATGCACACACCCTTGTCGACTTTCGCAAGAGTTTGCCTTGCGCAACGGAGAAATGCACGTGCGTGCACTGTACATAGGACCACGGATGCACATACCCTTGTCGACTTTCGCAAGGGTTTGCCTTCATGACCGACACAAAGGAATGACTGTTTCCTTTGACAAGTGTTGAACACAGAAGAAGTGGTTAAAGATAATATATCACGACTTCACTGTTTACATTCAATGTTTGTAAACATGGATGTTTACATTATGTCATTTTAGACTTTAGGGACATGCCAACCCACCAAAATGAATACTTTTGAAATCAACAGAATTTCTAGAGGGGCATGCCACCAACAATTTACTCGTAAGACAAAGAAAGACTGGACATAAACAAACAAAATGTAAATAAACAATGAATTTCGTGGCCCGCGAAAATATCCGTGATATATTATCTTTAATCCCTGTAGTTTCACATCATGAGCGAATTCTCGATTTGTAGTCACCAAACGCGATCGGCTAATTTGTCACGAAGTCTGCCGTGCGTAGCCTTTGAGGTATTCGACGTGATTGAATCGGCGGCTGATTAACGGTGGGTGCGTATCGGTGGCTAATGACAGGGTTATGTTGGCACTGGACGGCATCGGTTTTCTGTAGACCAGGAGAAGTGCATTTCTCCGCTGGGCGGACTTTTGTAAGGTACCGATATATTGTTTTGTATTTCCAGGTAAACGTGAGGCCTGTTGTTGCCTGCCAAATTGTGGGAATACTAACCCGAACCCTCACAAGGTCGTTATTGCTTTGCAGTGCATTGTGGGCAGGCTGCCACAGGTGCCGTGACATAAAATGCCTGCTTCCATTATTGGATTATATTTCGTCTCACAACCTTCCAAAATGTCTGAATCTGGTAATGAATCGATTGGGGCAGCATCAACTCGTCGAGGTTGAATTTCAGGCTGAAGACTTAGCAGGAGTTGTGTATCCGTTTGGAAGACGAGGTCGAGAAAACCCAACTGAAATTATATGTCCATCGCCATGAGCTGCTTATTCAGCGAAACAATCGGAGCATTTCCGATCGGTACCCATTTATACACCTGGGTGGAGAGAGGCCAGTAAGGCAAAGTGACTTGCCCAAAGTCTCACGCCCAGTGGGATTCGAATCCAGGACCCTCTGACCGCTAGTCGCAGACCCGAACCACTACACAACGAGGCTCCTTTGTTTTTTTGATGACAGGAGGAAACCGGAGTGCCCGAACAAAACCTGTCAAAAAGAGCCGTCCTCTCTCTTACATAAACAGCGGGTCCGACCGAAGGTCGAATGCTGAACCTCAGAGGTGATAAGCGCCGATGTTTCCATTGCGTCACTCTGACAGACGGACCAAAACTTTGGAATCTACCGCCATGACCATAAAGTACGCTTCAACACCTTCCATCAAATCTCACTCTCTCAATGCTTTGGTTTCTCTGATGGAGCACCTGAGCAGACGACACTAAATTCCCATCCAAACCAGACGACAGCCATAAGACCGATTCCCAATAAACGAATTCTCAATCTCATTCGTGACGGACATGTTAAGTAGGAACAATCTGTTTGTTTCAGCGCGTTTTATTGCTTTCTCGATCACTTATCGGTCACATTCATGGAATGACGATGCGGTGATGATATGGGAGGCTTTCTTTCGGAAGGGAACTACTTTCCTTATTCACCGCGGAAGGATATTAATTATAAGTGAGACGTCAGCACTGTCTCTGTGATTTACAACGAGATAAAATCTCGCACTCACGGCGAAATCTTGCGAGAGTACGTTAAATAGATTGTTTCCTGATCTCAGCGCTTGGGATGCATAGGTATGATTAGTACCGCCTGCCATCCATTATTACGTCATCAGCTGAAAAGACAAAATCTCGCGCTCACGGCGACATCTCGCGAGAGTATGTCAAATAGATTGGTTCCCGGTCTCGCCCCGAGGGGTGTGTACTGAGATTAGTACCGCCTGTTCTCCATTATCACGTGATCGGCTGAAAAGACAAAATCTCGCGCTCACGGCGATATCTCGTGAGAGTACGTTAAATTGGCCCTATTGGTCGCGTGCACATGCGTCACGGCCAATCGGCGTCCTTCGTGCAACATTAACGATCATGTGACAAAGATCACGTGATGTGTACAAATGAACGGCCATTTTTTTTCAAAGGCCATTATAAAATATGTCATAAACGATTTCACGGGCTATCACGGCTGCTGCGGTCGTGCACATCCCACAACGATGTTATTTTATGCATCCCTTGCTCATTAGTTGAAAATATCCATTCAAAACATCGGGTATGAAATATCATTTCCTGTCTGTATAATAACCAACATGAATCCGGCGGCACACAATGGCGCACGCTGGGCTAGGGCAAACTTGGTAATATGCTATTACGGTCAAGGCCCCTCCTGGTGTGGTTGGCCCCGGTCAATAGCAATAATCTGATGACCCTGGGGGACTGGTAATGGTAAATTTTGTTGCGAATACCGAACGGCAGTTCTCTGAATTTGTTTTAAAACAGCTGCGGTTAATCACATATCTGTATGTCTATTTGATTATGGTGCTAACACATAAGCATAGAAGCAAGTGCAGACTAATCACATTCTGAAATGTACAGTAAGCTACATTTGACATTTCAGTCACCTTAGCGACGGTAAAATTACTCAGTGTTATCACAACCACACTACTGGATAAACAACGATGGCAAATGTCACACATATAAGTATGATAATGCTGAGTTTTTATAGCACTTTTCATTGTCGTACAGTCTCAAAGCGCTTCAGGTTTCCCTCAGTCTCTCCAGAAACATTTATGGGGAATTCTCGGAGCAACTCATTCAACGGTCACCTGATCCTTTCAGAGTAGTTGGGAGCATTAAAATGCTGCCACAGTAAGCATGAGGTGACTCTTTATCCCTCCCCACCTTGATAAGACTGGTGTCCTATCCAAACTACATGTACATGGTGTATATACATATACGTATATATAGCCAGTGTAACACCGAGGCTGGACTGATACTATGTCGAAACCTTAACTGACAAAAATGGCCGCATTTCATCACTTGAGAAGTTCAACGTGATGTTATAGCGTCACCCACCCTTCATCAGGTAAGGTAGCATGCTTCAACTCATTCTTTTATGTATAGCAACAGTCTCAATGCCTACTTGGTAACTTAGATCATTGAAATGACGATAGACTTGAACAGTCCTGCCGAGCATGCACTGACACAAGATCATGATCAACCTCGCCACCATGATTTAGTGCTCTGGTATACGGTGTGCATTGACCGCGTCTGTAGACCTATAAACGACGTTGCCGAAAGGTCAAAGGTTACGTCGGCCGTCGTGAGATACAAAACCTAACGCATACAGTCGTGCTTTAAGTGGTGACTCGACCGGAAGTCGAAATCGTGGCCTCTCGGGTCGCAAGTCCGACGTTCATCCACTATGCCATCACTGTTCTCAAGATGCACTATACTGTCAGAAGCCAAACGGTGGGAGCCAATCAAATCCCTTGTTTCTACTCATTGTAAGTTCAAGGTCAAATTTCATACTGACTGGTGCGTCTGATTAGGAGGTCAGTGCCAGACGTTTGTGGGCTATTAGTCAAGTAATCATGCGCCAAGGTCAGATGGGACTTTAAAGTAGTTCTCATTAGAATCGCCGTGTCTATGGTTTGGGGTGGATTGTGAGGGCGTCGTTGATATTTTTATTGAAGTGAGTGTCATTTGCAACTGGCAGATATTAGGATAGATATGCCATTTCATCGATTTCCATGAATCTGGCTATTCTGGGCACATTGATGCAGAGGCCTACATGTACTTGTGCGACTTCAAGAGTGGGGGCAGAGGCAAATTTCGCGTCTTTCATGTCTCGCGAGATTTCTCGAGACACAAACACTGAGTAGTGTCCTTCCTAGAGCTGGTGTGAAATTTCATCAAAATTGATGATTTCCGTCGAGTAGATTTCGCGGGGCGATTCGACCTCAAATGTGCACAAAATGTACAGGCAGTGTATTACTGTACTTAGCCCTTTTGGCTAGCAGTACTGCGGAACAAAACGGCTCTCTGCGCGAGACCAAGTTAAACCACATCATTGCGATATGTCATAATGATAGTGTGCCCTACAAGATTGTTCTATGATTGTATATCTGCGGCCATTTTGCTGCCTCCCCCCACTCGAATGGACGTCCGATCGATAGGAATAAGTGACACTGGCGTACTTACTGTCAGCCACTATGAGATCCATTCCCGGCCCTCCACTAAACACGATATTGGATATATGCTCGATCTGTCAGAAGCTGCTCATAGTGTAAGCTGAATAAGCAGCTACATTGGTCGTCGCCTGCCTACACACACCAGTCCGGTCGGTTAGGTTTGAACCGATGCTCTGTATCTGCCACCGACGACCACAACAACATATTCAGCCAATCAGAATGCTTGATATTTGTATGGGCCAATAAGCGTCAGAGAGCATTTCTTCGAATTTTTACTTCTGCTTTAGGATCCAGATGTTTGCCTGTTAGGCATTTTTGGCAATTAATACGGGTAATATGGCATGGGGCTGGCACACGCCGGACTTTCTTTGGCTTTTGAGACGTTCACATAGTTGTTCAAGGGTGGAGCAAATAGTACGTCCTAATGAGGCAGTTAACAGCATCTGAAACAGGCTGGCTCGTTATAGCTACATCAAGCAATCTGGTAGATCTATTGTACTTGTGTGAGTCAATGAACGTCAGAAATATTGATTTATGTCCAATTTGGCGTTTTTGTTTTGCCACCTGGTGGCCAACCCANTCCCTTTAAGACGATCGAGAGTGCCAAAAGTAGAACACTTTTTGAAGAAAGTTACTAAAAACGTCAGGCACGAAGGAGATATAAAATAAAAAAAATGACAAAATAAAATAAGACACTTAAAGTAAAATAAAATGAGATAAAATGACACTAGTGGTGATGACGCGTTCATATAATGCGATATTGACATGATTCGCTCCTGAAAGCATGATAAAATTGACAAAGTTACTTTAACTTTTCGGACTTTTTGATACCGTCCGCCATCTTTGTCGAGTTGAACTCTCGGTCGGGCGAGTAGATTTCGACGCCATCTTTGTTACACAGTTAGGCAACTCTGGTAACTCGGCTGTGTTCGATTGTAACTCGGGTCACTCGACATAAACTCGAGTTCGAATCGAAGTCGCCCAGGGATATTGGTCAGAGTGACAAAGGTGTTGATCATCTCATCACAGGTAGAGCCGTCTTTTTCGGTTACAGAACCCTTCCTGTGTCCATTTGGTTCCAAATGTTGCTCCACGCCACCAAGAAAAATCAACAGATCTGGAAGAGACACGTCAAAAATGTTGTGACAGGAATTCAAGTCCTGCAGGATCTAAGTCGGTATACACGTTGATGACAGGTCGGAGTCGGTATAATCCGGTGTAACGTCGATCAGTGTTCCCCGTATTTCTGTGTTTTTCTTATTGTTTCCCTCCTGACGACGGATTAAGCGGCAACTAACCCAACAATAACCATTCTAGGCCGCGTACTATTGTTGGGGAACACTGAGGTACAGAAACACTCTCAGATGTTACACCGGCTATCAAATCAGAGGCAGGCTGCCTTCATTCCTTGGCAGCTCCTTTTACTGACCTCCGCCCCATTTACCATGAAATTTATGGTTGGTAGATAACATGGAGACAGAAAGGCCTGAGTGGTACGGGTAGCTTCTTGTCACATTTGTGACAAGCGAATATTGGTACGGGTTATTTGTGATGGTATGAATGTTAAACTCCAAACTCAGTTTCGAATCGCTCCCCGTTATAGGCCTACTCGCTTCGAAACCATCTGGACGCGATTGTCACAAGATGACCACTATCAGGCGGCACTGGTGCGTGTTATAGTTGGCGCCAAACTAGCTAGCCAATCAGTGATTCGCTTTCAGCCAATAAACACTATCTACGGGAGCCTCGGCTCAAACATCAACAGTCAAGCGTCATCAGCGTCGTCTTTTGGTGATAAAGTGCACTTCAATTTGTCCGCCAACAATGCCGGCGGAACACTCTCCCGTAATATGTCCGATGCTAAAAGACTCCAGTGGTGCACTACCGTCTGAAAATACGACTGAACGAAAACCTAGGTAACCACTTCAAATGAAATGGTCCAAGAGTATAAGGGAATTGAGTGGATTCAGACCAGAGATTATGCAGGTATACCGGTGTAACGTCGATCAGTGTTCCCCGTATTTCTGTGTTTTTCTTATTGTTTCCCTCCTGACGGATTAAGCGGCAGCTAACCCAACAATAACCATTCTAGTCCGTGTCTATTGTTGGGGAACACTGAGCTACAGAAACACTCACAGATGTTACACTTGTTTATACCAGTTTCGACCAATTCGACCAGTTTTGATTGGTTAAAGCCATTATGTATGGCATAGCCACTCAATTCCCTTACGGTATACTTACTACTTTTTGCTTTCAAAATTTACAGTGAAACTACACTTGCTTCACCATATTGTGTGGAATAATTCCTTGCTGGTACAAGTAATCTGCGCTCATATTGCTGACTGCAACAACGCCACCTAGTTTTAAAATCTCTTCTAAATTAGCCTGACTTGGTGAGCAGATATGTTGATTCTCAGAAATCTTCTCAGTACATTAGCGTCTCATTATGTTTAGCGTACTGATTTAGTCCATTCAGCAATCACTCGGAAATTAATCACACCTGAATTCCGCGATGGCGTCTCCCATGGCAATGCAAGATAGTACCGGTACATCACTGTACAACACACGTAAGCAAAATAAAGATTGTAGTTACATTACTGTCATACGGGAATGAAACCAGTGTTTGTTGTTCCCATGCAATCCAATCATGGTCAGAATAAAAATCCAATCGCAGTCAGAATAAAAATCCAATCGCAGTCTGAATAAAAATCCAGTCACTTCCAGTCGCGGAATACCTTAAATTGTCCGAGATTACATTACACTCATCCTGGGGTCCATAGCATCCACAGAATCAATTCCTTACATTTTTTAATCCATTGTTACCGGTCCAATTCAAGTCAAGACAAGCAGCCGGCAAGTGTATTTGAAGGAGAAAAGAAACGCATATTTTCAACGAAGAAAAACACAATTATTCTGAAATAAAAATTACCAAGTGACTGTTTCAACACAAAGCCTTTGAAAATGCTAATATAAACAAAAAAATCTCCTAAATAAATGGCACAACACGTACAGATTGAGGAAAACATGCTTGAAGTTGTTGCAAAGGACGTTTCATCTTCAAATTATGAATCAATCCTACATGACTTAGTTTTAGGCAATCAACAAGCCTTTCGGCGACATGGTTCACTAGAGGTTGATGAATCTCTGCACGTCGGGTGAGCAGACGATCAATGAATCTCAGCGCTGATGACACTGCAGCAGATATCTCTGTTAAGATGTTACGTTACGTCGGTCTTTGGTCGATGACGTAACCACCTCGATCGTCTGCCTCGCAGCACATCATCTGCACGGACGCATCCGCGTGACGTCACCCTATGACATCACAATTATCGTGACGTCATATCAAACTCTCGATTCCTTGGTAACGACAAAAAACCGTTAGAAACATAATTCTGCCATAGCCTCGTACACGTGACATGTGCTTCAAGGTAATTTTTCTCCCAAATGATGACAAATAATTGTTATTTCGGCGTGATCAACGAAAAGAAACTTTGTTATCAATTGTATATTGTTACATTTACGTATCAAGGGAATGAAGTTTCTTCTTCAGAAATTAGAGCGGAAACGGCCAAAAATAGCCTCTTCCAAGCTCTCAAATTGCTAATATCTAAAAAAATAGGCCACAATATTCGCCAAATACCACGCAGACACGGGTTTATTATACAAAAATCATACCCTCCAAATTTCAGCCGGAAAGGTTATACCACGGTTGAGAAAATCTGCGAACATCAACCGTGACAGAAAATCAAGGATGAAAATAATGGTCACTCTAGTGAACCAATTAGTATAGCTGATATTATTAATGGTCATGCTGGTAAATAAAATCAATGGCCATTGAATAGTTTGTGGGATTGATGGGGTGTCACCAGGCTGTGAACTGGTCAACTAGCATGATTCCAATGAATTGACGTGCCTGTTTAAGTAGAAGCTGGGGCGCCTCACTGTGTTAGAAATTGGAACTAAAAATGCATGCTATTGCTATGTCGACTATCGTCGCCTCTGGCGGTATAAGGGTAAAAGACTCCAGTGGTGCACCACCGTCTGAAAATACGCCTGAACGAAAACCTAGGTAACCACCTCAAATGAAATGGTCCAAGAGTATAAGGGAATTGAGTGGATTCAGACCAGAGGTTTTGCAGGTATACCGGGTTAAAAACCAGTTTCGACCAATTCGACCAGTTTTGATTGGTTAAAGCCATTAGTTGTGCTTCCACTACAAAAAAAGTCGGTATTTGTCCGCTCTTGTTCTGCTTCCATTACAGAATTGCCGGGTTTAATAAGTCCGGTTCTATTATGTGCGGGTCTATTTAGTTTAACCTAAATTAGCCTGACTTGGTGAGCTGATATTTCGATTCTCAGAAATCTTCTCCGTACATTAGCGTCTCATTATTTTTAGCGTACTGATTTATCCCACTCAGCAATCACTCGGAAATTAATCACACCCGAATTCCGCGATGGCGTCTCCCATGGCAATGCAAGATAGTACCGGTACATCACTGTACAACACACGTAAGCAAAATAAAGATTGTAGTTACATTACAGTCATACGGGAATGAAACCAGTGTTTGTTGTTCCCATGCAATCCAATCATGGTCAGAATAAAAATCCAATCGCAGTCAGAATAAAAATCCAATCGCAGTCTGAATAAAAATCCAGTCACTTCCAGTCGCGGAATACCTTAAATTGTCCGAGATTACATTACACTCATCCTGGGGTCCTAGCATCCACAGAATCAATTCCTTACATTTTTTAATCCATTGTTACCGGTCCAATTCAAGTCAAGACAAGCAGCCGGCAAGTCTGTATTTGAAGGAGAAAAGAAACGCATATTTTCAACGAAGAAAAACACAATTATTCTGAAATAAAAATTACCAAGTATGACTGTTTCAACACAAAGCCTTTGAAAATGCTAAACAAAAAATCTCCTAAATAAATGGAACAACACGTACAGATTGAGGAAAACATGCTTGAAGTTGTTGCAAAGGACGTTTCACCTTCAAATTATGAATCAATCCTACATGACTTAGTTTTAGGCAATCAATTAGTATAGCTGATATTTCAGATGTTAACATAAATAAATACTTCTAATCACAATTTAATACTATTAATGGTCATGCTGGTAAATAAAATCAATGGCCATTGAATAGTTTGTGGGATTGATGGGGTGTCACCAGGCTGTGAACTGGTCAACTAGCATGATTCCAATGAATTGACGTGCCTGTTATGAAAATTGAAAGAGAAATGACAACACTCAGCTTTCATTCACCACGACAACAACTCACAATACTGCAGAGGTCTGTGTCAAAGGTGTTGCACGCGTGGCCAAAATATTTTGTGAGTGCCTCAAAATCACATTTTAGGATATATTACGAAAGACCTCGATGAGTAGAACACAGTGATATAAAAATTTTGAATGAAATCATGCAAATAAAAAAGTAGCAAAAACATACCTTTACCAAAAATTCTTCTGTCAAATGCAGCTTTGAGCGGAATTTTTCGAAATTGATACCATTAGATAGCCAGGAAAATCTGCTACATGTACTATATGTGTCGGGACCAATTTTCTCTACCCCATTGGTTTGGAGATATTCAGGATAAACTCAACTGATGTCCATTTATTTTTGGCCATGAGTGTACATGTATATATCGAGCCGTATTCAAAAAGGGTGACCATCGCGCGATTAAGACTTAAGCTGTGTTCACACTAAAACCGACTTGAAACCGTCCTCCGTAAAACGTTTTACGGAGGACGTTTTGAGTTCAAACAGCCGCGCCTGTTCGCGCCACACTGTGCATTTCGAAAGGATTTCGAAATCGTTTTTAGACTAGTCTGCCATCTATAAACGGTATGGTCAATTAAAATCCAAGACGGATGCGCCCATGGAAAAAGCTGCTACGCATGCGTACAGCATTTTTTATTTGCCGGCCGGTGGGGAATTGGTCAGCACGGACGTTTACCCGAAGAAAACAAACTGAACCTGTTTGAAGTCGACTTGAAAGCACCTCAAGAACTGGTCTCGTTTAGACGGTTTGAGAGCGTTTTAAAGACCCTCTAGTGTGGCGCCCTAAACCGTTTTAGGGCTTCGAAATGATTTCAAGACGTTTTAAATGACCGGTGTGAACGCACCTTTAGACGCGTGTAACGTCACTAAATGCACACACCTCCACCATGCATTTGACGAAGTTAAACGCGTCTAATGTCTTAAACACCCTTTTTGAATACGGCCCATCATGTTTGAGCATTCTGGGTCAAGGCATTCCTGATCAGTTACATGTATAGCAAGCCATCTGGCGGCCATATTAGATGAATTACGAATTATGAATATGTTTATTTTACCGTATAAAACAGATTACATAGGTTTGAAATACAATAAACTGTGCAAACAAGGTGAAGCCATGACAGACAAAGAAAAGGATGGAAAAGGGCGCCGTGACTTGGCAATACAAAGGAAAGTGTATATACCAGACTATAGGCTTTGGACCCGCCTGTGTATTGCCAAGACACGCCAATGGATTAGATGTCTAATTGCGCCGAAAGCCGGTATTTTTGCAGGTATCCTTCCAATACATGTTTATGCAAGATATAAACTTTCTCAGTGAAATAATGGCGAACTGTGGCAGTTTCGTTACTTTTGTACAACATTTACCTCTGTGACCTTGAAAAGTAGGTCAAATCAAAATCCAACGACGGACACCGCAAGACGAAAAAAGCTCACAGGTGAGCTAATAATGATACATTATTTTCGTCACCACGGTTATCGTAGGCCGGAGTGGACAAAAGTCTCCATTTAGGTATCATACCTAAATAGAATTAGGTACTATACCTAAATCAACCAACCACATGCCAGGAATTAGGTATCATAACTAAATCGATTTAAGTACCATACCTAAATCGACCAATAACAGGCCAGGAATTAGGTACCATACTTAAATCGATTTAAGTACCATACCTAAATCGATTTTAGTACCATACCTAAATCGATTTTAGTACCATACCTAAATCGATTTAAGTACCATACCTAAATCGATTTAGGTATGGTACCTAATTCCGGCCCTGTTATTGGTTGATTTAGGTATGGTACTTAAATCGATTTAGGTATGATACCTAATTCCTGGCCTGCTATTGGTCGATTTAGGTATGGTACTTAAATCGATTTAGGTATGATACCTAATTCCTGGCCTGTTATTGGTCGATTTAGGTATGGTACCTAATTCTATTTAGGTATGATACCTAAATGGAGGCTTTTGTCCACTCCGGCCTACGATACACGGTGCCCAATCATGCAATATTGCCGTACAAGCTGCGGGAGAAAGTTCCTGTCACATAGCTTGGCAAGGCTGAGATGCCAAATTACTATAAACACCATTGCTAAGGGCAAAATGATAACCCTAGGTGAATGAATACACTAAAAAAGGCTATCTGCTGCAATATCTCCCAGAAATTCGCAGGAGAACGCATCGAAAATCGGCAATTTTAAAATGAACTGTACGGCGGCGAGAGAATTATACTGTACGGTGCGGGAGTGCTTGCTCCGAAAAAATTATTCGAATTGCTTTTTGCTTTTTGGATGTCTCAGGACATAAATCTCTTGAGAATTATCATCAGGTCCGTGTATGGTCCATATTGGCCAGGGACGGATCCAAGATTTCGGAAAAGAGGGGGCGCACGTGCTAGAAACATTGAAATCTGCGGTGAATTTCAATGATTTGCTCCAAATTTCAGAATTTCACGGTCGATTTTAAAGATTTTTTGGCCGAAAGGCGGGGGGGGGCGTGCGGCGGGTGCGCCCCCCCCCCCTTGGATCCGCGCCTGTTGGCGGATGAAGGCGGGAGGTGGTTACGGTAGCAAACTATCTGCTTCTTGAAAATCGCGCTTAAATTCCAAGATCGGTAAAAAATCCTTTTTGGCTCGCCACTCACAGAAAGTCGATTACTTAATCATCACCAGAGTTTTTACCTTGTTTACGCTACATAAAAGTCCGGGCTCAGCCCGGGCTGAGCACGGGCTTTTTGCGTTTACACCTATGAATCGCCATGTCTTAATAAAGCTTTTAAAACCCATACATGCCGTGTACAGTCATTGACATAAGTTTATCTACACCTACTACCTTGAATATTTCAAATACTACTGGGCCAATTTGAACACGGTTTATACCACATGAAAGTATATAACCTTGGTCATATTTCTGCATCAAACGTTTGGAAATTTGGAGATATCATAATTATGTACATGTAATAGCTCATTAGAAAAACCCCTAAAAATCAACATTTTTATTATGGAATATTTTTGTGATTTTTGTTTCAGGGTTGATAGAGTGGAAGTTTCTAAGGATTTTGAGCTTTGTTTCGTCAAAATATCTTGAGTGGTTGCTGAGATATTTGAGATTATCAAAATTTCGATATTTTTAGAATTTCCAATTTTTCAAAAAAAATTTATATTAATAGACAGAGCTCACCTAGAAACGTAGGAGAATGAAGTTTTGGAACTTTCAGCGTAAACTGGTTGGAAATTACAGCTGTCTTAAGTTAAAGAGTTTAGCATATGAGCATTTTGATATTCTGAAAATATGAATATCTCGGCCCAGTTAAAGCAAAAGGTTCCAAATTTTGTAAGCCCGTATTCTGAGGTAAGCTTTAAAGGGACACTCCACTGCTTCAATAACGATTGTAAGCACCGTCATTACCTGAAACATTGATTAATCCTCGTACCCAGAAAAAATCAGACACATTTGTCGTCAAATCATGTTTTTATAGCGTTTTACTTGATGCCTCTCTGTATTTGCAATGGGGGCGGCCATTTTGCACAGTCACATGAGAAGTCACATGATCAAAAATGGTTTATGACGTCACATGTGCGTAAAATCCGTACACTGCCATGACTGCTGAAAACATGGCGGAGTACTTTTCGGATTCGTCCTCGGATGCAGAAATTGTCACCGATATTCACCAACTAAGTGGGGGAATACAACCTTACCGATTCGAACCAACTGGAGTTAAGCATTTTGAAGCGAGTGACGATGATGATGCAGAACATCCGGCCGGCGAACCCGATGTTGACGACTCTTTTACCCACAACATCAACTTCGAGGAGCGGGCTGCACAACATGTGAGCGAGTGGTGCACATGCGATCGCTGTGTATCAATGGACAGTCCTGTCATGAATTTGTGCTGTCACGAACTTGAAGCCCTTGAACAAAAACTATACACTGACGATCTTGACTGCATAACTTTGCACAGCGAGTTCAACACGGTAGTTTTGGCAAGA
>NMRB01000989.1:190275-206856 GCA_002633025.1 Notospermus geniculatus | reverse complement strand
GAAGTCCGATCGGACCGAAATTCGCTACAGACATAGAGGGTACCTAGATACATCATCACACCTAATTTGAACAATCCAGGACAAATAGCCACGAAACGTGCCGCCCGATGATGAAATTTCGAACTTTGACCTCTGTGACCTTGAAAATTACGTCAAATCAAAAACCCGGGGGATATGTCGTGTATCCTCATAAGATGTACCTACGATAAAAATTTGGTGACGATCCGATCAACGGTTAAGGCGAAACTGCACTTTAAAGGTTTTCGGTTCATCCCCCCTGGTGGCCAAGCCAGGAATCAGATCGGACCGAAACTTGGTGTCTGAGGTCATGTCACCTAGTGACACATGTGTACCAAGTTTGGTGCCAATAGGCCCAGCGGTTACGAAACGTGCCCTGCTAACGGACGCCGACGACGACGGACGACGCCGGACGACGACGGACGACGGCGCGTGACGACTATAGCTCACAGGTGAGCTAAAAATATGGTCTGGAGCTCGATCCACTTACCGAATCGGGATATCGTGGTGTCTTTTTTCTTCTAGAAAGATTCTCCATCAACTGTATTGCCAGTTTTGGTCCCTAGGTACTGGAAGTACGCTTGTACTTTTTGGGCCAACCTGTATTACTGTAACATACATGTATTTTTCCACCAACAAATTATGTTTCTCCTCATGAATCTATCGTATTGAACAACTCTTTTTATTCCGAGAAACTTCTCTGTCTGCCGGCCACCTGTCAGGCATAGCCCAAAATAAATACACCAAAAAGTTAAGTTCACATGGTTTTTTAAGGTCACAGCAGAGACCTGGCTTGACCTTGTTCCTGACATTAGCGACGTTAAGCACCTTTCCGACTCCGACTGTGACTTCAACTACGAGAATGAATTGGAGTCCGCTTTTGATAAAAACAATTCGCCAAACACCATCAATAAAAAAAATTGAAGCAGAAAAAAATTGACCTTTTAAATCGCACGTGCGGATGATTGGCGCCAAAACTGAAGGATAATCAATAGACGGCGCTGTTTTACGAGATATCCAATCACAAGCCATCATCAAGGGATGTAGACGCAACTTCCCATCGATGTCTACAACAGAAAGGTATGTTCATAATCTCATGGTAACTTTGATGATTTTCATAGTAGAACAATGAATATGATTTCATGAGTTCTTTACACTATTGATATTTTTTAAGAATACCATTCTACCCCATTGCAGGGCTTTCATTAATTTCTGATGTCAGGGTGTCATTGACTTCCACCGTTTTTTCCCAATGCGTCAATGACTCCCATCCCTGGAGGCCAATGCATCACCTGACTCCCTCATTTTGTGGTCAATGCGTATTGCCTTATATAGTCTGATCTTTTTTCCTTTTTTGACATGACGACTTGTCTGTGTTTGTATCGAAAACTATCGAAAACTTCAAATAAAACACTGGTTTTCTCTTGCTTGTTGGTACCTTACATCATAAATCAATGGGTCTTCTCGCGAGGGACAGCCCGGAAAACAATGTTCACAGATTTAAATAGAGTAAGCTAAGCTGCCACGCCATACAGAACAGACAGAAAGTCACCTGCTATGATAAAAGTCACGAAAATGAGTGGTGACGTCAGCGGTGTTGCCGCCTGGTGCTGAGTCATTGTGTGATCAGTGTATTGTGTGGAGAGACGAACGCGATCATCAACAGAAAGTCAGGCGGCTGTGCGCCATCATTTGGCTGTAATACTAAGAATAAAACATCTTCCCGCCGCCAGGGTTGGGCGTTTCAGGAATACGGCCAGGAGGGGATGCTGATGCGTATTTCGACGATCATATAATAATTTTAGAGCGTATTTGACTTCTTTGAAGTGCAAGGCAATGCGTATTTGACGAACACTGCTATTCTTTTCGTGCGTAAATTGAGATTTCAGTGCGTAAAATACGTCCATACGCACGCTATTGAAAGCCCTGCCATTGGTTTGGAGATTAACTGCTGTCCATTTATTTTTGGGCCATAAGTGTACACTCATTGCCAAAAGTAAATGGACAGCAGTTTATCTTGAATATCTCCAAACCAATGGGGTAAAGAAAATTGAATCCGACATATGTAGTGGTAAATTTTCCTGGCTATCTAATGGTATCAGAGTCGAAAAAATCCGCTGAAAACCGCATTGGACAGAAGGAATTTTGTAAAGGCATGTTTTTTGCTACTTTTTTATTTCCATGATTTCATTTAAATTTTTATATCACTGTGTTCTACTCATCAAGGCCTTTCATAAAATATCCTGAAATTTCAAATATTCCGTGTAGAAATGTGATTTTGGGGCACTTTTATCCAAATATTCTTGGCCACGCGTGCAAGACCTTTGACACAGGCCTCTGCACTATTGTGAGTTGTGGTGGTGAATGAAAAGTAAGTATTGTCATTTCTCGTTCACAATGAATAAAGAAACCCAGTTGTGGGGCTGAAGGTCGTGTTTGTCATGCATGGTCAATTTCCATAACAGGCTGCGTCAATTCAGTGGATTCCCGGTAGTTGACCAATTCACAGCCTTGTTGACACCCTGTCAATCCCACAAACTATTCAATGGCCATTGATTTTTATATACCGGCATGACCATTGGGTTCAAGGGGCTCTGTCAAAGGTGTTGCAAGCATGGGCAACATAATTGTGATAAAAGTGCCCCAAAATCACATTTCTACACGGAATATTTGAAATTTCAGGATATATTATGAAAGGCCTCGATGAGTAGAACACAGTGATATAAAAATTTTGAATGAAATCCTGCAAATAAAAAAGTAGCAAAAAACATACCTTTACAAAATTCCTTCTGTCAAATGCGGTTTTCAGCGGATTTTTCGACGCTGATACCATTAGATAGCCAGGAAAATTTACTAATACTACATATGTCGGATTCAATTTTCTCCACCTCATTGGTTTGGAGATATTCAAGATAAACTGCTGTCCATTTACTTTTGGCCATGAGTGTACATACATCTATGTTTATCATGCTTATGTTTCACTTTCAGATGATGAGAATCTTGGTCGAGTGGATAATAATGACACTACTGTCCAAGTACCAGATCCAGATCAGCAACATAATGGTATTACTATTTTTTATAATTTTAACGTTTATCAATGAATCTTACCATATAATCTTGTCAAGAGTATCAATCACGCTGGTGATTCAAACACAAAATTATTTTGGCCGGGTTTATTTGCACAGCAGCTGTGTAAGGCAGGTATAGCTCTTGGAGGCACAGCAGCTGTGCGTCCAGTACGTACGGATTTTCTTATGTGCACAGCAGACTCCACCAACTGTATAATAGGGAGGTTTCGCAAGTGCCCGGTTAGGCCATACGACGACGTTTATCTATTGTTTGGAGATACCCACACAATAGATAAACGTCGTCGTAGGGCCTAACCGGGCCTCTACGAAACCTCCCTAATAACAGACTCCGCCTACTTTCGCTGTAGAAATAATAACGGGAATTGTCTTGGATAGAAAGCTGTGATTCTAAACAGCATGGTGGTGCTTCATTGCTCGCGTGGGGGCTTACCAAATCCAATTTCTCCTTTTGGTAAAGACACAAACCTGTTCATTTTTAGCTCAATAGATGGGCGTTTTTTAATGGGCAAGCGCCCTTATGTGCATGGCGAGATGTTTTTGACCTACATGTAATCTGCCCAGGGTACCACTCTTCAAAATTTTGTCACCACCTCTGTAATTACACTTGACGAAAAGGGCAGGTAGCCTATTGTCGAATCATAACCCTAATTTAGGTTAGGGTCGTATAGGTCTTTTCATTGTACACACCACGCGGTAATTAGGCCTAGCCATGATTAGGGTCATCTGGACCTAATCTGTCATACTGTATGACGGCGGAAGCTTATGTGCTTGTCGAAAGGCGTGAGCTCGGCAGGCAGCGAAGTTGATAAAATCTTGCTGCTCATCATCGCCAGGGCCTTCTGAAAATCGTTTTGTTTTGCAGTCCCCCTCCACGTCATTTTTTTCTGCGGCCGGGTTTCTAGCAAACATGTTTGCCAAGTAGATTATTCATTCTAATTTCCTAATTTTCCTGGATGACACAAACACTCTGAAAATTGCCCACTAAAATTGCCTAACAAGGACTACGTCCCGTCCGCTAATTTTTTCCCTGGGCCGTTCGGTGGATTCCGAGTACTTTCAGTAAACAAACAAAGCCAAAAGAAAAAAGACAAGACAAGAAAAAAAAGAAGGAAAAGCGGAAACAAATCGCCCCAGTCGGGAGTCGAACCGGGGACCTGCGGTGTATAAGGCGAACGCTCTACCCGATTGAGCTACCGAGACCATCTGGCAGCGAAGGCGTTACATCGAGACATGCTTATCGGTGGGCATGAATATTAATTAGCTGAACGTGCATGCAAGAAAATTATTCGTACTGCATACACAGCAGTTAGCTGTGCAAATAACCACTTCGAATTATTTTATTCCTACGCGAAGTCGTTGACGCATAACTAATGGTGCTTGTCGCATTCGCAGTTCATCTGGTAAATGGAAGGGGTGACGGGTGATTACATAATAAGCTGTCGCCCCTTCTATTTGCCTAAACAACTGCAAAAATAGTCAACACGATTAGTTATGCTTGGGTAAAACTCGCGTACGAAAAAAAGATTTTACGTTTGAATCACCAGTGTGTCAATGATTACAAGCAATGAGGTAGTCCGGTATGTACAGTTAATCCCATAATTATTCACACGCTATAAAATTTTACAACTAAGTTGTCAGTGCCATTGTGCTCAGTGTTATTCATACAAGCGAATACGCTTTCTTGGGTATGGTGGGTAACGGTATGCATGTATTCAATACACTACAGGTTTAGGTGGGTTTTTGTCATTATGGGTGTGAATAATATGGGCTTACATGTAAATGTAACATGCCCCTTCAGCGCCCCTTCTTCCTTGAACGGCGGCATACCTTGTTAAATATCTCATTGCTTGTGTCTTCTTTGGTACTGTTAGGGTAAATACGGGCAACATGTATTCTAATAGCTTTGACCATTTCTTCATCCAATGGCCGCGTATATACAATTGTTCCTGCTCGTTTCCTTGTCTTTCCTGACACTGATGATAGTTGGAGCGTTTCTGGCGGCACCAGTTCTCTCAATAGTCCAGTGCACAGTGCGGATGGTATTTCAAAATTTGTTTGTATCTGAAAATCGAATGGAATATATTTTTTGACACGCGACAGCAAAATCAGTCTGAATGCACACTGAAGACCCAACTGGTCATATTCATATTGGTTATATCATTAAAACTGTATAATGCCGGTTTCAAATACAGTGGTTGACTACACTTGGAACCGGTCTAATACGGTTCCAATGATAGAACCGCTTTTTGAATACGACGGGACATGTCCACAATGACCAAACATTTTGTTGATTTCAGGCTTGTCATCCCATTGTAAAATTTGACCTTGTTCATTTCAGATCCTTACAACACCAAACTTGGGCGCCCAAGCAAGGTAGAGAAATTCCCTACAATTGTGAGGACGGCCAAGGATTTTGTTGAAGCAAATGGTTTTGCAACACCAAACTTGGGCGCCCAAGCAAGGTAGAGAAATTCCCTACAATTGTGAGGACGGCCAAGGATTTTGTTGAAGCAAATGGTTTTGCAGCACATGAGCGTCGCAGATCTGATACTGCCACATGCGGAGTCCATCTGAAGGACCTTCAACAGCATTTGATATCCACAATTCCTGGGTTGGCCGAAGATGGCTTTAGCATATCTTCTACCGCACGCCTCATGGAGCCTCCCAGGAAGCGTACAACATCTTCAGTGCGGTATAAAGGTTTTCTTCATGCTCGGGTTCCATCAAAACAGAATAATCTTACAAAGGATCACATTGACATTCATTATTGTCGCAGCGCTGTAAAGCTTTTTCGTGAAACCTTTGCTGATTTTAACCCTGAATGTTCTATACTCTCTTGTGACGACAAAAACAAAATTAATGTCGGTTCCCTTGCAGTTTCCAGATATATCAGTATCAACAAGTTTTTCCCCAATTCCGACAGGCCAGACTACCTTGATCATGACTTTCCTGAGGTCAATAGTAAACTTAATCCAGTATCTGTCAATGAAAGATGAATCTCATGAAAGAGTGCTGGATTCCAACAGCCGGGAGCACCTGTTTGTGCCGAATACTGGCAATCTTTTTATTTATGTGCGGGCAGTCAGGTTCCACCCATCTACTTCCATTAATCACGCCAATGACCTGTTTGACTTGCTCTCTCAATCTCCCAAGCCAGTGGTAGGTATCATTTCAGATGGTGGACCTGACTGGTCATTTAAAAGCGTGCACAACATTTTCATTTACGGTCGTGTCTGGAGAGACCTTAATTTAGATTTTCTTGGGATTGTCCAGCATGCACCCGGCAATAGCAAACAGAATCCCATCGAACATGCGTGGGCTCCTTGCTCAGCCCATCTTGTTGGAGTTACCCTACCACGGCGTGCCAAAGGCGATGACGAAGTAGCCAATTTCAGTCATGCAATCACGGAATGTTGCAGGTATTTGGATGGCAAGGACTGGGACACTTTCAGTATATCTGCACGTGGTGTCATGGCGGATAGTGTCCCAGCTCCGTACAATGACTTTGAGGAGGTACGGGATTTCTGTCGGAATCCAAATCCTCAGTCTGACTCCGTGTACGTGAAGGAGCTGCAATTCAGCATTGCTCACTGCACGCGCCGTGCACATGGAGCTGAATTCAGCAAATGCATGCATCCAGATTGCACTCACTGCACTGCTCACCCACCCTTACGAAAAATTCCCATGTGTTATTTCTTTTTTTCACATGTGGGAATTATTTCACATATGTGAAAATAAGTCCATGTGTGAAATTTGCCGCTTTTCCCATATGGGATTTTTGTTGAAATCCCACGTGTGAAAAATTCCCATATAGGATTTTTGTTGAAATCCCACATGTGAATCCTACATGTAAATGCTATATTGTTCATAATCTTAGTTCACCATTTTTCGCTATTTTCTTCATCACCTGACTGGTGTCAGATGTACAAGGAAAAGGCCACCATGAGCCTTACATTATAAGTAGCTTTATTCTTAGCCAATAGGCCGAGAACCTACTTGTATAACAGTTCTAGGTGGTTGGGGAATATCAATGAACAGAAAAGTATCTTTTCTTTGGTACAGACAAAACCAATGTCATACAACTATCGCCTTGACAATTCTGAAACATAAACATTCACAACATCCGTTTTTGTCTCGTATTTCAAATGGTAGTTAAGTAATTTTCTTATGCATTTCTTTTCATAAAAGTTGGCGTTTTTTATTAAATATTTGCAATTTTTAACATGATTGCCCTCTCCCCAGCCATCCGCCAGTAAAACCTTCATGTTTGACCTTGTAAATAAAACAAACTCGTCTACCTACTTACCTGTCTGTCTGTAGATTAACCAACACACTTATAAGGACTCTTTGTCATATATTGCTTGTTATTTTCATTTTGAAAAGTACCTCCATTCTTAATGATTCATCTCACTTAAATCCCATGTGTGAAGAAAATCACATGTGTAATTATGTGTGAAAAAAATCACACATGGTAATTTTAAAATTCCCATGTGTGAAAATGTAATTTTAAAATTCCCATGTGTGAAAATAAAAATAACACATGTAAAAAAATCACATGTGGTAATTTCGCAAGTAAAAAAGAAATTCCCACATGTGAAAAAAAATTCCCACGTGTGAAGTAATCCCATGGAAATTTCACATGTGGTAAATGAAAATTAACATATGGGAATCTGAAAATCACATGTGGGAAAATAAAATTCACATAATGCAAATGTTTTTACATATGTGAAGAGCCGTTTCACATATGGGAATAGTCATTTCACATATGTGAAAACAAAATCACACATGGGACTTTTTCGTAAGGGCAGTACGTGCCGAGAAGTTCATGAATCAGATTCACCGCAACAATGGCATGACCTTCTCCCCAATACCTGATAGTTCACTTCCTGATCACTATTGCACGTATCTGAATATGAAAGGGAAACTGAACAGCAGCGATGAAGCCAGTGCAGGCCTTGGCCTAGGCCTATCAGATGAATTTTGTCCTTCTATTGTCAACTCAAACCTAGGTTCCTGCAATTTTGGGTGTCGGTATGTATTTCTTTCCAAAGCCGACAAGGACAAACACCTGAAGTTCATGCATGCCACAGACAGAAGACAAATGATGAAGGCAGAGCGTCAACGTAAAAGAAAAGCACAGCCGTAAAACAAAACTGGTGTGTTCAGTCCATGTTAAATGAAAATGAAATGTCACTTTTCATTTTTTGCAGGTGATACTTCATCCATGTTTACCATCTGAGCTGAAAATGTTGCAGTCACACCCACAATGGCACATGCCTGATTATCACAATTCCAAAGTACAGTGTGTATCAGAAAAAAGGAAACCGAGATTAATTTGTTAATTTCTTGTACATCGCTAAACATTTTGGAAATTGGCAAGTACCATTTATTACCTAATGACGTCCAATGGTTGATTGAACTGCTTCGTGCTCAGTCATCTGTGACAGTAAATTGGACATCTTGGTCTCATAAGAAAGAGGACATCATTAAGTAATAAATGGTACTTGCCAATTTCCGAAATGTTTAGCCATGTCCAAGAAATTAACAAATTAATCTCATTTTCCTTTTTTCTGATTACACTGTATAGTACTGTATTTCAATGTCACGTTCAATTAAATTGTCATTGTAGTCACTTGTTTTCTTCCACTACAAACTGGAGATTGTTGCCAATTGTAACCATTCTGAAATGTGGAATTTTTTAAACGAATTGAACAACTTGTGATACGTTAACTTGAGTTATTCTTGCATCCTACATGTATGAACATAAGGGGTCGTACTCATAAAGCGGTTCTATCATTAGAACCGTCTTAGGCCAGTTCCAACTGTAGTGGTGAAGCACACCTGAAACCAGCCTAAGACGGTTCTAATGATAGAACCGCTTTATGAATACGACCCTATATGTACAGGGACGGATACTACCCAAGAAGAACAACACTGACTACTGAACACAATAATTGTACTTACCCATTTATCACCTCAATCTGTCATGTCTGTCACTCAGTCACATTTTCAGCACTGAAGACAAAATAAAACAGTCGGCTGTTAGCAAATTATAAAAGGTCCGTCATTTCAAAAGCCACAGAAGGGCCTAGTTTAATGCAATGCTACCATTCTAAACTTTGATGTGTTGTTCATTTCATTTTTTCAAAACACAGAATTTTAGTTGGTGAAAATAATAAAAATTACATCTGTTACCCGCAACTGTCACATTTTCCCAAATTATTCAGTGAATAGTGGGTTAATGTCATTTAAATGTACATGTACTCCTTACCAAGATGTGCTTGCTGCTGGCTCTGCAACAGGATGTACCGGTACACTGAAAGTATCATTGAAAGAAAGGGTTACAATACATTATATATGCATTTGCCAACCCCCCCCCCCCCAAAGTATGCTATTTATTACATTATTAAAATTCAACACTATGCAATCTGTGCCTGGGAATCTGCGATCTTTGATCCTTTAGATTTGCAGCAATATGGATGTTGACCAGCGATATGAACATTTCACCACTGAACATCTGGTTGACATCAAGAATAACTTTTTACTACACATTATAGATACTAATGATACATGTACTTACATTCCTTTCGTGGACTTTTTCCCTGATCTGAAATGGGAAAATATATGCTTCCAATGTGTTCACATTGACACTTAAACCGGGTTTAGAAAATGGTTTAGACCGGTTAAAAACATTTTGTATTCATTTTGCATTCATACTAAAGACAATTTAATACCATTTTTAGTAAACCTTTTTCTGACCTCCCCGTGAGCTAGCAGCCTCGAAACAGTTATAGTTGAAACTGCACACAGTTTATAGTACAGATTTAATTAATATGTGGAAGCTGCGTAATTTGGTGCATGCACCGTTGTAGTAAACAATTTATGATGGCTTCATCGGAGGTTGTCTTCTCTGCATTCTCACGTGATCTTGCTTCCTCAGATAGGTCAAGCAGGCAACAATACGTGCTGTCTCTTTTCCTTCCTTCCAACCAGAATGTCGTAAATTGCATCTGTTTTTTTCCTAATAAATGCCACTTCGCTTAGTACCTGTAAAGTCATGAAAGTTGAGATACTGTAAAATTATTATGCCGTAACACAGTTTGACTCGGTTGAAATTCCTTTTCTGTTTTTTTGCGGAAATACAAACCGCCCATAACCATAAACAGGTCATCAGTAGAATGCAAGTTCCGTTACTGTCATATCAATTGTCATGTCAGTCAATTTGGAATAGATCCATCAGAATGAGGAACCCGCAGAACTACGCCACGACGTGGCGCTGTCAGTGTAAGACCCGGAAGTCCTATTTTCTAACAGTATTTCCATTTACTTATTGCCCCAAAATAAACCACTCTCTTTGTCCTGTTTCATGTTCAAAGTTCTCCATATATCACTGCTTTGTTTCATCAGAAATGCCACAGGATGCCAATATTGACAACGTCTTTTGGGGAAATTTCCACGGAAAATTGTGTTGAAAAATGTACACATGCTTTGGCGACGTGACTGTGCCACCTGCAGTCATGCGGGTACCCCTTTAACTGAGGCTGACCAATTTTTCGGTAGGAACAGTTGTTTCTTAGTGAGAAAGTATTAAAAGCTATGATGTGTTCTTCGAGCAATACACTATAGTACGTTTAAATCATCTGGAGCTCGATGGGAGGACCAGGGGCCATCCAGGGGCCCCATGTTCCCGAAGCCGTTTTTCGGTTCACGATATCGTTAAAAGAGGAAAAATGCATAGCATAACTACAATCATTAACCTTACGACGGCTTCGGAAACATTGGTCCAGTTCGGTTGTCAGTATGCCTGGTATTGTTGGCGAAGTCTGGCAATTGACATGCGTTTTATTGACAGGACACTTCCAGCCAATCCCATGCCTGTGCCTGTGTTCAATTTCAAATCAAGTCCTACTTACATGTTGTATTTCAAACCAAAGTTCAGCTGGTTAGAAAATAATGTGCGTTGGACCGTTTAGAGTAAACCCTAAGTTCATTGTTGTCTGGTTAAACTAGGGGTTTGATTGACATACACCCATCGAGCCCAAGATGACTTAAACAGACTTTAGTGGGCCGGTGCTTAATACAACTACATTACATCTAAAGTCAACATTGTCGGCTTGGCAAATTTTTTTAATAAGTTATTTAAATTAAGAAAGGATTATTACCTGTTCACACTTGCATTGGCAAGGTGCTGCAGGAATCATCATCGCCTGTCTTTCCTGAAAGCGAAATTATGCTGCATGACACGATACAATATTGAATTAATTTTACTTCATTCTTCATGTCAGTGCTTGTGCCTGTGTTAAGCTCTTACTATGGTGCACTGTCCGTTGTCCGTAATCGTCATCCGTTAGCAGGGCACGTTTTGTAACCGCTGTAACTTGGTAAAGAATATGAAATAGAAATTGGGTTTCTAAGGTAAAAGACATTGCTTCCTACCAGAATCGAACCCACTGTAACTTGGTACATATACCCCAAGGTCATGTGACCTATGACACCAAGTTTCGTTTCAACTTTACTCTTGGATTGTCCAGCCCAAACACAAAAATAGTGCCAATGGCACTGTGCCCGCTTGGCTTTAGCACAGTGGTGGAAGGCGTAAGCCATATCGGAAGCGGGCTAAAAGGTGAAACAACCCCCTAGTTACTGCCTGGATTGTCACCTCATAGGCCTGGTGTACTTTTCAGGAAGCATGACACATGTAACGGGTTTGTGAACTTACAAACTTTTCAAGGCAATCAACCAATGAAACAAGTGCGGCCTAACGGGTTTCGGATTTCAATTTAAGCACAGAGGTCAAAGTTCAAAACTTCATCAGCTGGTTGCATGTTTCAGGGCTATTCGACCTATATTCTGACTTTACTGTGATCAGGTGTATGGGTACCCTAACATTTGTCATTTGTTCTTCTGGTACAAGCACCATTTCATATTGTATGTTCACACTGTGTGCGATTGACAGTCTTCAATGCTATTCCATTCGAATACATGTACCCGATGAATTCTCAAATTTATTATTGGCCTCACCTTTCAAATTTTCTATTTCACATTCAATTTTCAAGTCAAAACTTTATATACTTCTTATACTTTTCAGGAACATTCCACTTCCCGCAAAAGACCTTTACAGACCAATTAGTGTAGCTATCTGTCGTTGACAGTCTACTGTAGGTTCAATACTAATGTGAAGCCGCTAGGCAATAAATGAAATTGTCCATTGTATGATGATTTCAATAGTCAAGTCTAGAATAATGTGGGTACAGTACATATACTGTACAATATCACTTATCCGGCCACCACGGCCAACTTTTGAACCCACCGAATTATTGATTATACACGATCCAGGCCAAGTTATGAAAGGCCTAGTCAGGGTTGTTCAATGGAAATCGTCTTGCCTGGAGAGCATCGTAATGGATATCCCGCAGTGAGGGCCAGTTTCACTTTTGTCGATTTGTAAATGACGTCAATTACACCTAGGTCTTCTGTGGAATAAAACTGCTGTCTGCCGTTGAAAGAAACTCACAAGTGATGTGTAACCCTGACTAGGCCTTTCATAACTTGGCCTGGATCGTGTATAGTCAATAATTTGCGTGGTTCGCATTTTGGTCGTGGTGGCCGGATAAGTCCTATTATACAGTACGGTACTTTATCCTCGCCTCTAAGAGGTCAGTCGAGAATAGGCATGACTTTTGCACCAGAACTTCGTTCTTTGGTTGGAATACTGTTCTCACATGACCTGACAATGTCTCGCCTTGCCTTGTAGGTGTGATCTCCTGGGCATTAATGACTGACCACTTACAGGCGAGGATAAAGTATTATAAGTACATGCGAATGAAGAGAGAATACAAACATCCATTANCCCCCCCCCCCCATTATAACAACTAGCCAACACCACTTCAGTGTGGGGCATCTATTCATGTGGGAAGTGTCATGTCATAGCAGCACTTACATTTCGTTCATTGTCTTCCGACTGTTCTAATATCCCAAGTAGCTGAAATGAATAGGTACCGGTGAGTATAATTATTTTGTAATTAAATAATTTAACACAGTGTCTATCTAGACAGATTGACGTTACCAGTATTTTGATTGGTGCCTGACCAAGGTACTAGCTGTGTGACACTTTCACTAATTACTTTTTCGCTCCCTGCCATGCAGAATATACACAAAAATTGCAGTTTATATCTCACCTCAAATGTGTGTGTGACAAATCCACAACAGTACATGAGGACATTTCCTTGTTATGCTTACCTCACCGTAGTCAACAGTAACAGAAGAATCTGCCGATAATACACATTGTTCCTGCAGATCAAAGTGAAGAAAATGAACGATCTATTGTTTACTGAAATATGCTGCTGTGTGTACACGATGCTAAATTAATAGCATATCAGATTTAGTCCAGACTTTACACTCTATGGTGGAATAGTTGGCTGTATTTGATGGAAGACATCGGCAGCAAATTATACTCACTGGAGCAGTTCCATTGACATGTTGCTGTATGGTATTGAAAAGAATACAAATACTGAAACATGTGCTTATACATACTCTGCATCTCAGCAACATAGCTACATACACTGCATCTTTAAATAATTCAGCAATGATGGACTGTATATTGCAGTTTTGGTAAAATTGAGTGTAAAGCAAGGTTCATTATGCTTACCCCTTTATAGACGATGGTAGGTATTATCGGTAATCCATATTGTTCCTGCAGATTGAATTTAAGAAAATGAATGATGTACTATTTAATTAATTGCAAACTCAACTGATGCGTAGGTTGAATGTGACAGCACATCATTGATGTGGTGTTCTTGTCGATGCAGATCCACGCATCAGGGTGATAGAGGGTAAGAAATTTGTTACCCAATCTGGGAAGACAAGGTAGGTCTATTAAATAAGCCAGTGGTTTTCAAACATGGGTTTGTTAGGCACAGCAAAAAATAGCTGTATGTGCAATAAACCTTGGGTTTTGGTGGGTTTGGGATAAATGGAAGGGACACACACCGCGTGAGCTACTGCAAAAGTACTGTATTAGAGGCCAGCCCTACATACCACGATCTATAAATACACACAGTACACCTGCATGGTCTATATTCATGACTGCAGTGAAGTACACCTGACTGCGGACAAGATTTTGCAGCAGCTCATGTGGAGTGTGTCCCTTATGCATATATTGGATTGAAGAAATCCAAAGCAAATCATACTCACGGGAGCAGTTCCATTGACGTGTTGCTGTATATGGTATTGAAAAGAATACAGTTATTATACAAATTTGTTAACTGTACAGCATGCTACATACACTGCATCTGAAAAGTAATTTACAATTGTCTGCGTACTATATCTGAGATGCAATATAGTTGCTGTAAAATAGACAATTTCAAAATTTAAAGCCATACATTCACAAGAGCTACAGTAGCCGTCGATTCACATTTTTGTTTGAACAAAAATGCGAGAAAGTTTCTTAGCGAAAGTTAGATGACGAAAAACAAGTGTTATGGTCAGAGTCGATCGCCAATCAGATTATTTCACATGGAAGCATGCCACTTTCACGTGACTTTTTCAACGAGTGTTCCAACCAAAATGTTAATCGATGGCTACGGTAGCTCTCGTGATTTTATGGCTTTAAGAAAACTAGAAAGATCTGCGCACTTCCGTCAAAATTGTAAACAGAAACTCAGTCTGACACGGACTGACGTGATGCAGAGAACCCCACGACCATGTGATTGTGATGACAGTGAGTTAGACGACGTTGCATCCGAGTAGACCATTACAGAATCAATATCATGTACTAGTATTGTGTCACGTCAACTGGTTGTGTTTACAATTTCAACAGAAGTGCACAGATTTGGGAATTTGGGATTTGACTATACACTGTAAGAGATTTGTGACACAATCCAGGAAAACAAAAGAACATTTCACCAAGGAATAATTAATCAATGGTTTACAGCAATGGCTTACACTATGTGTCTTACACTATGTGAATGTACATACCAGTACAAAAGGTGAAATTATGAAAACATTCAATCCTGTTGTTACAGAAACAATGACAGGCTCTTAAGCAACCTGTTTGTGACCTAGACTAACAGGTAGTCAGGTGCCTTTTTACAAGCCCAATATAAGCAACAGAACTATTTTCTTGTACATGTACAGTGTATATACTCACTTGAAGTTCTGTTACCAAAACACCTTGCTGTGTGTGAAATAGAAAATATTATAGTATATATGCCGTAAAGTGAAATATTTTCGCATCATAAATGTTTGCAACTGGCCTAAGTATCCACCACCGTGGGGAGAAATATTTGTGGTGGATCGATGGCCTTATAAAAGTCTCCTACTGTGAAAATAATTAGTAAGTATAAAGAAGAAGAAACAAGAAACTATTTTCTTGTACAGTGTATATACTCACTTGAAGTTCTGTCGCCAAAACATCTTGCTGTGTAAGAAATAAAAAAGAGTCTACAATATATACCGTAAAGCGAAATATTTTCGCATCCTAAATGTTTGCATGCAAAGGGTGCAATAACTGTCCTAAATGTTTGCAAAGGGTGTAATAACTGTCCTAAATGTTTGCAAAGGGTGTAATAACTGTCCTAAATGTTTGCAAAGAGTGTAAAGTCTGGCAACATCTAACTTTGACCCAAAGGAATGCGGAAGTTAGGAAATTGATAGTTGGATTTGCCACGGACCTTTAATCACACGCGGCTATTAATAACCAGTGAACAGCGCGAACAATAGGGGAACGACCACAAATGATCGACAGACAAGATTAAAAACCGCAAAGCTCTGCCACATTACATGACTTCCGCATTCCATTGGGTCGAAGTTAGATGTTGGCAGACTTTACTGTCATGTAAATACTTGCAGGGATGTGACGGAATGATTGAGAATAGCATAATTATACTCACTTTGTACGCATTATTCATATCATCCTGTAGATGAAACTGGATAATAAAAAGAACATTTATTACAGAACAAAGTTGTTGCTGTTATGTTATCCCCTGAAAAAGTTTGACAATGCCACTTCGAACCAACATGAACAATGCTTTCATGTGATGTCATTTTGGTCCGACCTATTCATGCTTGATACAATTTACACCAGTATTTAAGAACCAACATTCCATCATATCATCATTTTGCTTGCCTTTTAGCATTGTGTACACACAGGCTGCGCGAGACTGCTTGCGGTGAGACTGCTTATGCACAGACCTGTGTAGCCGTGGAACGCATCACATCGGCCAGATTTGGCCGACGTGTACGTCCGCGACCTCATCACAGCGTAGGAATAAAATAAGTCCCAAGTGACTGGCTTAACATTCTTTGTTTAATGCAAAAATATTTACAGATTTTTTGTGAATAATTGTATGGCAAGTAACAACTATCATAATAAGCGAGGTTTGTAGGTATTTTGATCCTAGTAACTACGGGGATCGAGGGATCACATGATCAGCCAAGCCAAGTAGTTCGCTGTCAATCACCCGGCGCCATCTTG
>NMRB01000989.1:149008-180311 GCA_002633025.1 Notospermus geniculatus | reverse complement strand
ATGATTTTCTACGCATATAAATCTTTCTCTTCCTTTCAACAAGCTGAATAAACGCTGCCAGGGCAAAGAGTTCTGCTCCTTGCAACTTTAAGCTTGGTCTGGAGCAACCTTGAAAATTCTAAGTGTATGCTTGTACGCAGATGCTTTTTACGACACTTTATGAATATGAACTTTAGCAAATGCTTTCCAGTATAGCATTGACTAAATGCTCAAAATGCAGATGCTTTACCTAGTAGCAGAAACTGATAAGTATAAGCATTAGCTCAGGTTTTATGAATATCGGGCCTAGTATATGCTTAAAAATCTAAGTAAAAGCACATGCTTAACTTTTATGAATATCAGCCAACGCCCCACCCTTCTGATGTCCCCCTGCATTGTTGGTCACAGGATTAAGGGTCTTGATCTCTCTAGAATCTCCAATTCAATGGTGCTGCTTAATCCGTAAATGTATTGTTGGGGGACATCAAATATCGGGGGACATTAGATTCTATTACACCGGTAATATGCTACTTGCACCCATCAATAAAATAGTGACAGAACTGCTTTATTTTTAAACACAAGGGAGTAATCACTATTTCCATGCACTCCGCACATACACAGATAATACACTTTGACAGGTGTCATATCTGCCAGTGTTTCTGTTGGTGAGTGTGTGTCCCCTATTGTTTGGGAAACACTGGCAGATAGTTCGACATGTTTCTCTGTGTGTCCCCTATTGTCAAGTCGTCGCTTATTCTGTCAGACAATAGGAGGGAAACACACACAGATGGGGAACACTCGCAGATGTTACACCGGAACATTAAATTTATTCTGGTTTCCACAACGAAAACCACTCATGCCCTCCACACACGAGAAAATGGCGTCTTTCCCGAGTAAGACTTTCGCACACAATTCGATGTTAATCTCTCATTCCGGCGTGTGAAGGATTTGTTAAAGACGGTTCCATCCATTTCATCCTTACTCGGTATTGAGTTTCAGAACTTCCATGGTACGGTACATGTAGTGCCCCAGGCCCCTCTATAGGGTGGGCCAAAAAAAGCGCAACATCCACCTTTTAAATCTCCAAGGGGGACTAGGTTTACTAAGTGACAAGGCCATTATGAGCCCAATAATCCCTATTACAGGAATGCGGGCACTGGCTTAGTTGTGGCCTGACACCATGCCTATTTCAAGTTCAAAAACTGTCATCTGTGAATGCATGAGTGCCAATCAGTCAATCTTACTTTGCCCACAAGTCACCACAAATAAAATAGGGCTACCACAGTATTTATTTAACAGGGCAGTTGTCATTCATTGCATCATCCAAAATAGGCTTGACGCATCGGGCCCCGTGGCGCGTTAGCGCTGATTTCGCGCATGCGCACTTAAAACTTATACGGCCACTGTCAACTTGAATCAGCCGTAGAGACAGTGGGGAGCTCGGTAAGCTGTGCGAGGAATTGTGACTTTATTGCTGCTGCTTTTGTCAAAATATTGGTGGTAATAGTGCGAGTCATGTCTAAGGTATGATCCGAACCATTGAGGTCATGCATAGGAGCTTTGCAATGGTTTCCAGGAGGGTTTTTAGGGCTGCTTTGAGGAGAATTTTTAATCTGTAACCTTTTGTTTCTGATTGGTGGAATAGCCAATGAACTTTTCTACCAGCTGTCTACGGTGGCTTGTGAAATTATGTTTTTTTCTACTCGAACGCAACACTGTTTAACCAAAATGTTACAAATGGCCATTTTTGTGGTAAAATAATCTCTTTATGTAACTGTGTGGCTCCTAAATGGGAAAATTCATCCAATATATCTACGATAAGATGCTATAAAAAGTGGGAGACGATAGCGTGCTCGACTTCTAAAATGCCTTGCACGGGCCTTCGTAGTTGTTTATGTATGACTAAAAGTAGTTTTCTCTAAAACGCAAAACCCTAGAGCCATACGCCCCTCCCAGCTTTAGAGCACAGCTCTAAAGCTGGGAGGCGGCCATACAGAGACTAAAATACCCCCCAAAAACACCACACCTACCCAACCACCAATACTCTGGGTAAAAGTTTGAGAAGGACACTCGGTCTCTTGGAAGGCCCACGACTATTCATGACTAATCCTATCCTGACCTACTTGTTATCAGGTTATTACTGGGTTTGAAATGGACATCATACAACCTGGTCTCCAGACCAAAATTGGGCTCCCCATGTTGCGCTTTTTTGGCCCACCCTGTATTGGGATATGTTTGCTGCGATGTGGAGTCTAAGAAATCAAACGATAAACATTAACTTTACGACAACGTTAGATTATAGGCCTATTGCATTTTCGTACTACAAATAACTGTAACTCCCTGTTAACTCCTCTACTACACTGTAAAAAATGGAATAGTCCCAGCGGGTAAATTTTGCCAATGCCATCGGCAATTTCGATTTTACCACCGAAAAGGGTAATATTTGCTCAAAAGCGCAGGACAATATTACCTATCCGTGGGTATTCTCAGGCGCCTTCCTTATTATTGGAGGTAATGTTTACCTGGAACCGTGGGTAAAACTGGGGACAAGCTTACTACCTATATTCCCGTAGGTAAATTGGTAGTAAGCTTGTCCCCAGTTTTACCCACGGTTCCAGGTAAACATTACCCCCTATAATAAGGAAGGTGCCTGAGAATACCCACGGATAGGTAATATTGTCCGGCGCTTTTGAGCAAATATTACCCTTTTCTGTGGTAAAATCGAAATTGCCGATGGCATTGGTAAAATTTACCCGCGGGGACTATTCCATTTTTTACAGTGTACATGAACCTTGTCGTCACTACACTGTAAAAAATGGAATAGTCCCCCGCGGGTAAATTTTACCAATGCGTCGGCAATTTCGATTTTACCACAGAAAAGGGTAATATTTGCTCAAAAGTGCCGGTCAGTATTACCTATCCGTGGGTATTCTCAGGCGCCTTCCGTATTATTGGAGGTATATTTACCTGGAACCGTGGGTAAAACTGGGGACAAGCTTACTACCTATATTCCCGTAGGTAAATTGGTAGTAAGCTTGTCCCCAGTTTTACCCACGGTTCCAGGTAAACATTACCCCCTATAATAAGGAAGGTGACTGAGAATACCCACGGATAGGTAATATTGACCGGCGCTTTTGAGCAAATATTACCCTTTTCTGTGGTAAAATCGAAATTGCCGATGGCATTGGTAAAATTTACCCGCGGGGACTATTCCATTTTTTACAGTGTAGCCTTGCTACAAATTTCATCAATTTTCAGTCTAACACGTTTCGCAAAATAATGCATGCAATCATATATTGGGGATTCAACTTCACATCCGTGAAAGTCAGTTAAGTCCTCAAAAGAGAGCTTCCACGTTTAGGACGCCCCAGAAATATGTCAACTGATTTTAGGAAGGTTCCTTTCGTATCTTTTTGTCGTATGAAGTGAAACACTGCCCCATTGTTTGCGTTGAACCCGAAGTATTTTATATTTGTTTCAACGATACGCGGAAATAGCACTTTGATTTCATCAAATGAACTCATTCCTGGTGACAATTTCACCACGCCATGCACGGGATGGAGATTTTCTCGAAAACAAATCACCTTAGGACCTGGAAAACCAATCAGGCAAGGGAGACACACAGACAACCAATGAATGGACCTCAATTCCTGTTTTGTGGTCGTGCTTCGGCAATAAAGATGTTGTACATTGTGTGTGTTTGGCTGATATCCCGTCTGAGGACCGCACGTGACTAGAAAATACACGTGTTTTATGCGTTTGAAGGTAGCAATAAAGTCATGACAAACATCAATGCCCGTGGTGGCCAAAGACACCTCCTTACGATTGTCAATTAAAATCGATTTAGATATCTTTATATCATAAACTGTGGCTTTGATAACACCATTTATATTGCACCAGGTAACGAGTGTCGAGTCGAACCAAAAAGACATGGTATAGGAGGAAATTTTTGAACATACGTTTTTGTCGGGTAAGATAAGGGTTCCACGAAATGTACCATTCCGTAGATCGTATAGGTGATTAACGAACGACCCGTCCCCTTTCATGACTTTCAATACAAGAAATTTTCCACGGCACGTCATTGCGAACATTCCTGTTACATGTGGAATCGTGTATCTGCTGGTGAAGCTGAATCTTCTACTGGTTAACTGGTAAACTGACAGGATAAGAACTGGGCTGGTCTCTAAGATTTGAACAGCACCGAGATATCCAGTTATACGGTCAAAAAACCAGTAGTGAGACTGCGAGAGAGTCAGTGGTGGCATAAAAGGTACCCGAATTTTTAATCGGTACTGGATAAGATTAAATTCCTTCAATTAGAAAGGGTTGGTTAATTAATACGTCGATTTATCATAAAGGTGTAACATCTGTGAGTGTTTCTGTAGCTCAGTGTTCCCAAACAATAGACGCGGCCTAGAATGGTTCTTGTTGGGTTAGTTGCCGCTTAATCCTCGTCAGGAGGGAAACAATAAGAAAAACACAGAAATACGGGGAACACTGATCGACGTTACACCTGTATTTATTACATTGTAAGCCAATCACAGTTCGTCATTACGACCACGTGGTCGTGGAATCTTTTTGTTATTCCTCATGGTGTCAAAAATTGAAACCAAAGAAAAATATTTTATTACTGTTCCCTCGAGCGCGGTAGCTAAGTGGAACAGCGCTCAGCTGACAACGACCTGCCAACTCAGGCCTTCGGCTCCCGTTCATTTTCTGTCTCTGCCCCTCATCTGTCATGTCTGTGGAATAAGCTACCAGAACAGGGGCCATATTTATGAAGGCTTCGCAACTTTGCGTTGACGCAAATCTATTGTTTAGCTGCACTTGTCCTATCATGCCTATTGTTCACTGACTGCCTGCGACTTTCAGATGAAATTATTTGGAGTCGGTTACAAAGTGTCGGGCAGAGTTGGACAGATGGAGTGATGGAAGGATGGTCTGATGGACTAGTGGACTGACAGACTGACGCCACTGGATAGCTATTTGACTAGTTCCGCTGAAATATCAGCGAGCAGGTTCTAATATATCAACTGCACGAATTATCCATTTTGAATCGACCTGCTCATTTTGGCAATTAACAATAAGGACCTGGATGTGTCGATTGTCAGGACGTACTTTGTTTGTTCAGGATCATCAAGGAGGCTTTGGTAAAACTTCCAGAGTGATGTGGGGCATCGTACTGCAACATGGGACACCCTGACGTGATTTTTTTCATTGAAACAGTTGATCATTTCAACCATACTGATTTTTATGTATGAAAATATATTAAAATGGCAAATCCAGGTTCTGGTAGAAGAATAATCTCGTCCAAAAACTTTAACCTCACCAGCGATTTTAATTAAGCTCGTGGACTGTAACCTAGCACCAGATTTTGATAAATGTAAGTTAAACGCCATTGCCACATGTTTCCTGCGATCATAACTTGCCACTGAAATCAACACAGACACGTCCCAGGCCAGAAAAAAGACTTCCATCACGTAGCTGGGGATTTTGTGCCATTGCGCCGTTTTTGCCGAGGCATTTTGTGATAAGTGGAAAACGAGGCCATTCTTCTTCAATTCCAAGATGAAATTGTAGACTATCAATAATAACGTATACCGGTATGTATCATGCAGGGAACAAACTGCAGCGATACCTTCCATGTTGTCCTGAACTACCCACCTTTGGTGCTAGGGGTGCCTATCCATTCTAAACAATTACTCCTCGTTTTCAGCGCTATTCGACCAACTATTCTCCACTTCTAAAATCATACACACTCAACAACGGCCTCATATCACATTTTAGCTGTTGTGTAGTTACATGTTTGACATTGATCTCGTAGATTATTGTGTAATTCAATATGAGTCCAAATAAAACTTTCTTGTACTTCGTATATTTGAAAATTACTACATTGTATCTTACTCGACAACTTGCACTGTTAACGTCGATAAAATACGAAACTAACCTCAAGTATGGCAGATTTGGGGTTTTCAGTAATATAACAAGAGGTTGTGTTGGGTGGACCGTTATTTTCATCGAATATTGTTCGTCTTCCATGGTGGTATAAACGGGAATCTCTTATGGATACGGTATTCTCCTAATTTCGTCTTAGATTATTTAACAAACATGTAAGTCTCGATGATTTTATTCGTCGTCTTAGAGATAGACACTGAGGTCAAGCGACCAAGGTCAAGCGACCAATTCATGATAAACAAAATACAGGTAGGCCTAGCCGTTGGAGGGTCTTTGAGGGGATTGAGTGTGATCTTGGGATGGGAGGGACGCTGATATTGAAAAAACAGGAAGATACCTGAATGGGAGGGCAATGTCCCCCGGGGAATGCAAAATCGCAGACAACCATCCTTGAATTTGCGCGGTAAACTCGGAAATGGTGCAAACAAGCTAGACCTTATTCCATAATAATAATAGCACTCGCAGAGTTCGTACTCTCGGACGTGTATTCCTGTGTAATAGTATAAGGCTGGCCCTAACTCTGACCTTTCCCTTCAGCCAATCATTTTACTCGTATAGTGCGCAGCTTGTATGCTGGTTCGTTCCGGTGATTTCGCACTCCATTTTTTTCGACCACCGCCATTGACAAACTTCAGGGAAAACCACGTTGTGGCTGCCGCGAGTGACGCTGCAGCGTCATGCTCGACGTCGTCATTAGGGACACACACCGCATGAGCTACTGCAAAATCTTGTCCGCAGTCAGGTGTACTTCACTGCGGACAGAAATTAGGTCATCCAGGTGTGCTGTGTGTATTTATATATTGTGGTATACAGGGCTGGCCTAATACATTAGTTTCGCAGTAGCTCACGCGGACTGTGCCCCTTATGGTGGCGACGCTGCGTTGCTCGGCGCGACGTCATGGGTTGTTGACTGCGATGTGGAAAGGTAAATGCGGTAGACAACAAACTTCGTCCAAATTTAACACTTCATTGTTAGCGGATGACCCCCAAAATCAATAGGGTTCCGTGTAACATGCATATCCACAATTCCTGAAAGTTTCGTCGCGATACATGGCGTATTTTTTGAGTTATCCTGCTGAAACCACAGATTGGATGGAGAGAGAGCGAGAGAGAGAGAAATTGAGTGAAACCAATGAAGACCGCCACCTGTGAGGTGGTGGCAGTCTTAATTACGCCGAATAGGTAGATGTCGTCCTGGGTAACCCTAAAGTTTACCCAGGACCAACCTGGGTAACCCTAAAAGCTACCCAGGACGATCCTGGGTAAACTTTAGGGCACTAAAGTTTACCCAGTTTGAAATTCGCGCACTTTTTCACCTGCGGTCGAGGTTGAAATTGGTATGTTTCCAATGTAGCAACACACGAAAATTCCTCATCGCACGGTGTCTGTCGTCATGGTCGTGCATGTTGTCCCAACTTTAGGCCTACCTTGTGAGCAACAAATGTACCTTAGCTCTCTATCCGCGCTATCTATATATAACATGTATAACGGACGCCTTGTACATTTGTTGTACCTACTCACCAGCGATAGCCTACAGGTGCCCATGCCTCCACAGCGCCGCTGGCAATTTCCCGCGCCAGTGCATATAAGTTCATCCCGAACTAGCCACTGCAGTTTGGGGTCACGTTTTACACCGTCACGCAGTTCGTATTTTCCTTTCACGACCTTAACCATTTTCTTTTTGATTTCTCGACCTTTAGATGTGAACTGACCGTCCCTATAAGATGCGATCGGATTCAAATTCATCTGCAAATCCTCCGCAGCAACACGAGTGACGTTATCAGCTGCCATTTTTATGCCGATTTGATGGTAGTATGTAAACATTGAAACGTTTCAAAAGAAACGAGCCAAATGAAACGACCCAAAATGTTTTTAAAAATACGAAAAATTATAACAAAAGTACCAAAAACCTATATTATTTTACATTGTATGAATAGAGGAATGTAGATTACCCGATGACTTCATGATTTTTATCAAAATTTTAGCTTTTTCTGCAATTTCTTAGCCAGATTTAGGCTACACTGCGGGGAACGATGCCACATTTTCCTCTCGCCAACCTCGCACCCCTCATAATGGAATGATCGGAGTACGCTAATTGGTTGGAATACTCATGCCTTATTATCTATTCACAACTTGCATGCACATTGTGTTACAATCGTTGCCCAATATCAACAACGATATATTTTGAAGACGTTTTGAGGCCTCACACAAATTCCCCACAGAAAATAACCATAGCGAGTGACATATAGAGAAAGTATATGATAAAAGGTATCAATAATCGCATATAGAATTTCTGAAGCGACGACTTCCATATTTGGGATCGGAGACCTTGAACATTGAATGAATGGGAAGCATGGTGTCATGTAAACAATAACAACACGTGTGTTTTGAACGGGAGACGTGTGTTTTGAGAGATTTTAATGCTATTATGCCATGAAAGTGCCAAAAATGAACTGGAAATAACAAAATTACACCGTTTCTGCCATGCAACTTCAGATTTAGCATTTTTTGGGTCGTTTCATTTGGCCCGTTTCTTTTGAAACTTTTCAATGTTTACATACGGTACTACCCGATTTGATGGATTTCGTGCACTGACATATGACTGAAGTGCCGTTTTCAAGATCCTCGACCGCAGGTGAAAAAGTGCGCGAATTTCAAACTGGGTAAACTTTAGTGCCCTAAAGTTTACCCAGGATCGCCCTGGGTAACTTTTAGGGATACCCAGCTTGGTCCTGGGTAAACTTTAGGGTTACCCAGGACGACATCTACCGATTCGGCCTTAATGACTGGCCGAAGTTTGTCAATGGCGGTGGAGGAAACAACCATGACAAACGTCATTACGCCCGCCGCCCGGTGCTGAATCATGAACGCATTCTGCACATGCGTATCTTCTCCAAGTGCGTACCCGGGTAGGCTCGAACGTAGGCGCGACTCGCAGTGTGTATCAGACACACGAGGGTGTACCTCGCCACGATCCGGTTATCACATCCGAACCATGGAGAGGTACATGGGATGTATTCCTTCATGACTATGGTTCAATCGGGTGTCCGCTTTTTTCTATGCCAAAGCCACTAGCCGTGGTTACACTACATAAAATCCCCGGGTTTTTTGCGGTCACGCAAATTGCCGGGCTTCGAGAAACCCGTGTCTGAAAAACACGGGTTTTTGAGACACGGCAAGCTCGCCGTGCTTTTCGAACCCCCCGTGTTTACGTTAGTTCTTCGCACGGCTACAGATGGCGCAGCCATTAAAGCGGTTTGCTCGACTCGAGGCAAGTGGCATTTGCGTGGTTCAAAACAATCCCGCAAGAGGGCAGCACTAGGATTTATGAATGAAATTCCGATCGCGTCATCTCATTAGAATACTACGGAATTTACTACGGGTCATGTGACCTGACCAGTGCGCATAGTAAACATGGCGAACGTCAGCGCTCTCAATGGATTTCTCGATCGGTTCCTGTCACGATCTGCGTTATAATATACACGTAATTAGGTAATAAACAATACGAAAACAGTACTTTGTTACGAGAGTTGACTTTAGGAATAAAATAGAGCAAAAGGAGGAAGATATGCGTGAAATATCTGCTAAGGATTGTCGAGTATGACGAGCACTGTCAGTCTCTGCAGTGCACAGACATGTAGCCTACTGTACATCACGATCATCCTCGTCGACCTCCTCCTCTCGTAGTAGCCCTAGGCCTACGCTGCCCAGAAAGGGCACAGATCGTCCCCCCCCCCCGGACACGGGCGTCATCGCCGATTGCATCGTATTGGGCAGCTGCTGAGGGTGTCATCCTGGCTGTAGGCCCCTCCTCCTCATCCTGCAAGTGTCAAGTGCCCTTCATGACTTCCAAGAGGAAGTGTGCAACACGCCTGTGTTCATGCAAGAATTAAAAAGAGGCAACAGTTTTTGCATGGACAGGTTTGCAACTGCAGAGCATGGTAGGCCTACTGGGAGTAAACTCTGGAGATGTTGAGGTTAGCTGTCATGCTGTAGGCCTAAAGAGTAATTAATTGGTCAGTCACTGTTTTGCCTGAGCAGGGCTTCTTTTCACTTACACTTTCGACCTCATCATGAGAAATGGATAAAAGTGAAATGAAATGTCCATAACTAACAAAAGAGGGTGGAATGGGGTGGGGTGGGGATGGGAATACATTGAAGTAAGATTGGAATAGAAATAGAAATAATTTATTGGAAATGATTTCACAATATAAGACAAAGAATGACTGCAAAAATACTGACTTCACTGACATTCATATACACTTGGAATGTTTCTTCATGCCAACCTTTTCCCTACTTCAGAATGTACCGGTACTAACAACAGCACAATCTCTAGCTGCATGTACATGTCTGCATGAACATTTTTTGTAATGATAAGTGTTGCGCCAACAGTTCTTCGAACAGTCACAAGAGCACATCCATATGCAACACATTCTTCCTCCTGATAATGCCTTGTTGAAGAGATAAATAAGTAGACTCATTTGGACATAAAATAAACTCGGCCTCAAGAAGAGCATCGTCATTTTCAATTTCCAATCCCTCTTCGAAACGGTGCTCATATCCCTCAGGAAAAAGCCTGAAAAGAAGAATCACTCATATTCTCACAGGATTCAAATGTACATGTATACCGGTAAGCTTCATGATCAAAACCAACAATACCGGTACTTCATTCACATCAATAAAATTGGGTAAATCGTTTGATTGCAAAGATACCTTCACTTTGCAAGATCTCCACCAGCAACTTCTAAGTCAGGATGGTTTGGAATACTGTAGGTTGTTGGTTCATAATCTGTTTCCATCACTTCTCGTCATCCACTGAGTCATTCTCGGCCTAATTTGCAGGTGAAATAATTTCATCATCTGAGTCTGCTTCCTAAAACAGATAAGGGAAAGGGATAGCACTCCCAAAATGTTCTATGTGATTTTTTTTCCGCTCAGAAGAAATATCGATGTCACACCAGGTTACAGAGTACTTAGTACACTACAGATCATGAAATGAATTAACTGTGATGACCAGCAGCAAATTACCTGTAGTGTCATTGATTGCCATGTCAATGATGGTGCATAGTCTTCATCATCATCATCATCATCATCATCATCATCATCTTCAAATGAAGTGTAATCATGCCTTATCACTGCCACACCACTGATGTCAGGCACACCCACATCCTGAATGACCACTGACTGTCCACATCTAGCCCTAGGCCTATATCCATCAAGATTGGAAGACCTGGAAGTAAAAAAAATCCCCATGCATTGACATTCTTCAATTCATACCGACACCTGGCCTATATAGGCTAGGCCTATTCAATCACATTCACTGCATGCTCGATCCGCTCATGGAGGTATCTAGGCCATAGTCAAATATGGCGCTGTCCGACCCATTCCACATTCCATGTGGAATGGGTCGGACAGCGCCATATTTGACTATGTCTAGGCCTGCCTAGCCAGCCCTAATAGATAAAGGCCTATGAAAATAAGAGGCCGAATTGTGCCCAAAAAAGTGGAAGAAGCTGGCTTGCCTTTGGTATGCCATCATCAGATTTCATACATGTCATAGGCAGTCTCATGGACAGTCTACACCATGTACACCCATGTTTCAGGTTGTTGGTACGGTACCTTGCCTGCTAAACTTGATAGTGCATTGATGTACATCATCGTGTACACAGACACACAGACAGTGCTGCCTATTCTATTCTGCACAAACTCCCAGGGACAAATCTGGCGTGGGTCACCCATATCCCTAACAGATAACTTGCAAGTTCTTCATGTTCTTCATCGAATTTGTAACCAAATTCCGCCTTTACTCGCTCCCAACGTGCAAAAGCTGTTGCTGTAGGCCACGTCGAATTCTTGAATCGGCTTTCTCACTCTGGACAACCAGCCGCCATGTTGTTTTCTGTCGACCGATTCGGGAAGACCGCACGACGTCGTAACTCAAGTCAGGTCGACTGCGATTGGATTACGCCCGTCGGGATCATGATTCGTCGTGGCGCAAAAGTTCAACATGTTGAACTTTTGCGATCTGTGATCTTTTTGGTCGGCGACTGATCCCGATCGTCGCAAGTGAGTCGCAACTGCAGTCATGTCGCACCATATCGGCGACTGATTTGTTCCACGCTGTCGTGCCTCAGACGCAAAGTGATTCAGAAAAGTCAGCCTGCGCCTGTTCTGTGCTATCGCAAGGCCGACCTGACATCCGCAAGTTGAACCTATTCAACTTCTGTGTCACTTCCTGAACACGGTTACGATTCCCTGCGCGCTGATGCTGCTTGTTCCACGATGATCGTACACATTTTCGTTTTTGTGACCTGACCGTGCTTGCGACACTTGATGCCGACTGTTCCGTCTTAGCGCAGGCAATCGCAGTGTGACCTGACATCCGCATTATAGCCTAGCTTATACTTCGTCGCACGACCATCGGCGTCCGACGCACGACCAACAAAATCTGGACGCCGACAAAGTAGTGTTGATTCATACTCCAGCGTTCCTCTGCGACTGTCATCGGCGTCAGGACGCACGACTCCTTGGCGAGCAATTTTCAAGAGTTCAACCAATTTGAACTCTCTGCGTCCGATCGCGGCGACCTCACCAATGAATGAAGAGTTTTGCGGTCATGGGATCAACTAGGCTCATGTTTATGCATCGAAAGGCACTGAATTCAAATGCTGCGGCGGTATTACGGAGTTGAAAATAGGTTACGCCATTGTTACGTAATGACTCATGTGACAAAAAATTATCGCGAGAGCATTGACACTCCCGCGGTGGGACGCGGACAAAATCGCACGACGGGATCGGCGTCCAACGCAAGGACGCGCGTCGGTCGCCAGCGATGGTCGTGCGTCGAAGTATAAATTAGGCTTAACGCATGCACAAAACGATGACAGCGAAATACCCACCATTTTCTGATACATCCGGGTTCCCCGATATTCAAATGCTTCCTCTTTTTCCATACACGTCCCTTTCTTTTTATTCAATTGACAAACAAATACTGTGTCGTCGCGTAAAAAGTTAATTGTTGAACAGTCTTCGTGTAAACACTTGGCGGCACAGATGACGGATGAACGTGTTCCTTCGTGCACGGAGTCTGGTTTTAGAATACTCCAGCCGAATACAACGTTTTTGAAGTACTCTGCTATGATTCGCCTCGGATATTAGAAGCCATCATGTCTGCTGTGTTGAGAGAAATTTAAAAACTTAACTACCTTGTTGAGGGTCAGGTAAACATGGTAACCATCAGTGGCGATGACTATAACATGACGTCATCATACCGCCACTTATGCAGTGATATTTTTACCAAAAGCATGTCTGCATATACTGTATTAATGACTGTCCGTCCTTATATGATCATTCAGACGCAACTCCTACGTCACACCTCCTCTGACCCTCTTACATTCTGCGTCTTGTCGAGGGGAAAACTACGAAAGCCCAGAAGGCTCTTCGAAATTCCAAATTCCAAATTTTACATTCGAGATTCCAAATTCCAAATTCCAAATTTTCATATGACCAATCAAAATACTGGTTATANGTGGAAAACAGCAAAAAATCTCGCTAGAATGAGCTATTATTCTTGGAACTATTTTACGAGAAAGGCGGTGATGCGGCTCGGTGTTCCGTCTAAATCCTGCCACGTTTTAGATGCCACTGAATCTGTGAACCAATGGGAAGGCGTACATATCGTAGAGCACGTGTATTTGCAAGTTTATGTAAACATCGTGTGTGCCCTCGCTTCAACCATCATTTCGAACGATTTTCATTTAATCAGGAGGTTTTGTCTTGTATAATCTAAATGGATATTATATTCGAAACACACGTGAATGAATGGATGACGCAGGTAAAATTCTTAGGCCCGAATAACCGCAAATTTAGACATTTAATCGAGCTGTATGCGCCTGTACATTTTTGTACACAGCGATGCATGGGGAAAAGTGACTTGATAAAACATTCGTTTTCAACCCCTGCCTAGGCCTAGATCACATTTTTATCTGTTGTTATAGAAGTTACTAATCTAAGAGGGCTAATACATGTCGATTCAGTTGTTGACATGCACAAAAATCCTTATTTCGGTGTGTTTTGTTCACGTCGTCTGCTAAGTCCTCCGCGCAAATAATACCGGTTTGGGTGCAGTGTCACTATATCGGAAGAATGGAGATAGGTGGCGCTGTGAGGAGTTTGCTAAATTTTATCACAGTGAAAGGTATGGGCGGTTATATCCGCAAAAAGTAGATGTTGACAAAACAGAGACGTAGATCACAAAATCAGAGAAAACAGAGATGTTCTTTAACGAAACAAAGATTTCTTTTACAGAACAGAGGCGTTTAGCTGTGAATTGTAGTCGTTCACAAAGGAGACGTTGGGTGGCACTCGAGTCGTTAACAGAATTTGGAGACCTGCCCGGCCGTTCACATTTTCCAAACGTACCGGTAGCAATAATTTTGAATGGTGAGCCATACACAGACGTTGACATGGTTTGGAGTCGTTCATTAATGAGCCGATGGGTGGCGCTCGAGTCGTAGAGACGGTTACTCTATTTTCGTTAATTCGGCAAATTGCATACATCTACCATGTCTACATGTATACGCGGATGCACAGACATGTGTTCATGATGAACGTGCAAGAATTAGGTCAGCAGCGCCACCAGTTATTTTAGTTTTGTGCCAGACATTTTGTACACACATCCTAGTACTGATGCACTGCGAAGGAAATTTAAAAATATATTAACCCACAGGGCTTAACTTCAGTAAAAAACGATTTTCCCGAAAGCGGCTGCAGCGCCCCTTTTATCTTAATTCGTGCTGAGGTATGATGGGACAACATACAATCAAATTCCACACAGGGTCTTATGTTTCTAGTATCCGGGGTCTTATGTTTCTAGAGGTCTAAGTCTTAGGTCTTTGCTTTCTAGGCACCCCTTATAGCACTAACAATACAGAGTGAGTCAGTAAAAACTATACACTTTTAAAATGGCCTATTATTTTTTGTGTAGTAACATCTTATGATATTTGTTCATATGTACTTTTAGAGTACCTCTTCTTGGTTCTTTTGGTACCAGTTTCACTGGATTAGCTTTCTGCATGACTGCACGACAGGAGGCAATCGAAATGGGCAAGTCGAAAATGACTTGCACCAACTGGTGCGGGTAAAAAAAACTGACGAAAAAAGGAAATTATTCAATGTTTAAATTTTATTTCAAACATTTAAGGCAAGTACATTTCACATTTTACAGTCTTTTAGTCCTCCACATGTCCTTCTCGTTCAACACACAGCTGGGCTCGGCGTATCATCCCTGTCATTGCATGGCGAATCATCTGCCCGTCTTGTCTCACAATGTCCACTTCACGAGTTATCCTTTCCTGCAGATCATCCAAATTTGCTGAAGGAGTTGTGTACACCCAAGCTTTGAGATAACCCCATAAGAAATCCAGGGGGTAAGATCTGGAGACATTGGGGGGCCATGCTTATTTCCTTACACACACCAGTTGGCGCAAGTCATTTTCGACTTGTCCATTTCAATTGCCTCCTGTGCATTCATGCAGAAAGCTAATCCAGTGAAACTGGTACCAAAAGAACGTCTTTGTTTTGTCAACGTATGCTTTTTGCGGATATAACCGCCCATACCACACCACGCCAATTTAACCAGTATTTTGATTGGTCATATGAAAATATGGAATTTGGAATTTGGAATCTCGATTGTAAATTTGGAATTTGGAATTTCGAACACATATATAAAATTTCTGCTTTTGTGATCTACGTCTCTGTTTTGTCAACGTATACTTTTTGCAGATATAACCGCCCATATGGTATATAACCAGTATTTTGATTGGTCATATGAAAATTCGGAATTTGGAATTTAGAATCTCGAATGTAAAATCTGGAATTTGGAATTTCGAATATAAAATTTGGAATTTGGAATTCGGAATTTCGAAGAGCCTTCTCGGCTTTCGTAGAAAACCACCAATAGATTTTCTGTCGTTAAATTGGCATTCAGAAGCCAGCTTAGAGCGAGCTCATGGTGGAACCAAACTCGAATCCAAGTGCCCTATAATTTCTTCCGTTTTAACTTGTGCGAAATTGTTAATATAAACCTCGGTGCCAGGTTACATAAATAACTTCAACCACGGGGGACAAAGGGGATTTCGAAAGAAAATGAAGATAAAATGCGCAATATTTTCAAAATTTCCAGATTAAGGGTGTTACAAAAACGAACAAGGCGTGCATGAATGGAAAAGATGTTCGAAAACTTGGAGCGGAAAATCGTTAATGTATCAAATGACTTTAATTGCACGGCAGATGACGTCTTGTAGGGTTGTAGCAAGGTTGATGACAATGCACAGGATACAGGTGAACATGGTGTGCACGAATCCAGGTAAAAAAGGCACTGGTAAAAAGGCACCGGTAAAAAGGCACGGTAAAAAAGGCACTGTTAAAACAGGCACGGTAAAAAGGCACTGTTAAAATAGGCACAGGTAAAAAAGGCACTGGTAAAAAAGGCACCGGTAAAAAAGGCACAAAAAATTCATGGGGTAGGTAAAAAAGGCACAGTTGTCAGAAAACGCACGGGGTGTTGGAATATAGCACGTTTCGTTTATGGCAGATTCCTGTCCATGATTTCCCATTGATAATCCCAGATGATCTGACACTGAGGGAATTTGTAAGGTTGCATTTTTTCCGTTCTTAGTGTAAGCATTTTCTGTTTTATTCTGGGTGCTTTAAAGTTTCCACAGCCTTTTCCTTACTGTATATGTACATTTATACTGGGTGAATGAAAGAAACAGCATGTGACATAGCCATGTGAATGATCATTGTTTGGCGCAGTTTTTTTGTCACCCAATACATGTAAATATTCACGGTAATAAACCGGCCTGAAATTTAAAAGAAGACACTTACATGTAGCAGCATAAGTTTGACCATTGGGTCTTTTAGTCCATTTTTGTTGCAAATCAGCTGATATCAGTACCTTTTAAGATTCTAACCTCCATCTTTCAAGCAACGACATCTGAGAATTAGCTCTCTCCTTGAAATTTTTTTTTCTCATTTTTCATTTTTTTTTTTCATTTCGGGGAACTTGGAGAAAATACTGTGGCTTTTAAGCAAAAAGAATCCAAAGAGCCAGTAGTGCCTTTTTTACCTACCCCATGAATTTTATGTGCCTTTTTTACCGGCACCTTTTTACCAGTGCCTTTTTTACCAGTGCCTTTTTACCGTGCCTTTTTACCGGTGCCTTTTTACCGTGCCTTTTTTACCGGTGCCTTTTTTACCAGTGCCTTTTTACCGTACACCGGTGTGCACATAGACACACATAGGCGTAGTCATAGTGCAAGTGCGGACGCGCTATCTGATAAACCATCCACAATCGTTACTGTTATCGCGCCACCCTTTTCTAACGATTAAACAGTCACGTTGATAAACTGACAAAACTTAGTTTTGCTGCAACCTACATTGAAAAGATCACAAAGAAGATGAAGACATTCTTGCTGGGCGATTCGATTTTGTGTACGCCAGTCCGCAGGAACTTGTTGCGCAAGAAAGATGGAGTGATATGCTGCAGTTGAATCGTGATAGGCACCCACTGTTATAAATTGGTAAGTTACATTGCCTACGTCATCGCGAAAGAATTTGATATGCCAAGGGCAAGGCAATATGGCGTGGCCGATTGATGGCCATTCAATTAAACAATCTATAATTTGTAATTCAGTATCCATCTATGTTGTAATTTTTTTATGCCGTCTGTGCTCTTATTTCAGTCCATGTTTAATTTCAATAGCTGGTGTATTTTTATTTTCAGAGGCCCGTCACGCATGAATGATGCGTTCAGAGTTGGTCCAACCAAGTTTAGTGAAATAAGGTCGCTGTGTCCAGGAACACAATATTGTTCGCCTGCACTGCTACAGCCAGACCTGAAAAAAAACATCTTCACTGAGTTCAGGTCAAGACTCGGCTTCTCCTCCCTTGACCTTCACGGAAGCAAACCACATTCCGTGTTCAAGGATTTCCCCAGTCCCAAAAATAGCAACCAATCACGCAAAGCTTGCATCGGCAGCTCGGGTATGATGACAAGATAGCGGTCGATGAAACTTTATTCGAATGCAAATTCTCCGTGGAAGGACTTACAAGTACCGTACTCAAAAAGAAGCCGCGAAGGCAATATTCGATGGAGACTATTTGTTGGTCTGTTGTAGGACTGGCAGTGGGAAGTCAATTATGTACTAGCAGGCTAGTGTTGTTCACTACGAAGTTGAACGGCGTACCCGGTACTCGTATGAATAAATTATCGCAAAGAGGCTTCTGATTGGGCGCACGAGAAAATCCCAAAGCGTTGAACACGGAATCTGGTTGCTTGCTGCAGAGTGTAGGAAGAGGTTAGCCGATTTCTACACGATTTCTACAGAATGGAAAAAAAGGAAACCATCATGAAGAATTTGTGTTTGAAGAGTCTCTCAACAGAAGTGATTGTTCACAGTCCTGACAGGGAAAATATACATCTCAGTGAAATATTTTGTAAATGCAAATCATGATTTCGAGGGCACATGTGGGCGTGTTTCAAAAAGTGTTCCGTCTGACACCAAAAAAATGTCTCGCCATTCTTTTGTCTACTGGTGACAGGCTGTTTCTTGAAACTCTACAATATTCATGTCAGATCTAGGTATCATGGAACTCTAAATTATGACACTGCAAACTGATTGATCTATTAGCCCTTTGAAGTTTGACAATAGAAAGAAGTATCTGATTGGTGTCGGACGGAACGATAGATTTTGCTGGTAAGCTCAATATTTTTTGATACCCTCCTCCAAACACTGTCTGTTGGGTATGTACACACTACACTACCTATATAGGATGTTCTGCAACACCAAAAAAACCCGATCGAAATTTATCAAATTTTCACCAAACTACACCAGTTGTTACTAAGTAGTGGCACTTTTCCAATAACTAAGATGTCCATAAATAGTTTCCAGCCAAGATTTCTGCACCTCACCCTCCAAAAGATGACTTTGTGAGGACTTTATTCCTTCCTTCCTTGGCCTGGGGCTGTCATGAACAAATCACTGGTAGTGACACCATGTGGCCAGTGGTTTTCTCCCTTGTGATTGGCTGTCTATTTTTAAACGCGGATGTAAACATCTCCACATGTCATTTCATCAAAGGAATATGTAGTTGCCATTGCGCCGCATGGTGTCACTACCAGTGATTTGTTCATGACAGCCCCAGGCCAAGGAAGGAAGGAATAAAGTCCTCACAAAGTCATCTTTTGGAGGGTGAGGTGCAGAAATCTTGGCTGGAAACTATTTATGGACATCTTAGTTATTGGAAAAGTGCCACTACTTAGTAACAACTGGTGTAGTTTGGTGAAAATTTGATGAATTTCGATCGGTTTTTTTTGGTGTTGCAGAACATCCTATATAGGTAGTGTAGTGTGTACATACCCAACAGACAGTGCTCCAAATACGTGTACACTGTACTAATACCTAAACTAATAGCTAAAAACTAATAGCTAAAGGTCCATATTATTGATTACTATATTTGATTTTTGGAAAATCAATCGCACAAATCTTTGTGATCACTTCAAAGTTGAATTTTGCTCCATTTTCTTGGGTGACCAATATTGAAACACACCCATGTATTGGTTTTAAAAACTTGGGACATGATCTGCCTAGACAGATAACATTTTGTAAAACAATAAAGGACTGTTCGAAAATGTACAACGTCTTGGGAAGCAAAGCTCCCAATGGATTATTTCAATTCTACCAGTTTAAAGCTCTTTAATTCAAAATGGAAAAAGAAATGATATGGACGACCCGGTGGAAAAAATCAGTGTGTTAGGTGCGCACTATGGTGCGCCCAACATATTGATACCTTCATCCAGCAGACTGGACGCGGTGGTTGCGAAGTCCCACCATTTCTTTGTGTACCACAACCGTCAAATGAAGAACGTGGATTAATCCATGCTGAGTTATGTACCTAATGTTGAAGACTGTCGGAGGGAAAATTTTGTGAAAAATTATGTGAGTGAACTGCAAAATCCTGTGAACCATCTGTGCCGCCAGAACTGCAGTCAGGATTGTGGATGTGATGTGGAGGCAATTACTTCGCTTAACATGGTTAAATCAGTTCCGTCGACGATTGCACTTGAGCTTGCTTCTTTTTTGATGTACGGAACCTGCCGGGGGTGCTGCTGTAGGGTGTTTGCATTGCAATCGCTCTTTTATTTTCAGTTGCACAGCAAGGGCATAGGCCCCTTTCGAAAGTCGGCCATTTCGGCGCCGAGGGTAAAATCAAATGGGAAAATGCATTACGTGTGCCATAAATTGCAGAAATAAGTGCCAGAAACGCTTGAAATTTGGCAGAAATGTGATGATGGCCAAACCATTGAGTAGTATGAAAAAAATTGGTGTCATTTGTTTTCTCTCGAGAAATTGGTGATTTTCTACACCTGAACAATATGTTTCAGCTCAGTCTTTAGGATCCTAGAGTTTCAGATTGTAAAGTTCCACTTGAAAAAGACCCCGGTTGGGGTCGAAAATTTGTGAATTCTGGAGATTGACTTCTTGCCTATTATTATGAACAATATGTGGATTACATGTAACTGACACTTTAAACCTACATTTTCCCATTTGATTTTACCCTCGGCGCCGAAATAGCCGACTTTCGAAAGGGCCTATTGAGGTAAAAGTGCCGCCTTCGACCAGTCCAGCCTACACTTACAACAGAATCCTTTATCTGCCACCATTGTGGGCAATCCCTCACGACCGCTAAAACGTTAAACTGTCATGTGGCCACTAAGCACGGAGAGGGTACCACTGCCAGAAATGCGGGATATGCAGAAAGACGTTCGGGCATTTAACCCACAGATAAATGTGCGACAAATAAGACGAGATTCACCCAAGAGTCTAATTATAGCAACACGTTAATCAAGAGACCTGCACACGAAAAAGGCATGATTCATTTATAATTTCATTTGTTCAGAAAGAAATATTTCATTAAATGTGACCTGAGCCATTATATAATACTGACCACCATGTTCCAATTAGACTGACCATGTAATAATTGACCCTATAATTTGGCAAAGTGTATGCCCTTCCAAGCGCAGATAGTTACCCAACAATAACCACGACTGAGGTGGATTAATGGTTGATCGAGTAACGGGTCTTTCCATAAAGCTGGCTTGCCCCAATGCTTTTTGTGCCGCTCTCGAGGACAATGAAACTGAAGAAGTAAGCAATGACTGTCAAGGCTGATGATCAGGCCATTGTATTGGCCCTGACTGTCATGTATGACTATCAGAAGATCAGTCTATAGATCAGTTGGGTGACTGTGTCTGAGTGTGTGACATTATTACAATGGCTAGGGCCATGAAAGCGAGAAGGTTGCAGCCTGATGCGGACACCAATGAAGAANCGGGGGGGGGGGGGGGGGGGGGAACAGTGCATTGTAAATGTTCCAAATCCTCTTCTCGAAAAGTAGTGCAGCTGTGATAATTCCATTCGTAAGCAATGCCTATACTAGAAGTGTTCCATCCGACCGCAAAGGGGCAAAGGCCAGAGGGCATTTAATCCAAAATAATGGTCTGTGTATGATCATAAGGATCATCGATTCACACGATATTGAATTCTATTGGAACAGACATCATACCATCATACAATACCCATGATTGACGTGGTTTTAGGGCCTAGGGGGCATTATTACATAAGGGGTGATGTAACCTTTTTCTGACAGTACTGGGTCCCTGACAGTCATGAATAGATAACAACTCTATTTAGTGCACAACGGTCATGTTCAACGGATAGGGTATCACTCATAGATGGTTTTGCACAAAAAATAAGTGCAACTTTTGGCCTGCAAAGTNCATCATACAATACCCATGATTGACGTGGTTTTAGGGCCTATATAAAAAGGGGGCATTATTACATAAGGGGTGATGTAACCTTTTTCTGACAGTACTGGGTCCCTAACAGTCATGAATAGATAACAACTCTATTACAGATCATCAGATGGCACATTGCAGCATCAGAACCTTGTGGTGATTTCAGATGAAATGTCGCATTCCACCAGCACAGTCTATGTCATTTTACAGGAGGTGCACACACAGCTGAAGGAGAAGCAGATTGATTACAACTTTGTGCATTATTGGACTGATAGTCCAACCAACCAGTATAGAAATAAATCCATCTTCCAGTTGGTTGCACGCCATAGAGAACTATTTGGATCCGCTGCCACATGGAACTACTTCCAAGCTGGCCATGGCAAGGGGCCATGTGACGGCCTTGCTTTGCGGGGCTGTAAAGCGTCTGGCAGAAAACTCACCGAAAATCTAGCTATCTGCTGAGCAAACGGTCTCAAATGACTTTTTGCTCAGCAGATAGCTCCAGTGTGCGGCGGGCTTCAGGGACTACCAGAGGCAGAGGCTGTGGACAGACGAATCGAGGATCGTGGAGTAGGAGACGAATGTCACATCATGGACAAGTACAAGAAATATCCGATCAGAATCTGCAGGAGGAGCTGATGAACGGAATACATTCGAACAGGTGTCATTCGACATGATAAACAGTGGATGCTGTGAACAACCATAGGGCTGAAGCATATGTGACAGTACGGATAAAGCACAAGACCAGAGACCATATTCATGAAGCCTTTGCAACTTTGCGTGCAGGCAAATTTATTGTAAGGCAGTCAGTGAACAATAGGGCACGTGCAGGCAAACAATACATTTGCGTGCACGGAATGTTGCGAATACTTCGTGAATATGGCCCTAGGACCACAAATGTTCTAGGAAAAGTCGATACCGAGGCACATAAGACACGTCTTGCCCATTGGTACATTCCGTTAAATGTTTCCGGACAGGCTACCTGTCAATCTAAACCCTTCGGATATCCAACTTACGGCATACAATGGAACCCAATTCATCACTAATACGGGAAACTTACACTGGAATGCAAATATCACCAAGAGGCATCCTGAGAACATCAGGCGTTCTTAGTGCTCGCTACCTTCGTCGCCGCACACAAACCCCTGAGAGATTTCGCCTGAATCGGTGGAGTATCAAAGCCATTCCAGCAAATGTTCATCCCCACCATCTCATCCCAAGTTGGCCAGTGATTGTTACACATGAACAACGCAGGTAACAAAGCTGACTAAGCAGGTCAACATCACTCCAGTTTCGCGACGTGTGGCCTGAGAATGACATACATTCTGTGCGATGAATGTAGGATAGGCTGAACTCAACTTAGATTGAATCCAGCAGTGTAGGATAGGTTAATTGCCTGGCATAACTAGGTCAGCTGTGTCAGCTGCTTGGCTGTGAATATTACAAGGGCCGCTATACATGTATACGTGTAACTGATCTCTAGTTAGGCTGAGGTGGGGAAGGTGAGGTACTTCAGCACTGTGTTGTGCGTGACACTACGGTACAATCTACGTGTAATGCCTGTCATCTTAAGGTGACTCAGAAATGGCATTCGCTGATTGGGCGCATTTTCTCAGGCGCCGAGTACTCCAGCAAATCAAGCGAAATCTCTCAGGGGTTTGTCTGCGGTGACGAAGGGAGCGAGCAGTAAGAACGCCTGATATTCTCAGGATGCCAAGAGGCGTGGATTCATCTTACATTCTACGTTGCAGAAACGCCTGGCCCAGTTATCTTTGGACTATGCGCTAAGCTTCTTCTCACCAAAATACTGGATGATTGTTGTAGACAGTAAAGTTGGCAGATCAGCTTCCGGAAGAAGATTCTCAAACCCGTCAGAGACCCTGCGCGAGACAGCCAAGTCTTGTTGTTCCAATATCGTAAGTGGAGAGAGGGTGTTTGGGATGTTAGACTACCATCTCAAAACAGCTCCAAATGCCAAAGTTGATTTCCTGGATAGCAAGATAATGTGTCGCGAAAACGAGACGTCAAGTTGGTTGGGACAAAAAGCCCTGAAGAAAAGCCACCAGACATGCTGAAGAAATCAACAAGCAGAGGAGAAAGAAAATGACGAAGGAATGAAAAGAAGCTTTAGATCGAGTAACAAACAAAAGAGTTGAAAGCAAAGAAGATCTGCTGATGGAAATGATGAGTAATGGGGGCTTAATGGAGGACAGAAAACCACATGGATGCTGCATGCACTGACAGGAAAGACTGAAAAGAATCAAATTCTTGCAACATTGTTGCAATAAGAACTCAACTGAGAGTAAGAAAAGGAATTATACAACAGAGGCCTCCACCTGATAGTGACAATGTTTTTCAGATGAGGTCTAGTAAACAGAGAAAAATCACTGTTGATGTGTTAAAATCAAATCTGGTCATCCTTATGGAACATACCGGCAGGACTTTGAATCCCAAGGCAGAAAAAAATTGAGCAAATGAGGAGAGACCCAAAATTCTAGTCAGAAAACATGTAGAGCACCTTTGGGATGATCGACATATGGTTCACGGGCTGTGTACAGCAATGTCATTTGGACACTGGGGCAAGCAATACTGTGGAGTATGGAATTCGATTTGATAGTGATGGAGAAGTAATTTACGTGGAATTAGATGAAATTGTCGCGAACCTTAATCAGGGTTATTCAGCGTTCTAGCCAGGCCAGTTTTACAGGGCGGTACCACCCTGTTCAAAATTCAGAGGTCATTTTACCGCCCTGTTTAAAAATGTAACTTGCAATGCATTTCTATTAGATCACCCTGTTTGAATTTCACTCCCGCCCTGTTTGAAAATCCAGGGCCTTACAATCATAAGAAAATGCAGTCATCCCGCCCTGTTTGGAAAAATTTCTGGCTAGAACAGTTACGGTTATGTACATCAGTGGGAGAACGTGGTGGTGAATAATCCTTAGCAGAAGTCAGTGTAGCCAAAAGAAACTAAAGTATTTCTCAGTTTCTCTCTTGATCCCCTCTTCCGCCTAGAAATTAAACCTGGGAATTGTTTGTCTCACTTACGAATAACTAAACTATCAGAATGATTGCACACTCGAGGCTAACTAAGAAAAACAAAATGGTGCATGCATGTTGACTTTTGGTGCATGTAAACTCCGTCTTTGCTCTCTGCCAAGTTCCTCCTTGCACCCAGCACCTCTTTTGTAGCCCTGGGCTGTTCTGATGGCGGTTCAACACGGTTCTAAAACCGAGCTGAACCGCCAAAAATGACGGCGGTTTGGCACAAAATCTGTGACAAGTAGGTGAAAACACGTTGTGAATAAGGTCGTGATGCGGTTGTCCACGTTCAATGCAGGTTCATCAAGGTGAATCATGAGGTGTCATCAAGGTAGCCATATTTTAATCCATATTTTAAACATCCTCTTGAAAGAATTAGAACAAATCACACCTGCAGCCGAAATTAAAGTGGTCCTAAACCGCCAAGCAAAAGTTGGCACCCGATCATTTTCACCGCCCACGAAAATGGAACTTCCGATTACCGCTCCTGGCTTCTGAGCATGCGCAGTACGCTACCTTCACTGAGTTTGTCAATCGTGCAAACCGCACAGCAGACAGGATGCCGAAGCAAGAAGTGAAAGAAGGAAAAGGGTGGCCTTAAAAGGTAGCAAATGCCGACCAGCAGCTGTGGATTGTCCACAGACATTATCGAAGTGGCTCATAATAAAGAAAGAACTCCGTTTTAAGACGATGGTGAGGAGGTTGTTTGTATGTATGGCATCATTAACATATTGCCGGACTGCGGATCTCGCCGCCGTGCCGGTGTAACGTCAGCGAATTCTGGGGCTCCTTCCGAGAAAAGACCAACTTGCCTGGCATACCGACTGACATCATCATCAATGGTGTCACTCGTGTCGGATTGAACACTCTTCATGCTGTTAATGTATCCTCTAAAACTCCCCTGAATCGAGGAGAAATCTCGACTCGGTGAACTGGTGGTATCCATGTGTTCTGACAATCAGCTGTCACTCATTCAGAACTTGCCCAATCAGTGATCGCGTAGTAAATTCCATAGTAATCACGTGACGTGATGATTGACAGGCGCTCATTCATACTGGCGTAGCGCGGGAAAATGAAAACGAGGCTGTCTCGCTCGCCCCGGCGGTTTAGGATCACTTTAAATCAGAATACCATATCAACAGATCCATCCAAATCAGAGAAACATTAAAACAAATAGAAGAGAAAACACTAGAGGGAATTAAAATTAGAAACAAAACAAAATGGAGGGAAGAAGGGGGAAAATGTACAAAGTTTTTCTCAAATTTAGAAAAACACAATACTGAAAGAATAACTATTGACCAGTTACAAACTCCTGAAGGAAAAACAATATCTACCCCACATGACATATAAAAAGAACAAATTAGATTTTACAAGCAAAGTATCCCTTCAACAAACTCACCCTGGGCACAGTATAATGAAATTACATGAAGATGAGCTGGGGACATTTCAATTGCTGCGATAAGATATTCATCCTTCATTGACAAGTCCGCAATAGCTGTACACCTTTAAACACCAGACTGGAAGTTGGGTGAATTATGAATTTGCTGTTGTTGCATAAAAATTACGAATATGTGCAGTACTGTGACAATGCTTATACTTTACCAGTATTTTATTTCATTTCAGCTGACAAACGAGATGGGAAATTCCACACTGTCGTCAAGTTCACCACTGGTGGTATATCTATTAAAAATAGTGCCAATGGCACTGTGCCCGCTTGGCTTGGAGCAGTATTATGTTATGTATCCTATTACCCTTGATAGAAATTTGACGAAGATCCATCACTTCGTTAGGGAGAAACAACACTTTATGTTTGGGGTTTTGGCCCCCTAGTGGCAAAGTCAAGAATCAGATTTTGCCGAAAATTCTTCTGAGTTGTTACAGCCTAGAGGTAGATACATGTATGTGCGAAGTTTCAAAGCAATCGGTCAAGCCATTACAAAAAGAGCAAATTTCGTAATTTCAGACAAACTTTGACCCCTGTGACCTTCCAAAGTAGGTCAAATTTAAAAACTCAAGTATTATCTTATGTATTCTCATTAGATATACCCCATGATAAAAATTTGACAAAGATCCATCTCTTGGTGAGGGAGAAATAGCACTTTTAGTGATTTTGGTTTTGGCCCCCTAGTGGCAAAGTCAAGAATCAGATTTCACCAAAATTCTGTCTGTAAGTTGCTATAACCTAGAGGTGAATGTGTACAAAGTTTCAACACAATAGCTTGAACCATTATCAAATTATAGCCCTTTGAAATTTTTCACAAAACGCCCCCTGGAGGCCAAAGTAGGAATCCAACCGCACTCAAAATCGAACTCGACCTAGATCTTAGGCCCATATATACACCCACCAAGGACCAAAAAGATTCCTCGAAAAATAAAGGCGCTAGAGCGCTAACAAACCAAAGTTTACGGACGTACGGACGTACCGCCGTACGGACTAACGCACGACAGACCACCACTCAATGACCCCAACCACAGCATAAGCCCTGCTGGGCCTTGTGGCCAAGCGGGCTAAAAAGCAGTTGTGACAGGTCGTGTGACCACCCCAGACATCGGTGGATGTTCTCCCACTTGACCCATCACCCCCGAACATGTGTGCAGTATCTTATATCCAGTAGCAGTGACAGAGAATTGTGTATGTTTTCTGTACAATATGTACATGTGTGACTGTTCATCACTCAGATAAACAGTCAATTAGGAGCACGCTTGTCTCACAGATCATGGCCTAGTTTTTCTCTGCAACTAAAAGTCCACAGCTGTTCCCAATCAAGCACCAGCACCAGTGGTGCGGCCCCTTCGACGTTTTGCAGGCGTCTGATTAATGCTTAAATCGTCGATCTATGGTTGAGCAACAATTTGGCAGGTCGAGCAAAATTGGATGTCTGTACCTGAGAGCCAAGAAACCCACCACAAAGTGGGTTACAAAACCGCTGTCAAAGTCACTTTTAAAAGCGGTTTTTCAGGGAGATATTGCATCAGAACTGTGGGTTATAATGTTTTTTATGTTAGAAATGTAATTTTTAGAGAAATGATGATTTCATTGTGCGGATGATTGACGATTTAGATGGCCATCTCATTTGCTAAAATTTCCCCTTGCATCTGGCTTGCAGGTCACGTGATCAGATCGGGGCATTCTGATTGGTTGAGGAAGCTTGTTTACAAAGAGAAGGCACCACGTGGATTTGTTTAGGTTGGTATCTGGTGTTGTCAAATGCCATTTAGACCATTTTGTCAAGGGTCTTTTGCCACTTTGGTTGATTTTCAGGTCCTAGGCTCATTGGATTGTAATACATAATACTGTAGGCCCCCCTACCTTTCATTTTTTTCAGGCTCACTGGAAAATTGAATGTATTTTTGGGTATCATTCTCTTTTCAGACTTGCTTTTCAATGGTTTTTAAAACTTTTTCATGTAGTGATGCATTTATCTCTTTGTTTCAGTTAAAAGGTGAAGCCATCATGGGGAAGAAAACTAAAAGACGCCCACCTCCTGTGAAGACAGGCATTGCCCGCCAGTATCTTGGGGACAACTTCAGTGAAGTTCCAGGGGGACAAAATGAAGTGAAGAATGGCCACATCCTGGAAATCTATTTGAATAATGAGCGATCTGTGACAAGGAGAATAGCAGCCATACGATTGAAATACGGGGAAAACTGTGGCATTACACAATACCAGATAATTTCTCTTGTGGATCAGACCCTTGAGAAGTACAGGCACTTGACTCGTGAGGCAGAACTATCCGAATTCCAGCAAATTTGCCAGGAACAGTTTTTCTCTGATCAGCATACATGTACTCACTCGGAGGATTCTCCAGATAAATTGGCAAACCCTGGTGGTGCATTTGCAGATGTTGCCCCTGACATCTGTGCTGATGTGGTCATGGCAACCGCCATGCCATGTGGTCGTGATCTACCCATCCAATCTCCAGAGCCATCCACCTCAGCTGGTCATGATGTACACACTAAAAATTGCTGGGTCATTTTCATAACCCATCTGTTGTGTCACGCAAAGTTGGGTTAAATTTTGTACCAATCGACCCAGCATGATGGGTACTTTTTCACTACAAACATTGGTTCATGTTTTTCTGACCCAACGCTGGGTTCCTTGGCGAAGTGTGACAACCTTGGGTTGGTTTCCACATGAGTTGGGTAACTCCTGGAACTGTCAACCCAACGTTTATTTTTTTAGTGCGGTAGGCCTACCGGTAGAGGGCCAAAAAAAGTCTACCCATTTATTTTACCAGGTGAAAGGCCCATTGCACGTGGCCAGGCTAGTTAGGCTGTGGTGCGGTAGCCTACCTGCACGTCGGGCCTATGGCCGGATCCAGGAAGGGTTGGGGGGGGGGGGGGGTNGGGGGGGGGGGGGGGGGGGGGGGGGGGGGGGGGGGGGGGGGGGGGGGGGGGGGGGGGGGGGGGTAGCGCGACGGAGGTGGTGAGCACCAAATGAGCGCGAAGCCGAAACGGGGGTCTGGGCCCTCGCCCAGAAAAAAATGACAATTTAGACCTAAGTGCTTTAGGTGCATTTTCCTGGCATCTGAAAGCAAAATATTCGAATTTTTTCTGTGAATTTTTCTTGCTAAAAAGTCATTGCTCCTGCCAAAAATAGGGGGCGATGGCCCCACGCCCCCCTCCCCATGGATCCGACCCGCTGCCTAGCCACGTTTTCGTTTGACCGAGCCCCTCACAACGCCCGACGATCTCAACCCACTATTGGGTCGTTTGGCATGGGTCAACATAGGCCACTAGGCCTATCACTCTTTCTCCCACGTCACTTTGGTTCCCGAAGCCACCGATAGGGATGCTTAGGGATTTTATCGCTGAACGTTCTAGGATTCCCTTTTCCCATAAAATTTCATTATCCCCANTCTCAGTTTTGTCTTAAACCTAATATTTGACCTCACCCAATGTCTTGTTCATAAGGTGTGAGTTAGGTGATGCTATTTTGTATTAGACTGGTACCCGATCCTAACTATTGTACATCGGGCTTTTGCATATGTTAGGACCGGGCGTGCCTACCGCCTTCGTGCCTCTGATTGGTCGGTGCTGAGTTAGGTGATGCTATTTTGTATTAGACTGGTACCCGATCCTAACTATTTTACATCGGGCTTTTGCATATGTTAAGACCGGGCGTGCCTACCGCCTTCGTGCCTCTGATTGGTCGGTGCTGGCGCAGGTGGTAAGTATGTGAACTATTATGTTGATAGACTTTCTATTTTCAACATGGAAAGCCCCCGGCGTCATTGGTGAATTTCCTGGGTCAAAGGTCGGTCACCTTCTATCTGCATTCTGGTACGTCAGCCGTATTGAGAATTGAATAAATTTACATAATTTACATAAAATTTTCAAGTGACGTCACTGTCAGAATTCCTCCACAAATGGCGGCCACGACTGGTCCTACCATTCAAAAGCGACACCATCGGTAGGACCAGGTACTAGTCTAATTTTGTATATGATAATCAATTGAGGAAAAAGGAAAAAGGAAAAATTTGTCATCAATAATTTTCTTTGATTGATCTTATGGGTTTAATTCCGCGATTAAAATCGTTAACGTCTTTTTATATCCATTCTTCATTATATGAACCAGCGTTACTTCATGGGGTACCATCAATGAATGCAGAGTCGTGAGAAATGTTGTAATCAGCAAAATATGCTACCGCTATCACAATGAATAAAATATTTGTACTGAAATGGAGTACGGTAGCTTTGCGTTTATACATTATACAATAGGAGCAGTCAGCCATGCTTATCGCCACAAGACGGAAGCAATGTTCTAGCGGGCCAATACAAACGAAAATTCTCCTGATTGGTGCTCCGTCAACCATGAATGGGTCCGCTAGCATTGAATGAGGCCTTAGTGACTCCTATTTGTCAACTGACTGGCAGCTCCTATTGGGGAGACACTCAAAACGTATTTCATCTATTCGAGTGAGTATCTTTGTTACTCAGTTTTAGTAACTTATGCTACAACAGAAGTAGGCCTATCGATCACTTCCACTTGTTGGCTGAGTCATCATGACACAGTTTCTGTAACGAGCAGACCAAGATTTTGGTCTGGATGCTGATTGGCTAATCAGGAACAGAGCCAGTCATTCACTGCCATCCGCGAATTTCTCCCCTTTTAAAATCACTGTCCGGATGCTGATTGGGCAACAGAAGTAATCATGTGATCTCATCATGGCGACGACCATATAATTTCAGTTGGGTTTTCTCGAACTTGACTTCCATACGGATACACAATTCCTGCTCATTTTTTCTGTTAAAATTCAACTCCAATGAGTTGACGCTGTTGCGGATGCAGCTGTCTCAGATCACTTCACCAATCGATTAATTGCCAGATTCACAATTTTGCGAGGTTGTGAGACGAAACATAATGCAATAATGGAAGCAGCCGTTTAATGTCACGTGACCTGCTCCTGCACTATCCAAAATGCATTGCATCACAGCAGTAGAGCCCAGGTCACACTGTGGCGACTT
>NMRB01000989.1:121510-143183 GCA_002633025.1 Notospermus geniculatus | reverse complement strand
GCGAGTTAGTCATCTCGCTGATAACCATCCACAAGTGGTTAACTCGATCACGCCGAAGAGGAGGACGACGAAGTTGAGGTAGAATTTCCAGACCCAGAGGAAAATGACGATGAAAATTTATTAAGCTACCATTTCCACATTACACGTTCAACAAGGGCTCTCCGTCCGACTATCTTATGATCAATGTCAATGTGTGTGCACATTCATGCCTTGGAAACCTGCGATCAGTTTCATGCGCTTGAGGTACGCCAGCAAGTATGCATTGGGCCTAAATGGTTCTCTGGATAGGTCACTTGGCTCAAAAGCACCATATTGAACGCATTCAGAAAATTGTATGAAAAGTTTGATCGTGTACAGCGGGCATTATTCGCATCAGAAATTCCTTGTTTAACACGCCGTGTCGGCAGATCATGGAGAAGTTCAACAATACATGTATTGCTACAATTCATTCAGTATTGTGTTTGAAAAACCGCAAAAAAACTCGTCTGAAGAAGGCGTACTGGTGTGACGCCCAGGCCAAAAACCATAACACACATTGGACACGTTCCACTGATCTCAATTTGACATGACAACGTTAAAACATCCTACCTACTCCTATTTATAAAATGTGGGTCAAAGTCCATTTTTCAAGATGGCTTCCTGGCGGCCATATTTGAAGTTCGATCAGGTTGAAATTTGGTGCATTCGTGCAGGGTGCCTAGATATATCTTCACACCAAATCACAACACTCTATGTCAAATAGCAATGAAATGTGCCACCAAACAGTGAATTTTGAACTTTGACCTCTGTGACCTTGAAAAGTGCGTCAAATCAAAAACCCGGGATTTATGTGATGAAGCCTCATCAGAGGAACCCACCATAAAAGTTTTGTGGTTCTAGCTAACAGCGTTCAGGAGATACGGCCAAAAGAAGGTTTTCACAAAGCGCCCCCTACAGGCCAGAGTGTACAAGCAGCAGCGCTGTTTCGGTCCAGAGATAGTTTTTACCATAGGGTACCTGTACACCAAATTTCAAGTTTGTAACCCAAGCGGTTTAGAAACGTGCCACCCCTGTTAACGACGACGGACGACACACCATGGGAGAAGCTCACCTCACAGAGGTGAGCTAAAAACGTCGTTAGGAAAGGGAATCGGTTTAATGAAAATTCAAAACTGAAGCTACATCAAATTTAAGGCCTTTTTAAGGCCACGGAGTGAAAAAATTCTATGTATTTAAGGCTTTTTAAGGCCTTAATTCCAAAAAACAAAAATTCCTGACTTTTAATGCTTTTTAAGGATCCGCGGGAGCCCTGCTGTTGCATCATTATGTTGTGGATCAGAATTCCAGCCTCTATTGGTGAAGTGACTGGTGGATCTGAGGGAAATCTTTGAAATTGTCTTGGNGTTACAAGTCAGAAAAGAACAAACTATTAAACTGGTTAAAATCTGATTCGTGGACTTGTGTTATTAGCACTTACCCTGTAATACTTGATGGCCAGCTCCGGTCGTTGTGCCCGCAGTAGGAAAGACTCAGCCTTCTGGAATTCCTTCGTCTCGAAGGCATATCTTGCCTGACCGACAAGGACATCACTGACGGAATCTGGGTCATACTCTTCAGCTACACGTTGAGCAGAGTCCCAGTCTTGGTTGTGGACATACCTGGTGAGAGAACGGCAGTGTTCATGAAGGAAACATATTTGGTCTATCTTCGTGGGAGTTTCTCATGGAAAATTGAGCATTATCAAACAAAACACGCATGCCAAATACAGCACATGTACAAAAGAAATTCCTTACAATGGTCAAGATGGTCAATGAAATGCAGTGTTGAAGAGATAGAATGCAGATATATAGAATGCTGAGGGATAGAATGACGAGCAATAGAATGATACTCACATGAGCACAGCCTCCTTTGGTCTACTAGCACTAATGAACTCCATCTCAGCCTCCTTGAATTTCCCCTCATCTTCCAGGAACATGGCATGTTTCAGGTGGATCTCGGGAATCTTATTCTTCATGGCCGTCTTGGAGAGGTCAAACGCAAACTCGAACGCACTAGATAAAGGTGGAAGTACTGGGTTATCAGCATGATTCGGTCAGGACTGTGTCCCTGATGTTGACTTCTGTGTGCTACATATGTTCCACAGTCTGTCTCTCCAGCCTGTCTCTTTCTGACCAACTAAGAGTACCGGTACAAAGAGGCAACTTGGACAGTAATCAAATCCATCACAGTCAGATGCCCGACAGTTGTGGCACCTGGCTCCCCTTTCTTTCCGATTCCCTGGGATTTCAAACCTCAAACAGACTTACCAATTTTCAGCAGCATAGTCTATGGCAGCTTCTAGGAGGCCAAACTTGGTGAGCAGTTTGACAGCCGAGTCACCACCAAGACTCTTGGCCCACAAGTAAGCCACTTGTTTGGCTGCGTTAGGACCACCATGGCTCTTGGCAACCTGGGGAAAGAGCATTTCACACATATTTATACAGGCCTAAGAGCCAGAGTCGAAACTTTCATCTTGCAAGTTTAGTGCATCACCGCCACGAAGTTGAGCTTGAATCTCATTTCTTGTACAAGCAGCTGTCAGAACCTAGAATTGTCTTGCTACTGAATATTTCAGCCCATATTATGTTCTTCATGTGTAACCTACCCGATAAGACTCGTCCCACATATCATTTGTCCTATACATGTTGACTGCACCCTTCCAGTCCTTTGCCTCAAGATAGTGATGTTCTGCTTGGCGAAGATTGCCTTCATTTTCAATCTCCTTCGCCAGGTGCAGGTGAGTGTCCTGAAGCAGATCTTTGTGGAATGTCTTGACCAAGCGGATCATGTCCGTGTACAGCTTCTCCTTCTTGTACATGGTGATGGCCAAGTCAGGGTCATCAACGGCAATATACAATCTGAAAGCGAGGACAGAGTCATGAGAGCTGTTTCTACATAGGAGTGGGTTAAACCAGATCCTGACTTCCCTGGTTCAGGTCAGCAACATAGCACACTACGGTACAAGAGTAAACACCAGATTGTTTACTTAATTATCTTTCATTTGTTTCACTGAAGAAAAGTTTCACATCATACCTTTCTGCTTCCTTGTATTTTCCCTGCGACTCCAGCTGCTTAGCTTGTGCGACGTACATATTGGCCACATCCTCGGCCTTCATACACGAGGAGGCTATCCTATGAGCATCCTCCCACTTGCCAGCCGAGTTGTACATCTCTATAGCTTCCCTGGTACAGCCAGCTTCTATGAAATATTTCTCAGCACGCTGAAACATGAATTAGTTTGTACTTCCTGGTACATGTATATTGGCAACTGAAGAAATGCAAGTGAGGCTGACATCCAATATGGCCGCCATTGCAGCCATCTTGAAACCAGCAGTCTCCAATTAAACAGGGTTACCCGGGCCTAGAAAAATGATGCTTAGAACAGGTGTTCCAAAGACACAATTCCTTTTGACAGGTGGCTATGTATTTTACCTCATAATCTCCAACAGTAGCATAGTGTACAGCAATCTTCTTGTAGTACTTGGCAGACATATTTGAGTCCTGCATCTCCAAAATTTGCACAGCTTTGGTCCACTGTCGCGAGTTGATTGCTGCTTNTTAGTTCAGGAGTTATTGCACTTTTTGTGTTTTTGCTTTCCGCCACCTGGTGGCCAAACTGAGAGTCGAATGGGACCGAAACTTGGTGTCATGGGTCATCTGACCTAGGGGTATATATGTACCAAGTTTCAGATCAATAGCTCCAGCGGTTACGAAACGTGCCCTGCTAACGGACCACGACGGATGACGACGACGACGACGGACGCTGCACCATCGTAATAGCTCACCCCAGTGAGCTAAAAATGTACAGCACTATCGGCAGATGGGCTCCGCTAGCGCTAGCGGAGTTTCTATGCGGCTACCCCAGGGCTCCCCGAACTAATGGAAGAACCAAGCATGCAGGGCCTAAAATCTGTCATGACTGACACAGTGGCAGCTCAGTAAAGCCGAGCGTACATCACACTTGCGACTGGAGACAACTAGTCGCCAATGAGCTACTGGCGACTGGGAGGATCTAGCTGGAACTGGAGGCGACTGATCAGTTGCCAGAAACGGCCGATGTACGCACCCTTGCGACTCGTTGCAACTGAGATTTTGCCAGTCGCCGCCAGTTGCACATATGTAACTTTCTAGCGACTAGTTGTACCCAGTTTCGTTCAGTTGCTGCGATGTATGCGGGCTTGCGACTGATCAGTGCCGGTTTTCTGAACAAAACAGAGTCTCATCGAGTCCCAACACCCCGGATGTTACCCGAGGTGCTGCCAGTCGCAAGTGCGATGTACGCAGTCAGGACATGATGACTGATTGGATCCTCCTAGTTTTACCAAAGTTGCTGAATTTGCGATGTACACACAGCGCGTACATCACCAGCGACTGATCAGATCAGTTGCTTCCAGTCGCAAGTGCGATGTACACCTGGCTTAAGAAACCCAGAAAACTATTCAACCTGGTGGTGCAGTGAGCATAAGTCCAGGTTTTTGCCCTGTAGCGCAGCACAAAGGATGTCATGACATGACATCGTGTTTTGTTTTGCTGCGCCACCAAACACGATCAAATTTTTTGACCAATTTTTTTGAAATTCAGATTCAAGGCCTAGGGCTTTCAATGCATAAACCCGCATGAAGTTTTTATTGAGCCTATTCAGAAAATCTGATGAAATATTTTACCGTGCACGGCAGCCATTTAATACGGATCTTATGCTTGTTGCACACGAAGTCGGGGTGTGGGATCCCCATTTCACGGGATCTATTTACCTCATCAGCAGGAGCTGTGCTGTGGTGACAATGGCATCATATTTGACAGATGATTTTGAAACATCTGGGATAGCGTCCAATGCACGATCAAACAACTGAAATAAACAAAGTGAGCTAACTTGATAAGGGGACTGTTTTCAGTGGTGAAATTCATCTTGAAATGCGCCACGACTTTAGGAGTCAGAAATCTGAAGTGAAAGTGTGCCCACGATGTTATGTACATGTATACAGGTGTTATATCTGCCAGTGTTTCAGTCGGTGAGTGTGCCCCCTTATTGTTTGGGAAGCGCTGGCAGATAGATCGACATGTTTCTCTGTGTGTCCTCTATTGTCAAGTCACCACTTAATCCGTCAGACAATAGGAGGGGAACACTCACAGATAGGGAACACTGGCAGATGTTACACCGGCAAATGGAACGTAAATTTTTTTTTGACGAGTTGACAGCCGAGCGCCTAATATGGTATTATTTGCTCTATAGATAATACCCGACGAATAAATGACAGCAGGAGGAAACCAGAGTGCCCGGGCAAACCTGTGTTGTCAGAGGGCGTATTCGAATCCCCGTTCTTGACAACACTCGTGCTGACCCAGGTCATGTAGTTGTTGACTCAACTCGAGAACAACAAGCAGTTTCTAATGCCGAGAACGCAACCCAAGAACATGTTCTTCTGAGGCCAGACCCAAAAATATGTCTGTTTGCTGTAACCCTACCTTGCCCTAATAGCTTGGGTAGGTAGGTAGGCATATATTTTTATTTTTTTTAGTTGGAGGTGGAAAAAAATTAGCAATTTCCACAAAATAAAATAAAAATATACTAATGTTTAAAAACAATGTCTTTTGGGGTTTATGACGCATTGGCATTCAGTTTTGAAGTGTAAAAACATTTAGGTCGGCATACTTTGTCATTGCTGGTCGGCAAATCGGGTACTTTGGGGCATAAAAAAAAACATATTGGCTATTACCCCTATAAAAAGTCGGTACCATTTACGTAGGGTCGGTCGGGTTACGCCAAACAGACATATTTTTGGGTCTGGCCTGACCGTTGATTTTGGGATGTGTAAATTAATCTTACTCACAGACACAGACTTCCTGGAGAACCCTGGGACACCAAGACTTTGTTCGCTCATACTATGTGAAACCTTGACGAACTTGACGAGCTGTGCCGGCTGATCGTTAAAGAGCAGACGACACGTGATCTCAAAGAGAGGCAGGATGTGGCCAAGTTGGGACGTATTCGGCTCCGGTGCCAGAATATCTCTCCATTTCTTCATTTCTGCTTTACTTGTGTCTGAAGAAAAATATATTCTTGGCGTAAGAAAACATTTATTAGCAATTTGGACCAGGGCCCATAATATTTGTAAAACTACTTATGTCTAATGGGGAGCACCATTTGATCACATGATGACTTATAGAGCAGAGGTGACACCTATAGAGGTTTATTGTTCGAGAGATACGGTTCACCAAGCACAGCCAATCACACCTTGAATCGGTACTATCAGTGCAAACCCACGCGTATATTCTCGCGTGGTCAGCGTGATCGGTGCTCCCTATTGTGACACTTATCCTTCGTTCAACACAAAAGACAAATATCAAACTTTGACCTAAATACTGTGGTCGCGGAGTTATGCCGGATTGGCTTCATATCCGCCCATTTTGCTATTAACATATTACATGTGCACGATGTTCGTTTCATGTTTTCAATATGAATGAATCCAAGACATGCCTTCCCGAGATTTGTATTCGGGCATTCTGGCATTTATTTAAGGCTACTCCTGCGGGTTATAATGTAGGCCTATAGAACCGCCCCCAATCCGGCATAACTCCGCGACCACAGTATGTTTATGAATATGGAACCAGCATTTCAGAATAACAATCTCCGGTCAACACAAGTGCTTAATGAAAATACGCAGTCAAAAGCCCCCAGTCAGTACCAGCACTTCTATGAAAATCCCTGGTCAGTACCCTACAAGCACTTCAATTGAAATTCCTGGTCAGTACAATGTACCAGGACTCCTATGAAAATCCCTGGTCAGTACTCTACCAGCATTTCAATTGAAATCATGGGCAGTGCTAGCACCTCAATGAAAGTCCCTGGTCAGTACCAGCACTTCAATGACAGTCCCTGGTCAGTACCAGCACTTTAATGAGTCCCTGGTCAGTACCAGCACTTGTCAGTACCAGCACTTCAATGGCAGTCCCTGGTCAGTACCAGCACTTCAATGGCAGTCCCTGGTCAGTACCAGCACTTCAATGTGAATCTCTCAAAAATAGCAGTAAACCGCTCCTCAAGTAATTTTCCATAAACCACAATTATCAGAGAAATATCTCCAACAGAAAAATGTCTTCTGCTTGTCGACACAAAAACGGCCTTGCACGGCAGCACAACATCATATCATTACCGGCGTAGTAACCCTTTTGGGTTTTGGCCGGAGGTATGGAGTCCATGACATGCTACTCTCCACCTGTGTGGGGTCTTTTACTTGCCCTGGCAAGACACTCGGGTACAAGGGTCCACGGCTTTCAGTCCCATCCGACGGACCCTCAATTAATATTTCACAATTTTTGTTTCACAATTTGTTTTTTATATGCCTTTGCCCGGAGTCGAACTGACACTGACCCCGACACTGACCCATTGCACAGTTTGGTAGTCAAGCGCGCTAACCACCCGACCACCTGGCTTAGACGTGCTTAGACCACAAACACAGGGTTCCTGCACATTTTCCTGAGTAAAATTCCATGATATTTCAATGATTTTCCAAGGCAAAAATTTTCACAAATTCCAAGACGTTTTAGTCGAACGGTTTTGGTGATGAGGATGCCTAGCTATGTAATTCCCTTATTTGGAACGGTTGATGCATGAGGCGTGGGAAGCATGTTGCCGTCAGGCGGCCGCTGGAGGCCGAGAGCAGCCGGGAGTCAGGGAAGTTTTTTAGCTACTGGCACAAAAATAAGGGCAATGAGTTTTTTTATACACAAAAGGTCAAAATTCCATGGTTTTCACAGACTTTATTAGCAAATCACATAATTCCATGACTTTCCAGACATGGAAAACACTCTTCTAAAATTCAAAGATTTTCAATGGTTTTCAAGAGCCGCGGGAACCCTGAAACATAAACGTGGCCCATTTTGTCATCAGATTTGAATTCAGACCACAAATACAGTACAGGTCACAATTGACATCCCTACGGCTTCACGTAAGTTACTCGCAAGTTACACGTAACTTACGAGTAACTCACGGCTTCGGTTTCGCGTAACTCACTGCATAACTCGCCAAAATCGCGTAACTCGCCTCGTAAATCACTGCGTAGCTAGCGAAATTCGCGTAACTCACCTCGTAAGTTATGCGTAACATAGCTCGTGAGTTGTTGCGTAAGTTATGCGTAACTTATGCGAATTTAGGGATGTCAATTGTGACCTGTACTGTAAATATTTTACTTACTGTCTGCGTCACTATTGAGATATTTCATGATCGCTTCCAAAACGTCCTCAGGATATTTCTCAGCCAACATTTCGAGCTGAACTCGTCGTTCAAGGAGATCGGTGGCGCCGCTGGTGGCAATCAGAGGAAGTACCTCATCTTCGACTTTCCTCACCCTCTCAGGGTCATCATGTCTACCACGGAGAGAGGACAGAACGTCTCGCTGCAGCTGCACGTATTTCGATATCGCTGAATCTTCAAGTATAAAGTGAAATATAAACAGGTTCAGACAAGACCATGATTTTTACTTTTCACTAGCGCACATTGGTTCATGATCAGAAACTTGCCAATGAAGCCATTCCATACTGTAGACATGGCCTTAACTTACCAATGAAGTCAGTTAAGTCTGTAGACAAGGCCTTAACTTACCATGAAGTCATTCAAGTGTGTAGACACAGCCTTAGCTTACCAATTAAGTCAGTCAAGACTGTAGATATAGCCTTAACTTACCAATGAAGTCATTCAAGTCTGAAGACACGGCCTTAACTTACCAATGAAGTCATTCAAGTCTGTAGACATAGCCTTAACTTACCAATGAAGTCATTCAAGTCTGTAGACACGGCCTTAACTTACCAGGAAGTCACTCAAGTGTGTAGACACAGCCTTAGCTTACCAATGAAGTCAGTAAGACTGTAGACATACCGGTAGCCTTAACTTACCAATGAAGTCATTCAAGTCTGTAGACACAAACTGAGCTTACCAATGAAGTCATTCACGACAGTAGACACGGCCTTGACTTACCAATGAAGTCATTCAAGTCTGTAGACACGGCCTTAACTTACCAATGAACTCATTCAAGTCTGTAGACACAGCCTTAACTTACCAATGAAGTCACTCAGGTCTGTAGACACGGCCTTAACTCACCAATGAAGTCATTCAAGTCTGTAGACACAGCCTTAACTTACCAATGAAGTCATTCAGGTCTGTAGACACGGCCTTGACTTGCCAATGAAGTCATTCAAGTCTGTAGACACGGCCTTAACTTACCAATGAACTCATTCAAGTCTGTAGACACGGCCTTAACTTACCAATGAAGTCATTCAGGTCTGTAGACACGGCCTTACTCTTGTTACTGTCATATTCTTGGACAAATATCTCCACTTGCTTTGCCAGGACAGGAGAAGAGGTCTTATTTGGCTGAAGAAGAGAATGAGTTGAGTTTAGGCAGAGGCCCTTGCATCAATAAGAAGGATCATGACGACATGTTCGACTCTGTTGTCGAATGGAGAACAGTGTTCCCGATCGAGCCAAATGCGTGCGAACAGCGTTCCAGAGCTGTTCTTGCACCTGATTTTCACACGACCTCGGTCGGTGGTGTGCTGGGAACGAACGCCACCAAACATGGTGAGTAAGTCTAGTTTTTGTGTGATTTTGAAATTATAACCCGTTGATATGGAGCATTCACCCATCCCGTATTTAGACAAAGTTACTCTGACATAGTAGGACTTCAGTTTCCAGCTAAATAAACGAAAGGTCATTGGAAAATCGAATTCATCGCGAGACGCCGGCTGTGTTTTCCAATGTTTCCAGAAATGCATCATGGTAACAGTACATGGCTGTTTGACACTCAGGAACCTGTTCGGATGTTCTCAACATGTTCTGGAACAGTGGGTCAAATACACCCACGGATGATTGACGATGACATATTAATGATGATGGTTGACAGGCATGGATCCAGGGGGCACACCCGGCCCGTGCCCCCCCCATTTTTTGGTGACCAACATTAGAAAAATTGCCCTTTTTCAAAGTGCCACAGAATTGCCTTGTAATTTGTCCCTCAGATGCTGGGAAATCGCACCAACGGCCTTCTAGATTTCAAAATTTTGGGGGGGAGAGCCCCATACCCCCGACGTGGCTTCACAACTTTGGCACTCGGCTTCATCGGCCCCCCTGTGGCCCCTTTACCAAAATCCTGCCCCTGGTTGATGACGCTGAATCAGTGTTTCATACAGAGGGGGGACGGGGGATTTATCCCCCCCATGATTGAGGCAAGGGGGGATATCCCCCCTTGAGTTTGCAGACTAACCTTTTTCAAATATCACTATTTTCACTTCAGTAGTGTTTTTCTTTAATTTCTTACATTTCAAATGCAATTTTCATGCAGAAGGAAGACTAATTTTGCATTTGGGAATGTAAATGAAATGGTCCATGGACCATGTGCTCACCGGGTTGGACATAATAGTCTAATGACAGAGGGAGGTACATATCAGTGTTGGGAGCAATCTCGGTCAACTCACTCCCAGGTAGGATTTTGATGATTTTTGGGTTATGCCACCTGGCGCCATATTGTATGTTCGATCGGGCCGGAACTTCACATGCACATNCCGACACCCCGGTTGCACCAGTCATACTTAAAGCCCCACTGTATTGAATTTGAAAAACGCAAATCATCGCCGCGATTCTCGACATCAGTGCAAGTGTAAAATGTACTGCGCTCCATCTGAATACATTAGAGCTCTCCCTGTCGTTTTTTCTAATGTGTGCTGAAAACTAGGCCTTCATTCTCTGAAGTACGTATCAGACAACCATTTTGGGGACCTTCACAAGGCTATGAGACCTCTTTGTGCTCTCTCCTAACATTTTGAAATTATCGTAAAATTCAATACTGTGGGGCTTTAAGGTCGACTTTGTGCTCAAGCTAACCTCAAAGTCGTTCTCAACCTCAAAATGTAATGGCAAATCATATTACTTAGTTGAGGTCAACCTCAAACTTAACTTTGAGCATAGCTGGTGCAACCAGGCCTAAAGCCTAGTACATAGTTCGACGCAAGGCCATCGGCGTCCGACGCGCGATCAAAATCCGGACGCCGACTTCGCAGAATTGATTCATAGTCCAACGTACTTTAGCGACGGCGACCCGTTATGAAATGACCCAAATAATTACAGCCTCATGATCGGACGCCGACCAAATCGCTTGACGGGGATCAGCGTCGAACGCAAGATCGCGCGTCGGTCGCCGGCGATGGTCGTGCGTCGAAGTATGAACTAGGCTTTAGGCTTCCAATTTTTTTTCTGGAAACCCCCAAACCCAGTAGGCTTGGGCGCTATTCAACAACCACCAACATGACCGATGACCTCAATCCCCAGACCCCCTGCAAAAATCCTCAACCCGCTCCTGATCCTATCAGTATCATTACCGGTAGTCAACAGGATCCACGATTTCGGAAAAGAGGGTGTCGCACTGTGCTAGAAACATTGAAATCTGCGGTGAATTTCAATGATTTACTCCAAATTTCTGAATTTCACGGTCGAGTTTTCATATTTGTTGGCAGAAAGGTATCCAAAGAAAGAGAGAACACAAAAGTCGACACACAAAATGATGATATATAGGAAGTCAACTTCCAAATTTTGCAAATTTTTTAAAAGTCTTCCTCAGGCACTTTTCAGTATGGAACTCCAGAAAAGACTGTTGGCAGAAAGGGGTGTGTGCACCGGGTGTGCCCCCCTTGGATCCATACCTGGTCAAGTGAGAAGGTGTTATCCATGGGTGCTTACTGGTACGATTCCACCGTACACTGTACGGAAATCATTGCCAATTGTACGTGATACGTTTGAAGGTCCGCATCATACGTTTTGGAGATTTTTGATTTTTGGTCATGAAGTACGTTTAAAAGTAATCGTTCTACGTTTGAAAGCAGGATTTGTAAGGAATAAATGTGACAAAGTTCACATGTTGTTTTCATCGTTCTCTACCTCCCACTGAGCCGCCAATTGTACCCAAATGAAATGGTCCATGGACCATGTGCTCACCGGGTTGGACATAATAGTCTAATGACAGAGGGAGGTACATATCAGTGTTGGGAGCAATCTCTTGAAATACGACCAATGATTGCCCTGCATCTCACTTGGAACTGGAATCTGACAGCATTAAATGTGTTCCTACACAGCGAATGAACAGTCCTTACATCTTAAAGTCCTCAAAAATAGCCACTGTTAGCTTTGATAACTGGCCTGCAAACACGAGGCATTCGTCTGATTAGTTTCAGGAGACAGACACTTGATATTTCATTCCAGCAACACTGTAGCAACATCCACAGATTTTCAGAATCTGATGGTTGTTCTCCTGACTCATCTATCCAGGTCCAATGATTGGCTGGCCAAGGCATAACCTTCAGCAACCCATCCTGTTCCTTTCTCTCCATGTTTCTCGACCTGGAGAGAAAGGAACAGGATGGGATGGTGAAAGTTATGCCTTGGCCAGCCCATCTTAACCCTATCGAGCTAGTAGGCCTGTGGGATGAGCTGGATTGACGAGTCAGAGGAGAACAACCATCAGGTGCTGATAATCTGTGGATGTTGCTGGAGTGAAGAATCCAGCGATTGTCTCCTGAAACTAATCAGACGAATGCCTCGTGTTTGCACGCCAGTTATCAAAGCTAACAGTGGCTATTCTTGAGGAATCTAAGATCTAAGGACTGTTCGTTTGCTGAGTAGCAACACATTTAATGCTGTCAGATTCCAGTTCCAAGTGAGATGCAGGGCAATCATTGGTCGTATTTCATTGGAAATGCAAATCATTTGGTAACTGCACCTAAATGGGGATATGATTGATGATTTAAAGACTGTAACCACTTGCAAACTGTTGCCAGGCAACACATTTTGCAAATATCAAATTATTATGTAATAAGTGGTAATAAATGGCTCTGTAATTGCTAAAATCATCAGAAGGACATGGAATTGTATCTTAGTGGTGAGTAAAGGAATTTGAAAGCAATCCTTATCTGCTTTTCAGTTTTTTTCCAAACTTGATGTTCCGATCGTTTTTCCAGGAATTTGACAAAGTGCGATTTTCATGTAAAAATCCCAAAATTTGGGGGATGCAACATGAAATTTGCATCACTGGAATACTCTATATATCCCCTGACAACATTTTCCAGTGATTTCGGCCAGCCAAGCACATCCATTTTTACTACAAATGTGAATACTTCATAAATCACAAGGTGTACCCAAACTTTCAGCTGGCACTGTATTTGTGACCCTCCACCACAAAACCAGTCATAAGTTGTTCTAAGGTTGGCAAGTTGGGACCAAATTATCTGTCAATTTCAGTATTGTCTGTCTGTTGTGAAATCTGAGTGATTCTATTTCTTTCTTTATCTCCTGGTGTCATCTCAGTACGTTTAGGCTCATTTTCCGTGTGACTTAGCACTGGTTTTGTAGCGGAGGGTCACATGTAAGACTTTTCACAGATGTGCGGGAATCCTGATTTACCAACTTATCTAACTGAAGTACTGGCTTTTATTTAAATACACTCACCAATATTTGAAATGCATTCTTTGCCGTATAGAATCCAAAGGATTGGATCTTGGTGCCACAGTCCATTCCTCCAGACAGGGTATTCCACACTCCAAGCACCTGGCCTATTGTTCCTATCTTTGTGTCAATAGTTTGTTTGACTAGACCCGTTGATAAACTATAGAACCTTTGATGAAGAAACAACAAGAAATCTATTACAGTTGACTTGGGGAGGAGCCATCACGATTTTCTAGAGACAGTGAGACAGAGGCCCGGTTGCACCAGTCATACTTAAGGTCGACTTTGTGCTCAAGCAAACCTCAAAGTCGTTCTCAACCTCAAATTGTGATGGCAAATCATTTACCTAGTTGAGGTCAACCTCAAACTTAACTTTGATCATACATGTAGCTGGTGCAACTGGGCCTTAAGCGGCCCATACACGATCAATATTATTGCACAATATTAGGCTCACAATGGGCAATATTACTGCCAATCTTTCTTCTACCCATCATGCGAAAAGCACACGACCACCCACTTGGGCCCCATATTGTGCAATAATATTGCGCCGTGTGGGCGGCTTTAGACTTCAAAATTTTTTCTAGAAACCCCCAGACCCAGTAGGCTTGGGCGCTATTCAACAACCACCAACATGACCGATGACCTCAATCCCCAGAAGGGGCGCACTGTGCTAGAAACACTGAAATCTGCGGTGAATTTCAATGATTTGCTCCAAATTTCAGAATTTCACGGTCGATTTTTCATATTTGTTGGCAGAAAGGTATCCAAAATGATGATATACATGTATAGGAAGTCAACTTCCAAATTTTGCAAATTTTTTAAAAGTCTTCCTCAGGCACTTTTCAGTGTGGAACTCCAGAAAAGACTGTTGGCAGAAAGGGGTGTGTGCACCGGGTGCACCCTTGGATCCATGCCTGGTCAAGTGAGAAGGTGTTATCCATGGGTGCTTACTTGTACGATTCCACCGTACACTGTACGGAAATCATTGCCAATTGTACGTGATACGTTTGAAGGTCCCCATCATACGTTTTGGAGATTTTTGGTCAGTTTTACGCAGAAACATCATGAAGTACGTTTAAAAGTAATCGTTCTACATGTACGTTTGAAAGTAGGATTTGTAAGGAATAAACATGACAAAGTTCACATGTTGTTTTCGTCGTTCTCTACCTCCCACTGAGCCGCCAACTTAATTGTACCCAAAAAATGTAGAAAATACCCAAAAATATCAGTCCATAAACATATTGTACCCAAAACATTGTCACAATATGCAGACTCAGTCAATTCATATATTGTACCCAAAAGTTTGGCAAAATACCCAAACCTTTGTAGAAAAATACCCAGAATTTTTTTGGGGTAAGCAGCACTGGTTATCAGTGAGGACACGGGAGCATACCTCATAACACTCTGACTGAGCTCACAGAGGGAAAACTGACACATGAAGTATCTTGAATCAGGTGACGACTGTAACACCAGGTGGGTGATCTTCTCGGGCTCTGAAATCAAAGAGAATACATGTGATTTGAATAAAAGCGTGGCTTTCGGAGACCCGGGACCCAGGGTCAAATACTGTAAAGCAAGATAATTTCGCGGCTGGAAATTTTCGCGAATCAGGAATTTTAGACATATTCACGGCAGGATATTTTCGCGAGTCTCTGCCATTTTTTTCAGTTTTTTTTTCACGGACCGTATTTATCACTTGCGTGTACTCATATTCGTGACAGGAAATTTTCGCGACTCATACACTGTCGTGAAATTCGCGAAAATTTCCTGCACGCGAAATTTTCCTGCTTTACAGTACCCCACAAGAAGCCAGCCAGCACTGCAATTTAGCGCCTCCTCCTTGTGAAGAGTGCACGCCAGCAGCGATCCTAATGCCGGGCGTAACAATTGAGCTCAGCTAGATTTTAGTAGTGCAGATGTGCGCCGGGTCTCAGGTGGGTTTTTTCAGGACCGGGCTTGACACGGGTCTCAAAATGCCAGGGGAATTCTATGTAGTGTAACCAAGGCTTATATGACCATTGATGTAAACCAGAAGCCTTGGCCTGAACAAACACTGACAGAACTTTCTTTACATCATGATGGAGGCATCTGATGTTGAAAATGATTAGCTCATTGGATTGCCCAGGTTGACAAACCTAGGGGTAGGATGTGTTACCAGAGTTGTAGCTGCTGAAGGAGATAAGATATGGAGGCGTGACAGACTGGACACACAGACAGACAGACAGACACAGACACACACACACACACACACAGACAGACACCATGACCAAAAACAATATGGTTCCCGATCTTAGTGATCGGGAACCATAAAAAGGGCGAATTCGGGAATAATGATAGAGAAAAAATATGGACTTAGCTAATTGTGGTTCCCGATCAGTAAGATCGGGAACCATATTGTTTTTGGTCATGGTGTCTGTCTGTCTGTCTGTCTGTCTGTCTGTCTGTCTGTCTGTCTGTCTGTGTGTGCGTGTCTGTGTGTCCGGTCTGTCACACCTTCATATCTCATCTCCTTGAACAGCTACAGCCTTGGAAACAACTCCTACCCCTAGGTTTGTCAACGTGGGCAATCCAATGAGCCAATCATTTTCAATCTCAGATGCCTCCTTCATGATGTAATCAACATATCGGACTTGATATTTTGTCCGTCACACTTTTATCTGATGGCATAACTTGGCTCCTTTAACACCTAGAGCAACAGCAAGACGTTCTATCCTTAGGTTTTCATACCCTAGGAATCGAATGAGCTGATTACTTTCTATCTGAGATGTTGGGGTCATGGTGATATCGATATCACAAATTTGATATTTTGAGATAACTTGCCATATTGCCCACAGATCAACATGAAACAAGTTTAATTTCCTGCCTGCTTATCCAATGACATGACCATGTTAAAATTATCAGCCTCACATGTCTGGGTGATTGAGATATCATAAGATTTTGATATATCGAATTTGATAATTTGAAATATCTCTGCCTCTGGTAGAGGTAGAGGCATGATATCATCCATACTTAGGTTATTGAGGATGCCAATTTCGATTATGCAATTACCTTGATGATCAGAGGTCAAGGTCAAGGTCAAACTTGATAATTTGAAATATCTTTGTCTGTGGTAGGCGTAGAGGTTTGATAACACCCATACTTAGGTTGTTGAGGATGCCTTTTCCGATTGTGCAATGACCTTGATGATCATACATCAAGGTCAAGGTCAGAGGTCAAGGTCAAACTTGACAATTTTAGATATTGCTGCCTGTAGTAGTGATAGAGACATGATATGACCCATACTTTAGGTTACTGAGGATGCCCATTTCAATTATGCAATGACCTTGTTCATCAGAGGTCAAAGTCAAGGTCAAACTCGAAAATATGAACTATCTCTGCCTGTGGTACAGATAGAGACATGGTATCACCCATACCTAGGTTATTGAGCCTGTCCATTTCATTTATGCAATGACCTCGATGATCAGAGGTCAAGGTCAAGGTCAAACCTGATAATTTTTAATATCTCTGCCTGTGGCAGAGGTAGCGGCATATCAGCCATACTTAGGTTATTGAGAAAGCTCATTTCGATTATGCAATGACCTTGATGATCAGATATCCAGGTCAAGTCAAGGGCAGACATAGGATGAGTTTTTGGCATGAGATCAAGTTCTGTGGGATTCCTCATAATTCTTCCATTAATGTGCCTTGGCCTCCGTCAGTCAGTGTATCCTGATCTGTATCAAGGTATCTGATCTCTACCAATGTGTCTTGATCTCTATCAATGTACCATTCATGTACAAGTACCTGTACATCGGGAACCATACGACATTTACAATGTCATCTTGTTCATGCTTGTTACATACAGCACTGGTAAAAAGAACGAACATTTATGAGTTTGAAGTATTTTTTACTTGGTCGAATCGATTACACAGAATCGGTAGGCTGGCTTAGTCTCCCGCCCTTGACGTCACTTGTCAACAATGCTCAACGGCTACTGCCTGGCCTCCGTCTACGCAGCGCCATCTCGACGGTGGCCAGGGAACCAGGCTACTTAGAAAGTTCCACTCTATCAAAACTGTAACAAAAGTCACAAAAAATTACATAATAAAAAATGATTTTGGTGTTTTTTTCTGATGAGCTAATATGTAAAGATCAGTGATCTCGTGAACTCACGCAGCCGTTACCTAATCGGGGGGAGACCCCCCGAACCCCCCCTTTCTGGGGGAGACCCCCAGACCCCCCTTTTGAGGCCTGCGGCCGGCTGGCCTCTAGGCCTGTTCCTGCAAATGATGTTTTTCGTGACGCTGCGCACCGTGACGTGACGTCGTGACGTGACGCGGCGGACGGCTGATTCCGGCCGCGGCGGAAAGGATGATGGTTTACGACATCCACAAAATCGCCATATTGCGTCAAGGTGTTGAGATTCACGGACTACACACCTCTGTATTGATTTTTCCATTGAATTTTGTAGATTTTTTTACACACACGTAACCATTAGACTCACTTCGTGAGCCGCTTCGCGGCTCACTGCGTGAGTTATTACATAATTATGATACTTCCAAATATCCAAAATTTTGCTGCTAAAGTATGACCAACAAGATATAATTCCATGTGGAACCATGCGTGTTAAAGTTGGCCCAGTAGTATTTGAAATATTCAAGGTATCATGTGGAGATAAACTTTTGTCAAAGACTGTACATGTTCCGTTCCGTCAAAAATAACTATTCCGTTCCGGGGATAATAACTACCCGCTTGCTATGGACAAAGCTCAACAAATTCAATGTCAGAAACACGATGGAAGGTATGGGCACCGACGACAGGAAAGACTCCCAAACTTTGCAGTTTTCCTACAACCAATGAGGCATTTGTGGAGACTGTTAAAGGGTACATGTACATCACCAAGGCATTGTGTGGCGTTTCTTGGAAGAAAACAATCCACCAGAAATGGATACAGAACGCACTGGCTGGACAAATGACACGAAGTTAAAAACGCTCGAGCCAACATATCTCCCAGAGAATACAGGACTCGCTCCCGAGTATATCATGCGTCTCAGCAAATGTGGACATGTAAGTGTGCCACTCCATGCGGTACTCGTGCTTGCAGCTGCAGAATACAGGATTGTTCCCCCAATACCGCTAAGTGTACAATGTGCATACAATGTGGTCAACTTGTGTGTCACTCTGAGCGGTATTGGGCGAACAATCCGGTATTTTGTGCTTGTTATGGTACAGGCTGCCGGAAAAAAAGCAAATTAGTGCCCATGAATTAACTGTGTTCAAAGAACTTACTGTGTTCAAAGAACTATTGTCTACAGTTAGAATGAAAGGAACATTTCTCATGACCATATAGGGAATGTGGTTAGAAACAGGTAAATAGAATTGATTACACTATAGTCATGGACATAAGTCTTGTCCTACACACCGGTAATGATGTAAACACTTCATAACTTCACTTGTAATTCTCTCTTTATTGAGAACTATGTTTCAAAATAGTCCCAATGGTTCTTATTTTCTTCAGTAACAGTTACATAACATTTAATCAAACCTTCTTGGACCTGTAACATAATAAGGGCAAATAGGCCTCTTTTTAGCCGGACAGAAGTCTTCTCACAAATTAATAAATTAGTCAGACTGACTCAACAAACTATTTTTTCTTCCAAACAAAAGTTCCCATATACATGTAATAATATCTAATTGACTGCAACCAGCGGATTGAACACTTCAGTATCGGGTATGGCTTCCTTTGGCCTTCACTTCGGTTTGGCAGGGAGTCGTAGAGTTTATTGATGTAGTCATCAGGAATGGCATAAAAGGCGGTCTGACAAGCATTCCACAGCTCCCCGAGGTTCCTTGGCTTGGTTTTCCAGGTTTCCTCCTTCAGTTTGCTCCATACCTGCTCAATGATGTTCATGTCTGGAGACTGTGCTGGCCAACCTGGAAGAACCTTGATCTTCTTCAGCTGAAAAAAAATTCTTGGTGGAGGCTGAAGTGTGGCAAGAAGCTCCATCCTTCTGGAAGATCTGACCTTTCTTGTGGTTGGGAATGTAGGTTGATGTAAGAATCTGTTGGTATTTGACGCTGTCAATGTTGCCATCTACCCTGCAGATCTTTCTACCACCACTATGTGTGATGTAACCCCACACCATTATTTTTCCACCTCCAAACTTGACAGTCTTCTGGGTGTATCTTGGATTAAGACGGGTGCCACTTGGTCGGCGACAGTGCTGGCGACGTTTTGGGTGTAGTTCAATTGATGATTCATCAAAAAGTCAACTTTTTGCCACATTTTTTCAGTCCACCCATTCTGGAGACTGTGAGCTTTGGCAAACACTACCCGATTTTTTAGCTGCCTCTTATTCAGTGAAGGTTTCTGTGCAGCAATGCGGCCATTTAAACTGTGACGGACAAGAATCCGGCGTACTGTTCTGGCAGAGATAGGTTTCGATGTTGTCCAACGCTGCTGAAGCTCTGTGGAGGTTGAAAATGGGTTAGCCTTTGACTGTCTGACCAACATGTTGTCTTCGCGAACAGTAGTTTTGCGGGGTCTTCCCGACCTGGGTTTGTCATGAACTTCACCAGTCTCTTGGAAACGCTTACGGATCCTCTCTACTTGCCGCTTTGAAACATTGAAAATGGTTGCAACCTCAGCAGGCTTTTTGGACTTGAGGTTCTTGATGATGAGCAGCTTCGTTTCTGTTGGCAATACATTTATAGGGTCTCAAGCCAACCGTTTAAAAGTTAGCTGTACATCACTTTCCAAGTCCCTGTACAATGCTCTGATTTTGGTCCAGTGATAAAGCCAGTACCCAAAATTCAAACGGCTGTATCTTCTAAATGCACCATTTGCGGAACTTAAGAATTGGGTTTTTGTGGTCAGAGGGGTGCAACCTAACCCACAAACCCCAAAAAACTTTTGTACTCGAGATGCTGATTAAACCTCTCGGGGCTCCCTGACTATAACAACCATCTGGTAAAATGTACAAAATTTCATTGAAAAGAATACCAAATTTGTTACGTTTTTGGGCCACCCGATATATTTGTTGTCCAACTCTATTTTATGAGAAAAACAGAAATTGTGGTGAAGAAAGGAAATTATGGAAATTCGAAATACTTCAGCGCTTTTGATTCCACCAACTGCTCAAATGCCAACTGCTCAATTATAACCACAATCTAGTCGTTTTTATTTAATTTTTCTTGTGGTTGTACTTTATAGGATAGTGTATATGACAAACAAAGCCATTTTTTTGCGAAATCTCGATAGGTGCTGATTGGCTGCCATGAATGTGACGTCATCGAAAAGTAGCATTTGGTCGCCATACTCCCTCTTCATTTTCGCCTATGTAAAAGATTCCCCACTGGCACATTCTTTATTCAGTTGACTTCTAGCCTTACATGAGGAAGTGTGTCCACTCGTGTATTCATGTGCAATAAATAATAAGATGTACGTGCATTCTGACGACCTCTTGCCAGGTTTACGAGCACACAACAGTACCCCAAAATAACGCATTGGTGATGTCATGTTGTAGCAGTCAATCAGCTGTTTTCACATATTTTAGGCGATTGTTAACTGTTCTGTCATTAGTTAAATCAAATCTACCTAACTCTCCTTGAGAAGTAATGTTCGGGACGTTTTTTCTTTGCAACAGAGCGTCAATATTGTAGTGGGGGTGCCAAATTTTAAGAAAATCTTGTTTTCGTTACGTCATTTTTTGGCAACAATCTTTCTTTTTCTCCTAGAATAGAGAGTTGGATAAGTACATGTATAACATTCAAACTTCTACGATCATTAGGTGAAATCCCTTTATATGGTAAAATATTGGCTGTTGAAAGAATAATTTCTGAGTTATTGACCTCAAAGTTGACACGTTTGTTTCACGAACGTAAGCATGTGGAGCCTTCTATAGCCCCTTTTACACTACGTGTTTTCAACAGTGCCCGGCCCGGACTCTCAAGAAAATGTAACACGTGTAAATGACATTGCCACGTGGTAATGGGCAAAATTTACCCATTTTTGCGTACTTTTACACATTTTGTGTAAAATTCGCCCATTACCACGTAGCAATGTCATTTACACGTGCCACATTTTCGTAAGGCGGGCACGGCTTGGCAAAAAGTGGTAGTGTGAATGGGTTAAAAAGGCTCGGCCCGGGGCAACTTTTATCCGGGCCGACCGACCCCCCCCCCCCCCCCCCC
>NMRB01000989.1:68730-121493 GCA_002633025.1 Notospermus geniculatus | reverse complement strand
CCGGCAACAGGAGGTGGGTTCGACCCGGTGTAACGTTTTTCAGTGACGTCTGTGTGCTATTGGGAACATTCTGAACAACAGAGTCATGACTTGCGGCGTCATTGACTCTGAGGTACAATGGCCGCCATGTTGCAGGGACTACATATTTTCAGTGGTCATGTGATCTCATCTGGTCATGTGACAAACAAGATGGCCGGAAAACTGAAGATGTCGTTATAAAGTACATCACCAATAACACCGAAAAAAACTGCTACAAACGCCTGTTTAATGATGTAATAAATATATTCATCACCGATGTACACGATGTATGTTGAATTACAAGCAAAATTGTCGTCGTTTCAAGGGACTATTCAACATGCGGATGCAACTTGGATGTTAATCGGTCAAGCTTCTCACTTCCGGCGCAGTGCGGTATAATTTACCGCTGTATCGCTGCGCAAGATGGCGCCCGTAATACGGTAGAGTGCCATTAGGTATCTTGCAGCTAACCGACCTAACGGACGAAAATTACTTATGCGGCGACGTATAGTACGATATTCTCCAACGAAATGTCTCCATACTACAGTCTTCCACTATGAATGCCCCTATCGCCAATCTACCCCACGCTTGGAGAATGATTTTCGTCACCACGCCTTCGGCATAATGTAATAAGGTCTGTCAGTCTATTGGCCAAGATCTAATTCATGCGTGGGGCTACTCAATCAGCTCGATAGGGGTGCCAGGGTGATTACGTCACATGTTTTGTGACCATCGTCAGCGTATGTAGATATTATTCATATGTTTGCTGCATCATCAAAACGGCTGAGAGAAGAGTAAGACGGCCTATGACACAGCCTGAAAAAGACGCCATCAGAAATGCCTGGCACATTCACCGGAATACTAGTAATTACCATCGCGTCCTTGCGCATGTCCGAGGAGACTTGCCTGCCCAGATATTGCGAGATATTTATGATGGCTCACTGATGAAGCACTTCGTCGCAGAATAAGAGATTTTGTGCGGAGGGAATTAATTGAGTAAAATTTTGAAACTTTCTTAATATTGCAACTTTTGTTTCATGAGTATCGATATTTGCTAAGCTACATGTAAAATATGCCGATCCAAAACAAACATCATTTCTTAATTTGTCACACGGGGGCGCGCAAAGCATGACGGTTGATGCCTGTCGGCAAGACTATTTGCCTTCCCTATGTAATAATGGGGTATCAAACAAATGGTTTCGCTCACTTTGTTGGTCATTACAGGAGCGATCGCCTGGACAGCCAATCGTGTGGAAAAGGGGCGGGTAATTTATTATAAGTCACCATTTCGTCCGTTACGTCCGTTCCGTCGGTTAGCTGCAAGATACCTATTTGGACATTATGAGGTGACTTGACAATGGGCGTCACACAGAGAAACAGCGAGTACGTTTCCCAGTGTCTTCCAAACAATGGTAACCACACAGAAAAATGGCCGGCTGAAAAACGTTGCACCGGGTCGAACAGTGTAAACACTCGGCCTACCGAAATAACTCAATGAAGTGAAGAGCGCATTCTCATTTATCGGCCTTGAACTCAATACGCTAAGTGCCGCGAATAACTTCGCGGTTATGTCAACACTGAGGAGGTTCATTCATTCGATCACTATCGAATTTTTGTTGTCAGTAGTATTAGTTTCCCGATTCAAACAATAGGGCCGTTTAGACGACAAGCCAAAAAAACACATTCAGATTGGATCCGATCGACCCGCATCGGGTCTCATTTGCGTTTAGACGAGATTTGAATGTGGTCGTATGTGGTCCAATGCTGTCCAAGTGGATTCGGAACCATTTTAAATCCACATTGGACCGCATTGGGTAGCGTTTATACGCAAGAGTTTTGAACCACAATCGGATTCGATCGGATCGTATGTGGATTTTTGCCTGCCGTCTAAACGGCCCTAATGGAAACACGACGTGGCTCCACGCGATCCAAATAGGAGACATGTGCACTGATTGAGACATGGGGGAGGAGACCGTGCAAGCGATTTCTCTTCATTTTCATTAAGAATAGGAGGCTTTTTAACGCACGAGCCACATTCATGGGCGCAGACATATTGAAATGACGGAGAGTTCCTACCTCCACACAAAGGAGAGTGGCGATTCAAATAGTTTTGGCCCGTTTCTCATGGTGCAGTGTAAACGGTCATTCTGAGGCGGGCCGAGCACGGTACGGTTCATCCAGGCCAATGAAATGGCCCGTGGACCATATGCTCACCTGGGTGAACGTACCAGAAAAACAAATGACAAATGTTAAATCGAAATGTTCCAGGGTCATGTATCCTCTAGATGCACCTGATGAAAATTTGGAGACAATCCAGTTACAGTTCAGGAGTTACTGGACTTTGAGCTTTGGTTTTGGCCACCTGGTGGCCAAGCGGAGAATCGAATCGGACCGAAAAGTGGTGTCATAGGTCATCTGATATAGGGGTGTATATGTACCAAGTTTCAAGTCAATAGCCCAGGCAGTTACGAAACACGCCACCAAATGACTAAATTTTGAACTTTGACCTCTGTGACCTTGAAAAGTCGGTCAAATCAAAAACCCCTTACTTATGTCATGCATCCTCGTTAGAAGCACCAATGATAAAAATTTGGAGAGGATCCAGTCATTAGTTCATGAGTTATTGCACTTTTTGTGTTTTTGGTTTCCGCCACCTGGTGGCCAAGCTAAGAGTCAAATCGGACCGAAACTTGGGGTCATAGATCATCTGACCTAGGGGTATATATGTACCAAATGTCAGGCCAATAGCACCTGCGTTTACGAAACGTGCCACTCAAAGGCAAAATTTTTAACTTTGACCTATGTGACTTGAAATGTAGGTCAAACAAAAAACCCGTTATATATGTAATGTACCCTCATTAGATACACCTGTGATAAAAATTTGGAGGTGATCCAGTCATTAGTTCAGGAGTTATTCCACTTTTTGTGTTTTTGGTTTCCGCCACCTGGTGGCCAAACTAAGAGTCGAATCGGACCGAAACTTGGTGTCATAGGTCATTTGACCTAGGGGTATATATGGGCTTACTGTATTTTGCGTAATCATTACGCCTGGCGTAATACTGTGGGGAAAACCGGGAAACATGGTACCTTTTTCGATGCCTATGCAGAAACATACACCCAATGCATGTGCGGCACCTGGCGGGGACGAGGTCAGTTAGTTCCGCTGAGGGAGTGCTCACTATTGCTAGTATCTGTAAAATCGAGCATATTTTTCTCGATTCGATGCAAAATTGCCTTGATAAACCACCTTTGTTGAAGGTACAGTATCAGCTGCCCACCTAGGTAATCCTTATTTTGTTTGTACAGCATGTACCCACCTTCAAAACAGACGAAAATTGATGTGAATGCGGTAATACTGACTTTGGCGAGGCAATCCTGAAACAAGTGGCAAAAGTGAAACATCGCCGGGAAAACCCGAAAAATTAAAAGACCCACTCGCCACGCGCAGTGTCGTGATGACGTCGTCCGCTCTTGTACGTCGCTGAGTAATATTGATATCTTATGACGACGTCTGCTGTGAGTGGGGCTTTTAATTTTTCCGAGTGTTGTCGGGCGAATAGGCCTATGTTTGTGTCTACAGGTAGCGTCATGACGTCATGCGTATATATTATGGATAGGCCTAATCGTACAGGCCCATCGATCGATGATGCATGGAGCGGGAGGCATAAAAGGAGTGGCTCAGAGCAAGTCTACTAACCGACATTTTCATAATTTTGAGAAAATCGAGTTTAAAGTTTTTTATTCACAGTAAAATCACTGAAATGTACACAGACAAATTTGTGGTAGTTTCTGTTGTCACAACATGAGGGAATTTTTTCGGAAAAGCCTTATCCCATTCCCATTGCGTTTAAAGGTACAGTGCCCGAAATTGTGGCAAAAAGTGTTAATTAGTAGACTGTTGCACCGATGGTCATAACAAAATGGGGAACTAACTGAAATAAAACGCATAGAATGGATACAATGGTATGTTGAAATTGCTCATATTTTAATATGACTGTTAGTACAACATATTTTGTTGTTATTCACGGCTCATCCTTTGAGGATCCTAGACCCTGCGTGATTAATACCCCGTTTCTTTAAATTCCGGATACCAGTTTACCCAAAGGACGATTCTCTATAATAAATGCACACAAATGCAGACACACAGTTCACTGTCCTTTTTATAAAATACCCTCTTTACTGAGGTCAAACATCTAGTTCCTGGGGGGGGGGGGGCTGCCATGGTTGGAATAGGTAGATAGTAGACCATGCCCTAACAGGCGGTGGCAAAGTGCAGTGCAACAACAGAGTCGCCCTCTATATTCAGTCATCGTAACTAATATCAGTTGGAAGGTTATGGCACATGCAAATTTCATAAATTTACCATACTATGAGAATGCTAACTCCATTTCGGCCAAAATGTCAGTTAGTAGACTATTGCTCTGATGTAAATATAGTGATACCGGCAGAGAATTCATGCAGTGTGTTTTTGGGGGCGGTGCTCAACTCACTTGGTGGGGCCATAGATCTTGGGGTCTGAAGGCAAAATGTGGCGATCGCCATGCTAAGTGAGAGCTCTCTTCTGCAGTTTTGTTGGGGTAAGATAGCTGACATGTGAATCTCAGTAGGTCTATCGGTAGGAGCCTACGTTGTTTTTTCCTAAATACGTGACGCCCCTGCCCATTTTCGGCCTTGACGCCGAGGAGGGCTGATCCGGTAAGCGTGTACAATCCGGAGGAAGGCCTAGGTCCTACTGTTGCTAGTAATAGGGAAATGAAAGGAGCTAGATGGAAGAGGAAGATTTCAGTCACGCGCGTACCCGAGTTTAGTGCTGCATAACTCACTTGAAATTCGCATTAAAAACATGGACTCACTAAAACACGGCTTCTTTCACTTTCCCTACTTTCCCAGATACTAAGATCACAGATTTACCTAATATAAATGGAAAGAACACTAATGATAGATTCAAAAGATTATCCTGATCAAGAAGCAAATGATTTAACAATTCAATTAGATGAAGAAGTAGAAAATGTAGAAAGTATCAGACTTGTTTATGCAGGAATACCTTGTACATTTTACAATATTTCAGGGGCAAGAAATAATAATAGATTTGTTATTTATGAAGATCGTCGTGGAAAACATATTATCATGCCAGATGGATTTTATACATTGCCTATATTCAACAAGGAATTTAAAAATCAATTACAAACAAAAGGTATAGATAGAAATAAGATTTCGTTTGATTTACGGCCATATGATGCCAAGATACAAATTTTATTTAGGATACCTTGTACATTTTACAATATTTCAGGGGCAAGAAATAATAATAGATTTGTTATTTATGAAGATCGTCGTGGAAAACATATTATCATGCCAGATGGATTTTATACATTGCCTATATTCAACAAGGAATTTAAAAATCAGTATAAGTAAAACGAGGGGATCCAGATAGACGACTTTTTGTATCGGCAACAGGGTTTTTGCTAAAATTTAAGCATTTTCCCTTGAAAAGTGGTATTTTTTCAGGTGCCAAAAAACGATGAAAAGTGCTTAAAAAGTAGTAAAATCGCACTACCGCTGCATAAAACCTTTCACATCGTCCACTCGGCCCCCTCATTTTACTTATACTGTAAAAAGTGCTAATGAAAGAACGCTAAAATTTTATGGAAAATCGTGCTAAGCTTCCTTTTGGTCCATATAACACATTTCCTACTGAATAAATGGCCGTGCCGGAAGTTTATTGCGTTAAATGTAGAAAATTCACCCCAAATAAGGGGAAAGCAATTATTCACAAATTAGCTGGTGGTAAAAAATATTTGATAGTTAAGTGCGCTATATGTGGGAGTAAGAAAGCAAAGTTTATTTAGTAAATAAATGGATAAGGAGCAATATCTCAGAGAATTGTATTTCAACCCTAAACGTTCAGTTGCTTACTCAAATATTGCTCAAATTTGGAAGAAAGTAAAGTCGAGTGGTAAGTTAATTAAGTACAAAGAGCTAAAAGAGTTTCTTGAGAATTTACCAACTTATCAGTTACATAAACCGATCACTACAAAATTCCTTTACAGAAAAACTATGGTTTCTTACATTGATCAACAATGGCAAGCTGATTTAGTTGACATGAAGTCTAGATCTGAGAAAGGTTATAATTACATCCTAACAGTTATAGATTTGTTCAGCAGATACGCTTGGGCTTTACCATTAAAAAGTAAAAGAGGTGAGGAAGTAAAAGAATTGTTTGAAGATATTTTCAAGGCAGCTGAGCCAGAAAAAATACAATTCGACGATGGAAAATAATTTTACAATAAACATTTAAAGGCCGGGGTTCAGGCAGTGGAAATATCCGACCGGTTGGCAATTAGGCCAGCATCTCCTAAGCACAGCCCATTTCCATACGTCACAAGTGTTCTGTAGCAGTCCAGGTAGCCTGTTGTTTAGATAAGGAGAGTGATGCTTGTGTCGGGTGTCAAATTGAATTAGTGCCACTATGCTAGAGCGGGGTGACTGGGACTTTAGGTGTGAAATAAAAATTGAATTTCTGCAGTGGGCTATTGCAAAACAATTGCAAACAAATTTGTGGAATTAGTTTCTGCAGAGGTTTTTGTCCATCACATGCTAAGCCTACTTACCAGAATTACAGAATTTGGTTTACACGTATACATTTTCCATTTCGGGGTTCTTTTATCCAAAAATATGTGAACTTCGAATAATTCCATCAAGATGAACAAAGTTATGATGCACACACACATAATCCAATGTTGCCATGAAAGTTAAAACAGTCACTAAATTGTACTTTGGTAGGCCTAATGTTTATGAGAATAGAACATCCATAACTGTGGAAGCCCGTTTTCTTGCTGCACCGAATATGCACTTTTGCAGCATGACCGAAGTATTGAATCTTATTAACAGAAAGTTCCGTTCCACAATATCGTCCATGATTTGTCGACAAATCCACCAAACTTTGGAGTGACTCCCTTGCACAGACAAATAGTTCCTGTTCAGTATTGTCCCTCTCAATGATTTTGAACGATTGATATTGCTGTATTCCATCCTCTTTTTGGTGATGCATAATCCAGTAATCCAAAGCGTTCTCAAGAATCGTGGCATTGTTGGCAGGTCGGTCAGTTTCACGAACGATAAAATCCCTTATGCTGTTCATTTTGTCTTTATGACCTTGCGGAATACTTCATCACCAGGAATTTCGATCTTGAAACTTTTGGCTCTTGGCTTTTTTGTGCCCGTTGGATTATCCATTTTCGAATTTATATACTGGTAGGAGAGAAAGATTGTGTTCGTTTGGGTGACTGTGTCTAAAGTGTGACAGTTCATCTGGACCATGTGTGTACATATAGGCCAAAAGAGAATGAGGAAGGGTAACTAACTGCATAGTAATGACCAGATCATGGTCTTCAAGATCAGTGTCCATTTCAAAGGCATAGCAACCACCTACACGATGGAATGAGGCAGGGTGGGAACATGGTTATGAAAAAGATTAATTACAACAACTTGGTCAAGGAAATATTCCAAGCCCAGATATGCATTCATTCTCTTGAAAGGTTTTGATACAGACTAGTCGCTCCTGACAACATGTCTGCATCAAATGTGGAGCCTGACAGGCATGGCAAGGAACCGATGCAATTATTCTCAATTTGGATTACACCCGAAAGTGAAGAAATGATCAGAAGCTTCATGCAGTTTTATGACATTCCCATTAATGCAGTTCAAGTTGATCAAAATCTACAAAACAGTGATGAAGTGAGTGTGAATTCAGACAGGGGACCAATGCGACTGTTCTCAATTTGGATTACAGCCGAAAATGAAGTACTGCTTAGAGGATTCATGCAGTTCAGTGACATTGCTATCAATCAGGCGCAAGTTGATCCGCATGAACAAAATCATGATGAAATTAGTGAGATGCAAGTTGAATCAGATCAACGAAACTGCGATGAAATGGACACGAATGCGGACTCTGACAGGAACAAATGCGACTATTTTCAATTTGGATTACACCAGCGAATGAAGAAATGGTCCGAGGATTCATGCAGTGTAGTGACATTCCTATAAATGAGGCACAAGGAGATCAAAACCATGGTGATGTAGATTTGAACTCTGAAATGAAACTAATGAAGAGCCCGAATTTCGTGTTGCTGAGGACCCAGCGAGAGAGCCATGCCAACATTGTTTCTGTAGACCCTGTATTACAGATGATTCACATCGGCAGCAGTGGTGGCCAACAGAACCCCAGGGACCAGACGATTACAATAGTGGGAGACGGAAGGAAATCTATCGGAAATTCTGGACCATGATGTATCATCGAGGGATTTGGAACACCCCTATTTATTTGGAGAAAAAAGCACTTGCTCTGCAGCGAGATCGGCGACGACGAAAACACGTTTACCACAAAAGGGACACAATGCCTGACTGTGTGTTGGATCTAGTAAGAACATGGTACCCAAATCCTGAGAAGGTGCCCTACATGGGTCATAAATGGAACTAGCCTTGTTGTTGAAGTCTACTAAACATTATATACCGGTACGTAGGCCCATAGGCCTACCTACATACACATGCAGTTTTTGATTTTTGACTGATATAGGCCTAGATTCAGGCCTGTAGGTAACTACTCTATTGACATGTTCGTGTGAATGTATTTTCTGGTGAATTTTGGACATTTTAGTACTTACAATGCTACGGACAGACAGACTGGTGGTAAAATCAATATATTCATTGGAAAAAATATCCAAATAAAATGGTGAGAGATACCCAAAATATTCAATACCGGTATGGAGTTATCTTTTTTTCAGCACCACGGGTATAAATCTCCGGGGATAAATCTCTTTTTGTGGTATGTGAGGGCCTATGGAGTCCTGCATTTATCCCTTCGAGGATAAAACATTTTCTCTGGGGCAATTGCTCATCACCGCTCTCAGCCAGGTAATTGTTTTGACAGGTCACACGTATCTCAGGAGGACGGGCTGAGAGCACTGGTGTCAGGTTAGCCATGTGTTAGACCATCGGTCGGTGACTGACACAAATTTATGCTGCTGGTTGCTCAGGAAAGCCGTTGGGAGTTTGAATAATTTGAATAATTTAGAATTATATGCATCAAAATACTGATGGATTGGCCGGTTAGATTCTGCTGAATTATGCATGGTAGGTAGGGGGCATGTTCATAAGTCACTCAGGCAAATTTGATGGGATAGATTTGAATATTGACAGAGAAATTAGGCCAAAAGTGAAAAAATGTGTCGGAGCTCTGGTAGCAAAGGGGGTCATAGTGCAGTGTACTCGCTGACAGGTGATGCGCTATTTATACGGCACTCCGGTCTTTAAAAGACCTTTTAGAGAAAAATGACATAGAATGGTTTTCTTCATTTTCGGATAAAAAAGCTGCAGTTGTAGAGAGATTTAACAGAACTTTAAAAACTCGAATGTGGAAATATTTTACTGCAAAGGAAACAGATAAATGGGTAGATATTTTACCAGATTTAGTGAAAGGCTATAACAACTCATTTCACTCTTCAATTGGAATGAAACCTATAGCCGCAAGAAAAGAAGAAAATGAGGGTGCAGTTTGGTTCAATTTATACGGTGCATTTTTAATGTATGATTTCGGTTTACCAAAATTTAAGATTGGCGATAGTGTAAGAAATACTAAATACAAAACTATTTTCGCTAAAGGTTATATTCCTAACTTTACTGAAGAAGTTTTCAAAATCAAACAGATTATTTACACAAAACAATTTGTTTATCAACTTGAAGATTATCAAGGTGAAATCATTGATGGTTACTTTTATCAAGAAGAATTGAGTTATGTTCCAAATCCCGAACAATTAGAGTACAAAATTTAAAAAATTCTAAGGTATAAAACCATTAAAAGAAAAAAATATGGTTTAGTAAAATGGAAAGGTTACAGCGATAAATTTAATGAATGGTTACCAGTTTCTGATATAAAGTTGATTTAAGAAATTTTTTACTATATAAATGGTAGAAGAAAGAAAGGTGTATTGTGAAGTGTGTAAAACAAATATTACCTATAACAATTTTGCTAGACATAAAAAAACAAACAAACATCTTCAAAACCTGAAGCCAAAGGAAGAAGCTGCCGAATTATTTGCCGAACTACCAAAATATTTCAAAGAACCAGCTTTGCCACCACCACGGAAAAAGAGTCGTTTAGAATTTAAACATCCTATCATAACAGCTGAATCACGAAGTGGCGGCAAAGCCGAACAAGGTTCAATCTTTACAGGCAAAGCTGAATCACGAAGTGGCGGCAAAGCCGAACTTAAAGTTATCAAAAAATTTGGGAAAAATGATAATTATGTTTCAATGCAATTAAGATATGATAAAAAAGCAAAAGATGTAAGAGAATATCAAGATAGAATTATTGACCTCTTAACAAATGTTAAAAATAAACGTTTTAAAATAAGTTTGTCGTGTAAAGTACAGTTCTTAAAAGAAAACAGTATGGTTACTCATAGTATTCAATCTCCATTTGAAGTAATTATCTCTAAACAGCAAGGTCGGGAAATGTTAAATAAATCACTAGACTACATAAAGTTGCAAATTGATGAAAGATATTTTAATGGAAGTGGTTTATCGTTAGATCAAATAAAATACATGGATATTTGGGTTGTCGGAATGAAAGAAACAAAAGGTGGACATTTTGTAAAACTACCATTTAAAACAAATGCTGTTATAAATGTGAAAACTGACGATGAGAAATGTTTTTTATGGGCTTTATTAGCAGCTAAATATCCACCTAAAGATAATGTAAGTAGTATATACTCTTATAAGAAATATGAACACACAATTAAAATTGATGATTTTCCGGTTTTGATAAAAGATATACCAAAAATTGAGAAAGAGAATAATCTAAAGATTAATGTTTTTGGTTTAGTAGACCCTAAATATAAAACAACTAACATTCTATATTATAGCCTTGAACCATTATATCTTTCAAAGGATCGCGAAGATGATGATGTTATTGATATTTTATACTACCAGGAGCATTATATGTATTTGAAAAATATTAACCTTTTCTTTAGAACAGACCAAAAACATGAAAAACATTTATGTAGAAGATGTATGAATGCTTTTTGTAGAATTGAAACATTAATAGAACATAAAAAGAAATGTGGTGAACATGATTACTGCGAAGTAAAAATGCCAACTGGAAAATATTCAACTCTGAAATTTAAAAACTATCACTTCAAGAATAAAGTACCTTTTGTTATTTATGCGGATTTTGAAAGTATAAATATGTCACCACCACCCATAGAGCAAAATGATCCTAAACATTTATGTAGAAGATGTATGAATGCTTTTTGTAGAATTGAAACATTAATAGAACATAAAAAGAAATGTGGTGAACATGATTACTGCGAAGTAAAAATGCCAACTGGAAAATATTCAACTCTGAAATTTAAAAACTATCACTTCAAGAATAAAGTGCCTTTCGTTGTTTATGCAGATTTTGAAAGTATAAATATAGCAACACCACCCACAGTTCAAAATGATCCTGATGACCCCGGCATCTTAAAAACAACAAAACTAAAATCACAAATTGCAGCTGCAGTTGGGGCTTATATACATTCAGATTATCCAAATTTATGGCTAAGCAATTATTCATGTCACAGAGGGCCAGATGTTGTTGAAGTATTTTGCAATTGGTTAATAAATGTGGAAAATATTTTCAGTCAACTTCTAAAAACAAACAATGAAATGATCTTAACACCAGAAGAGGAAGAAGGTGAATGTTACTATTGTAAGGAAGATCTTTATGCTGATAAAGTTAGAGACCATGACCATTATAATGGGAAATACAGAGGAGCAGCACATAATCTATGCAACTTAAGAGCTAGAAATATAAATTTTGTTCCAGTTTTCTTTCATAACCTTAGCAACTACGATGCACATCTATTCGTTAAAACACTTACCAAGAAAACTGATAAAGAAGTAAAAGTATTAGCTAAAACAGCAGAATGCTATATTTCGTTTCAATTCGGTTGTTTGAGATTTTTAGATTCATACAGATTTTTGCAAGGGAGTTTAGATAATTGCACAAAATCTATGATTGATGAGGATTTTAAGATAACCAGATTCCATTACCCAAATGAAGATGATTTTAAGTTGTTAAGGAAAAAAGGATATGTTCCATATTCATTCTATACATCTTTTGAAAGTTATAATGAAACAGGCTTAACTCCTGAGATGTTTTATGATGACCTTAAAAATGAAATGCAGCCAATTTCGGCTTATCAAAGTGCTAAAGAAACATGGGATCACTTCAAATTTAAAGATCATGGAGAATTTATAGACCTATACTTAAAATCGGATGTTTTACTATTAGCAGATTTATTTGAGAGATTCAGAGCTGTTAATCTAAAATATACTTTGAAATTGATCCTTGTCACTGTTATTCATGTCCTGGTTTAACTTGGCAAGCTGGTTTAAAATACACGAATATAAACTTAGATTTGTAACAGATTACGACACATTGTTATCATTTGAAAAAGCAATAAGAGGCGGAATTTCAGGAATAATGGGAACAAGATATGTTAAAGCTGACGAAGACCATAAGCTACTTTATGTCGACGCAAATAATTTATATGGATGGGCTATGATGCAGTTTTTGCCTGAGAAGAATTTTGTAAAATATTTTCCTACCTTTGAGGTGACAAAAGAACATATATTAAGTATTCCCGAAGATTCTTCTACAGGTTACTATTTTGAAGTAGATTTAGAGTACCCCGAAAGTATAAAGTTTAAATCTGTAAATTTCCCATTTTGCCCTGAATCTTTATTTATACCAGATGATGAATTAAGTGATTATCAGAAAGAAGTATTAGGGGAAGAAAAAAGGCCAAAAGTAAATAAACTAATTCTAACCCAAAAAGATAAATTAAACTATATAGTACATTACAGAAATCTACAATTCTATTTACAACAAGGTATGATTCTAAAGAAGGTTCATTATATCATAGGTTTTGATCAAAGACAATGGCTTTTAACCTACATTGATCATAACACTAAACAAAGAGCTAAAGCAACAACAGATTTTGAAAAGGATTATTTCAAATTGATGAATAATGCATTTTATGGAAAAACCTGTGAAAATATCAGAAATAGAAAAGATGTAGAATTAGTTAATGATAATGATAGAGCTTTAAAACTTCAAAGTAATCCTAAATTTGATTCCAAAACTATATTTGACGAAGATTTATGTGCTATCTTAATGCGAAAAACATCGATAAGATTTGATAAACCTATTTACATAGGAGCAACAGTTTTAGAGCTTTCAAAGCTGTTAATGTATAAATTCTATTATGAAACTTTACAACCGTATTTTGGAGAGAAAAACATAGAATTACTCTACCAGGATTCAGTAACTTCTGACACGCCAATTGTTTTACGGTACGAAGATAAAATCAGTATTAGGAGAATTTCAGAAATATTATCAGAGCAGGAAAAACATTATCACAGTTATGGTGAAAAGCAATTAATACAACTTCAGTTTCCTCTAGAAATCTGGACAGCTAATGGATGGAAAAAACTGAAATCAATTATTAGACATAAAACAAATAAAAAGATTTACAGAGTACGAACAAAATTAGGATTTGTTGATGTAACTGAAGATCATTCCTTGATAAAAAAATCAGGAGAAAAAATCAAACCAACAGACGTGTCGATTGGTGATGAGCTATTACATAAAAGATTTTACCCAAGACAACCACGAAGTTTAACATTTGATGAAATAATTGATTATATCTATAATAGAGAGCCCACCACTTTAAAAGAGAAAGAATACTTCATCAAAGGATTTTTCATGGGTGATGGAAGTTCTGGAATTTACCACTATGTTAACAATACAAAATATACATGGACACTAAGGGCCGTATTCATAAAGGGTGATCATCGCGCGATTAGCCTAGACGCGGATAACTTTTGTACGCTGGTTAAAACAGGTTTGTACGCGTGTGGATAAACACCCTTGATGATCACAATTCACAAGAAGAGATGATCGGCCGTTTATCTGTCCGCGTCTAACTTCCCGCTTAATCACCGATTTTCTTGCTGCGGGCATTCCCCAGTCACTGAAAGATCATGTAACGAAGTACGTAACATGTGAGAACAAAGGTCCCGGTCATGCATGGCACCGTAGATTTTGATTGCGCGCCGGACGCCGATGGTTTTGCGTCAAAGTATGAACTTGGCTTAACAGCCCAACATGTCGAAAAAACGAGCTGACAGTTTTGCAGCCAATCAGCAGATGTGGCTAATTGAGGCTGAAACATTCGGAAAGATGTGATTGAAAACAAACGTTCAGATGCTACAGCCAATCAGAAGAAGCAAGTGACATGGGATGCTGTGGCACGTGATTCCCGGATTTGTTTGATCTGTAAAAACACGCAAATCAACAGGCTGCCTTCGTTCTGCCTCTTCCCATGCTTCCTCTGCACCTATTCGAGGATACGGAGTGGATTCATTCCGAAGCTTCAGCGCGCCTACGGCGAAATGACAGTTTGTACGCGAGATAAACAAGCCCCTTGGGACGTTTAACATTTCTTTTGTTACTTGCACGCGGGTGTCTACTTTTGTACGTTGGTTAAACGTCTGGTGATCGAATCACTCTTTATGAAATGCTGTCTAAATTGAACGTGCGATTATCCCCTGTTTAGTCAGCGTTTTTGCTAGTTAGTCGCGTCTAAGAGAAAAACACCCTTTATGAATATGGCCCTAAATAACCAGGATAAACAACTATTAGACAGGTTTCAGAAATATTGCCAAGAAGTTTATCCTCATGTTAACTTTAAAATCTATGATACAATGAAATCCTCCAGTATTTATAAATTGAACGCCTCATGCAAATTCATGGCGGAAGAGTATCAAGACTTTTATGTGCCAGCAATTGTTCACAGTAATACCTCAACGAAAAAAAAACTATTCCAGATTATATTTTAAACTCTGAGGATAATTTACGAATGTGGTTCTTCTGAGGATTTTATGCCGCAGATGGGAATAAAAAATGTAAACGACAGAAAACCATTACATTTGCGCAAAAAGGTAAATTGGCTATTTCTGGTTTATATTTATTATCAACTTCTTTAGGGTTCAACATGAATGTCAGTATTCGTAAAGACAAACCAAATATTTTCCAATTGACTCATTCAGGTGTAAACCTTTCAGAAGATGTTCGTCATATGTATGAAGTCACTAATTGCAGTGATTATGTGTACGACTTGACAACGAATGATGGAACGTTTAATTGTGGATTTCCATTAATTGTTTCAAACACAGACAGTTTTGTACTAAAACTGAAAACAGATGATTTAACAAAAGATTTAATGAATTTAAAGGAGCACTTTGATTTCAGCAATTATCCAACAGATCATCCATTATATGATACAAGTAAAAAGAAAGTCCCTGGTTATTTTAAGGATGAATTAGCTGGCAAAGAAATGGTAGAATTTATAGCATTAAGAAGTAAAATGTATGCCTATAAAACCCGAAGTGATGAGTCTAAACGTTTAAAAGGAATAAGTAAGCATGTAGTGAAAAAACATATAACATTTGATGATTATTTTGATTCACTACATGATAGTAAAAAATTCAGTCATGACATGAGAACTTTGAGATCAGAAAAACATAACATGTATGTGGAAGAGATAAACAAGAGAAGTTTAAACCCATTTGATGATAAAAGATATATTTTGAGTAATGGTAAAACTACAGCACCATTTGGAGCTTATTATGAGGGTTTTATCGATTATAGTGATCTGGAATCGGCATAGCCGGTTTAGCAAATTTTTTACTAAATAAATGAGCACCGACTACGCCGTGACAATAGAAGGAAACATAGCATCTGGGAAAAGTACACTAATAGAACAGCTTCAACAACACTTTATTGATGTCGAAGTCTTGCCAGAACCAATAGAAAAATGGAAAAATTGGAATGGCATTAACATGTTAGATTTGCTGTACCAAGAACCTAAAAAATACATCAAAGATTTTCAATTAATGGCGCAAGAAACATTAATTGAACATCACGGAGTGCGAACAGAGGTCGATCACGATTTCAGAACTAATGATTTAAAGATTATGGAAAGAAGTATTTATTCTTCACAGTATATATTTACAAAGATGGCTTATGATGATGGTATTCTGTCCATTAGTGATTATTATGATATTACTGGTAAATTTCTTCAAAATGAAAGAAATATAATTAAACCAGACTATATAGTTTATTTAAGAACCAACCCGGAAGAATGTTACAAAAGAATGCTGGAAAGAGCAAGACCAGAAGAACAAAACGTTTCTTTAGAATACCTAATTAAATTACATAATTATCATGAAGATTTGTTTAACGCTAACCTAAGTAAATTACCTTGTAATGTGGTGGTTTTAAATGGTGATGAGGATAAAGAACAAGTTAAAGACAAATTTATAAATTTTATAAATCAGTTTTCTTGGACTTTGACATATTTAAACTCTCCTTACTATTCGGGGAAACAATGTTCAAAATGTAAATTACGTAAACCACATGATAATTTTTCTAAATGTACAAAAGCAAAAGATGGTTTACAAAGTTATTGCGAAGAATGCGACGGCACAGCCTTCACCGAAACACAGAGCATCACCGAAGCTGAATTAAATCTCTTATTTACTGAGTTTTCACGAAGTGAGTTTCCAGATAATTACACCTACACCAGTTAAACCACCAATTATCCACAAATATTCATAATGCTTCACCTTTGTACTTGGTTGATAATAATCACTTAACTGAGGTTTTCTTGATAACTGTATTTTATGAGTTGGATGATAATAATTATAAAGATCTAGAGTGCAGCATCAGCTTCTCTAAAATCATGAGCTGATTGTTGTTCTTTCTTTAATTCAAGATTAACAAAGTCTATTGTTTGTTTTCTGCGTTCTTCTCATTTAGATGTTGCTTCCTGTAATTTTTCTTGAGCAAGATCATGTCTTTTCATTTCAGTTTCATAACCATTTTTATCTAACGCTTTAAACAAATAACCAGAACCTGTAAAAGCAAATGCATTAACTAAAGCACCATCATCCCAACAGCAGCCATTTAATTTATCAAAAGTAAACTGTATTTTATCAAAGTGATTAAACATATCGTCGAATTCGTGATCTTCAAACTCATAATTTTCAATAAATTCTTTTGCTTTATCTAGCTGCTTTTGAAATAAATCAAAATCTACTTTAGTACTCTTTTTAAGATTATCTGTTGCATTTAAAGGCATAATATTTATCCAACAATCTCTGATTTCTAAGAAAGGTGAAGCGTTAGAAAATTGTTTAAAAAAATGAATTGGAATAACGTGATCAAGGTGCTCATTAAACGGATCTTTACTTTGAGATTTAATCCATTCATAAAAGAATTTGTCATCACATTTTAGAACAGATGAAAATATTCCTACTCTTGAAATAGTGTTCCTTATTTTCTCATAAATATATCTATCTTCATCATCATCTATTTTTTCTTGTCTATTCCTTTCTGCTATTTTTCTAGTGCATTTTTTACAAATGCACTTTAAAGCAGAAGGAGAAAATTCTTCTAGTGCTTTTGTTTCTCCACAGCATAAATTATCACCTATACAGGTTCTATGGTCCTCCTTGATTAACTTAGTAGTTTCAAGTAGTTTTAATTTTTTCTTTAATTTTTGATTCAGCTTTGCTGGCGTTTCACGATTGATAATAATTGAGCGCTGCATTTAAAAAAGTAAAATTTATTTAACTATATTATGTGGAATAATTCCTTGTTGATATAAATAATCTAAACTCATATTACTTATGGCTACAACACCACTGAGTTTAAAAATTTCTTCTAAATTAGCTTGACTTGGAGAACCGATATTTATTCTCAGAAACCTCTTAAGGACGTAAGAATAACCAATTGTTATGCATTTTTTACAAATACATTTTAAAGCAGAAGGAGAAAATTCTTCAAGCGGTTTTGTTTCTCCGCAGCATAAATTATCACCTATACAGGTTCGACTATGGTTTTGCTGTGGTTCGCCCTTGATTAACTCAGTAGTTTCAAGTAGTTTTAATTTTTTCTTTAATTTTTGGTTAATGATTATACTTCTCTGCATTTAAAATCGTTAAATTTATTTAATGATATTATGTGGAATAATTCCTTGTTGATATAAATAATCTAAACTCATATTACTTATGGCTACAACACCACCGAGTTTAAAAATTTCTTCTAAATTAGCTTGACTTGGAGACCCGATATTTATCCTAAGAAACCTCTTAAGGATGTAAGAATAACCAATTGTTACTCCAGCTAATAGAGTACTGCGATATAAAGTATTTATGATATCATTCTTGTTCATTCCCACATCTGCCATTTATTTAGTAGAAATTTAGTATTGTAGCGAAGCTAATTGTTGATTACTTATATTCACCTGTGCATCAGAAACAATAAACATATGCATTTTGTATGGCCCTTTCCCTGATTCTTTCGTAATAGCCAATTGTATTCCGTCTTTTGTGTTTTGAAGTTTTTTACCAGAACCATGTAAAGTGTTGTCCTCTGTAGTTCTAAGATCAATCCATAAACCATAATGATTTTTATCACCATAATATTTTTCGATATTCATGTAACAATCATCAGTCTTTTTGGCAATCTCACTCATGAAGTGTTTCTTAATTTCTGACCATTGATCTAAAAGTCTCATTCCTTCAGGATATACTTTATTTGCAATGCCTTCAATTGTAATCTTAACTTTAGTTATACCAGGGTTTTCAAATTTCTCTGCATCTCTTGTACCATCGGCATGATCTGTGATAAATAAAAGTAAAACCCCTTTTATTGATCTTCTAGGAATGTTTATATTTTCATTAATTAAAGTATCAGTTGCTAAAACACTAACAGTTTTTAAGTGATCAACCCAATCATAAATAATTACAAACCCCGCGTTATAATTATTACTTTGTTGGTTGGCTAACATTTCACTTGTTACAGTGTCATATTCTAAACATATATTTTCTAATTTATAATCCATATTTGCGGTTGTACCTGTAAAAATTATATCTTCCTTTGGTGCTAGAGTTATTTCAAAAATAATATCCTCTGTTATAGGAAATTTATACAATGGAGCATGAGTAGACATTAACTCAAAATCTAAAGGAATCATATATTTCTTATCAAATACGGTCTTAAGTAGTTTCTGTGTATTTGTTTCACCTTGAACATGTGCTTCTGCAACCCCTGATCTTAACTGTCTTAATTTACTATGTTGTATTCCTTGAAATACTAAATTATCTCTTTCTTTTTCAGTTAACCATAAATCTTTAAAAGTGTTATATAAGTTAAAACTTTCAAGTTCAAAGATTATTTCTGTTCCCCATTTTACAACTAGTTTTGAAATCAGATTTCTACCAAGATTATTAACAACATAATTACTACTATGACCTGAAATTTCAACATCAGCCGATAAATAAAATGATCCCGGAACAAAGAAAGTATTTTCCGTTAATCTTGGAACTCTTATGTATAATGTTTCTTTTGGGTTTGCCGAAGATGGATTATTTGTTATAACATGATGTTGCCTTTCAGCTTTTAAAGCTAACAGAATTCTACTATTTCTACTTGTGTTTAGTATCTTTCCTGTTGCCATTTATTTATTGTGACTTCGTCGATTTTTCACTCTTCGGACTCCCTCAACAAGGCCGTACACTATAGAACTAACAATAATAACAATAAGTATAATTAAATGTTCTGCTAACAATCCAACAGCAGCACCAGCAGATTTTAAGATAAATGAAACTATTGCTCCGATTATTCCTGGTAAAGACGCTGCTGATTTCTTTGCTAATTCCTTTAACCACTCTGCAAATTTCATTAATCCTTCTTTAACTTTATTTGGAATATCTGGTTTACCACCTCCACCACCCCCACCGCCTCCACCTCCACCTCCACCTCGACCTCGACCTTTCAAACTGTTACTTATTGCTAAGCCAATAGTAGTGAATGTCATTATAATTGCAGTTATAATAGCACCAACTGTTAATCCTTCCACTTTAAAAAGTAACCTAATTCTATCTTTTAATGGTATAGGAGATTCTGGATTTTTAAAAAAAAGATTAATAAATGAATTTTTCAATCTTCTTGTTTGTGATTCCTGTTTAGTTCCTAATTCAAATAACTTCTTTCTTTCCACTATTAATTTTTCTATTACTTTTTCTTTTTCCTCTTTCAGTTTGTTATTTTCCTTTTTAATCCAATCATTTTCCTTCTTCAGGTCATCTATCTGCTTTATTAATTTATCTCTTTCGCTAGTATCTGTAACAGCTCTTCGTAAGCTTACTAGTTCACCTTCCAGTCTCTCAATATACTCATCTTGTTCTTGATTTTTTTCCGCTCCTTCTCGAATTTGTTTATTTAATTCTCGCTCTTGGTCATTTAATTCCATTTGGATCTTGTTCCTTTCATCTTTAATTTTGATTATAGCATTAATATCTATTATCATAGATTCCCAATCTCTTATAGCTTGATCTGAAAGAAGGCCGGTTGCTATCAATTCTTCTTTATTTATACCACGAAGTTTTTCAATTATCTTGGGAAATGGCAGTGCGGTACCACTTGGATCACCACCACTTCGTGTATCTACACCTCCATACGGCTCCATCATACTTTCAAATTCTGGGTCCAGAACTAATATTTGTTGTCCTCTGGAAGGTTTATTATTAATAAACGAAATCATCATTTCACTTACCTCTTCGACTACTTTGCTAATCCCTAGGGTCGTTTCTTTAATATCTGAGAATGTTGCAACCCTTGGTGTTGATGTACTTGGTGGTAAAGTGATTGGTGTTTTAGTCTTAAAAAATATGTCTTGACGGAGTTCAGGAGATAAAAAGGTTAATAAAGTTCCCTCGGGTGGAACTGCTGGTAGTGGTGGTGGTAATTCATTACCAGGTAAATTAATAGTTTTTTGTATGAAAGTTCTAGTTGGTTCTCCATACTTATCTTCGATGTAATTGTAGTTAAATAATCTTCCACACGTATCAGTTAATATGTATCTTTTTCCTTCGTAAACATAATAAATACTATGCCTATCCACTACTATATGTGGTGCTAGCATCCTTAATCCATGCTCAGTAAATTTACGCCTTCACAAGATTCACTTCTTCATTGCGTAATCTGTCATTGAAAAAAGGTCAAAAAAAAAACTTTTTTGTTTCTGGATTTTTCACCAAAATTCCTTTGCTAGAATGAAGTTATGCCAAAATAAAGGTGATTTAGCAAGTTACTGTCAAAATACGTCGTTCAGTTTTTGAGAAATTGACGTTTTTGTAAAGCTATATCAACACCACTTGTGTTCCACTACCAACAACTTATGAGACGGCCCCTACATAATAATGCAAACCATACACCATGCATGGGTCACTGTATAGGCATAGATAAATGTTGTGACCTGTGGTTATTCATGACATTGTACTGCAAAAAGTAACAGGCATTGAGAAAGAACTTAGTAGCTTTTGTAATCTTTGTGTGAAGTTAACCAGTGCATGAATTAGTCACTAAAGCCTGCCACACACTTGAAAAATTATTATGTAACACTTTTTGCCACATAGGACTCAGCGCTGTTCTATAGATCTATGGATTTTGTATGCACTGACGGCCTACACAAGGGACATGAAGTATGGTTTGCATTATTATGTAGGGACCGTCTCATAAGTTGTTGTCAGTGGAAGACAAGTGGTGTTGACATAGCTTTACAAAAACGTCAATTTTTCAAAAACTAAATGGCCGATTTTGACAGTAACTTGCTAAATCACCTTTATTTTGGCATAACTTCATTCTAGCAAAGGAATTTTGGTGAAAAATCCAGAAACAAAAAAGTTTTTTTTTGGACCTTTTTCCAACGACAGATTACGCAATGAAGAAGTGAATCTTGTGCAAAAACATTGATGCCCAGTTGTAGTCAACAAGATTTCTGACTTTATGCAGAAAACCGCATTTAAATTGGTTTGATGGTTTATGAGATATTTGAGATAATTGGTGTTGATATTAATACGAACAAGACTGTACCTGTAAAAATTATATCTTCTTTTGGTGCTAGAGTTATTTCAAAAATAATGTCCTCTGTTATAGGAAATTTATACAATGGAGCATGAGTAGACATTAACTCAAAATCTAAAGGAATCATATATTTCTTATCAAATACGGTCTTAAGTAGTTTCTGTGTATTTGATTCACCTTGAACATGTGCTTCAGAAACTCCTGATCTTAACTGTCTTAATTTACTATGTTGTATACCTTGAGATACTAAATTATCTCTTTCTTTTTCGGTTAACCATAAATCTTTAAAAGTGGAATATAAGTTAAAACTTTCAAGTTCAAAGATTATTTCTGTTCCCCATTTTACAACTAGTTTTGAGACAAGATTTCTACCAAGATTATTAACCACATAATTACTTCCGTGATACCTGAAATTTCAACATCAGCTGATAAATAAAATGATCCTGGAACAAAGAAAGTATTTTCCGTTAATCTTGGAACTCTTATGTATAATGTTTCTTTGGGGTTTGCTGAAGATGGGTGATTTGTTATAACATGATGTTGCCTTTCAGCTTTTAAACCTAACGGAATTCTACTATTTCTGTTAGTGTTTAGTATACTTCCTGTTGCCATTTATTTACGACGATTTTTTAATTTTTTTAACCCCCTCAACAAGGCCATAAACTATAGAACTAACAATAATAACAACAAGTATAATTAAATGTTCTGCTAAAAATCCAACAGCAGCACCAGCAGATTTTAAGATAAATGAAACTATTGCACCGATTATTCCTGGTAAAGACGCTGCTGACTTCTTTGCTAATTCCTTTAACCACTCTGCAAATTTCTTTAATCCTTCTTTAACTTTATTTGGAATATCTGGTTTAGGCGACGGAGCCGGAGCAGGAGATGGTGACGGCAATGGTGGAGATGGTTTAGGAGTTAAACTGTTACTTATTGCTAAACCTAAAGTTGTGAAAAACATTGTAATTGCAGTTATGATAGCGCCAATTGTTAACCCATCAAGTTTAAAAAGTGCCCTAATTCTATCTTTCAATGGTATTTCAGATTCTGGATTTTTTAAAACATCAGTAATTAAATTCTTAATCCTTCTTATCTGTGACTCTTGCTTATCATTTAGTTCAAATATCTTCTTTCTTTCTACGATTAATTTCTCTATTACTTCTTCTTTCTCCTTCTCTACTCTCCTTATTCGTTTTATCAATTCCTCTCTTTCAGCAGTGTCTTCTTCTCTGAGTTGATTATAGTCTTGTAGTAAATCAGCTATTTTCTTTTCGTATTCTTGTTTTTGTTTCTTTAAATCTTCTACCAGGTTATGTTTATCTAGTTGAAGTTGGGCTACTCCATCAACCGCTTTTATCTGACGTCTCCACTCTCCTAAAGCATGTTCAGTAAAATAACCTGTTGCTTTCAGTTTTTCTTCATTTGTATCCCAAAGGCTTTTTATTTTCTTGATGTTTGATAATTCGACTACGTCAGTCTGAGTTTCAACGCTTTGCCGGTCTGGTGTGGTTTTGACTTTGATACTAACATCTAAACCCCCAAACATTTCTATCAGCTTTTCAAATGACTCATCTAGAACTGGTTCCTTTTGTGGTTCGGTTGGTCTTGCGATCGGCTCTGCCGCCACTCCGTGAATTGGTTGCAATTCAATTTGTTCTGCGGGTGGGTGTAAGGTGAGTGATCCTCCTGGGGGTGGTTGTAAAGCGGTTAGAGTGGTTAGTTGTGAAGTTGTAGGTCGTAAAGTGGGTGGTATTTCATCTGGCGTTTCAAGAAACTTTTTGAGTTCATTGAGTAAATTTGTCCCGTATTTACTTTTCATAGTGCTTTCGGCATAAAACTGGCCGCCACCTTTGGTTAAACGTAAAGCAAAATTTTTTGGTTTACCATAATCATCCTTAATTACAATAAGTAATTTTTTTCTAATTAGTTCTTCTTTTTTCTCCTCAGTTAAATCGTTGTAAATGTCACCATCGTTTGGCGCATAAAACAATTTATTTCCAGTTGTAAATATTCTTACAGATAATAGTTCTAAACCTCTTTTTGTATAACTCCAGCCTGTATTTTTGATTGCTTTTTCAAGTTTTTCTTGAGCTTCCAAATATTCAATTTGCAGTTGTTCTAATCTTGGGTCTCTTGTTGTTACTGGTGAAGGAAAATTATCCCCAGTAACTAAGTTTTCACCGGTGTTATATTGAGCATCATCAGAAAAAGATGTTTCGTATGTGCCGCTTTGTGGGGTTTGTGTCATTAATCTATTGAGCCTTTCATGAAGTTCAACTAATTCAGGTTCATCTTCTCCTCTATCAGCCATTTATTTATTTATCATAAAAGTAATGCTAAACCAACTAATCCTCCAGTTACACCATATAACGCGAACTTGATATCTTCATGAGTTTTATCAGCTTCACCTTCGGCGGCGCTCTGCGGCTTTGCCGTTTCTGTAGGTGTGCTCTGTGGTTCTGACTTTTTGGTTTCAACTTTGTTGGCGCTCTGCGTTTCAGCATGACTGATCGAACTCTGTTCGCCTTGCAGGATTTTAGTTCTAATTGTTTTAACTGGTGATCCTTCCATTAATGGTGAAAGTCTCATTTTTTCTTTATTTATGTCATTTTTTCCAGGAGTCATATTTTTAGAAGCTATCAGGATATTATTATTATAATTTTCAATTTTACCAACTTCTAAGATCATGTTTGAACTTATGATGTATAAACCTGGACCAATTACATAATCTAATCTAACATGCGTGTCTGTGGTTGCTTTTTGATATCTTGCAATAGAGGTTGGAATATCAGCGTGTTTATTTGTAGAATCATTCAACAGCTTAAGAAATTGTTTTTGCGCGTCAAGATCAGTTCCAAAACTTCCAATTATTGCAGTTTTAGCATCAGCTTGTGCTCCTAAAACACAATAAACAAATGTTCTGATTGAATCGTTTAATCTTTGAATTCCAGCCGATGTTAACTTGTTAGAAGTCTTAGGTATGAAATGCAGGTATCGCGGATAATCAGTTTGTTTTAGAACATCAAATGTTTTTTCACCTCTTTCATCTGCTATATGTTTATAAAAGAAAGCTGGTGGATCATGTTCTTTTCTCATAAGTCTTACACCTTCATCCCAATCTTTTTTAAACATATGTGGATATTTTTTAGGATGCCCACCAGATGCAACAGTTATTCTTTTCCAGAAACTAAGATTAGGATTATAATCATAAGGCCAAGGTTCATCAATGTAAAATTCTTGATGATCACTTATTCCAAACTCTTTCTTTATAAAATTATACATTCTCATGTTTATGTGATTATTTATAGGATTGAAATCTGTTTCACCAGGTCTTGGTATTTGTAAGTATTTTAGTATTTTATTAACTTGATAATACAAATGAAATCTGTAAACTGTGTTAATCAGAGGAATTGTATTATCGCTGAAATCAGTAAGTGATATTCCACATCCAGCTGTTGCACACCAAATTGCCATGTTATATTGATTTTGGTAGAACGTTAATGGTTTCCTTTTAAAACGTATAGCATCTTCTTTTCTTGTAAAGTTAATACTACTTGGCACAACGTCTGGTAAATTAACATAGAAATATCTTGTTTCTGTAACATAAACTTTAAATTGTAAGATATCCATATCTTCTTTTATTTTTAGGCCTTTTAACAGGGTTTGGCTCCTTTGGCTTCTTTGGCGGATCTTTTGGTGGTTTTGGTGGTTTCTCTGGAGTTAAAGTTCTTTGAGTAAATATTATGTTACCATCTTGCCACATTGTTGTTTATAATAAATGAAAACGGGCTTATTTATTTTTGAACCTTATAATGCTATTATTTCAGGAATAACCAATTGTGGAAAAACACATTTTGTGCTTGATTTGTTGGAAACAACATATCTAGGCTTTTATGATAATATTGTTTTATTTTGTCCAACATTTGATTATAATAAAACATATAACCGGCAATGGATTTTTAAAGATAGGAACTTTATTGTATTCAATCCACTTTTAGTAAAAACGGAACTTAACACTGCTCTCTGGGTATGTTTACAAATTTTCAAAGGTACAAATACTTTATTTATAATTGATGATTGTGCTAATTTACAAGATAGTAAAAAGAAAGCAACAGAGTTATGTAATTTAGCATTTTCGGGAAGACACTTTGGTATTTCAACTTGGGTATTAATTCAAAAGTATAATTCAATTGTGAAGGATTATAGAGAGAATATCAGATTACTGGTGCTTTTCTTTAACAAAGATGAAAATGCGATGAAACAAGCTTTAGAAGAAAACGCTATTATCCCTAAAGAAGCCAGAAATGAAGTAATCAAGGAGTTAAAAGACAATAGAAATGCAAAACTGGTGTTGAGATTACAATTTCCTTGCGATTTCTTGTTAATTAAATGAACCCGGCCGAGATACAAGCTGTAGGTAATGTAATGAAAAATATGGGTGTTTTACCTACTAGCAGTTACCAACTAGCTCCAACTAGCTTTCAACAAGGTTCAACTAGAAACCAACAAGCTCCAACTAAAATTCAACAACTAGTTAATCCAGTTAATTTTAGTCAGAATCCTTGTCAACTGTTGTCTGAACAAGGTAAACAAGCTAAGGTAGATTTAGAGATTTTAGTTGCAACTGGTAAGACAAAAGAGTTTATTGGAAAACAACTAACTTTTCAAGACCTTGACAACATGTTTGAAAAAGACTTAATAAAATATCACAGAATTTACACAAGCACAATATCAGCTAGAATTAATGATACTTTTGGTAAGATGGTACTCAAATCTTATTCTAAACTAGCAACTTGGCTACTTCCTATTAGTGATGAAGATAAGCTTTATGAAGACTTAAGAAATGACTACATTGTAAATAGTGAAATGGATAGATGGACAGGATGGTTAACTGTGAAAATGGGATCTTTAATGGCAATTGCATCTACAAGTTTAATTACATTTGGAAATTGTGCCAGAGAATTTTCAACGGAGATAAATGGATACGACGGAGAACCCAACGGAGAACCCAACAGAGAGCCAACCGGCAACAGTGACGACTGTGACGGCACCAAAAAAACCTAGATCAGAAAAGCAAATAGCATGGAGTAAAGAATTAGGGAAAAAGTCTCAAGAATTTTAAAAGAGAAAACAGGAATTATTGAGTCATAAGACTGAAAAGCTGGACACAATTACTGCTGATCGTGAAACGCCGCTGGATCCGGCTCAGCCGCAAAGTGGCGCAGGTTAAGTTCAGCCCCCCAAACCCTCTGAAAATAATTTCTCATGGTTATTATTACCAACAGTTTTAATTGTTGGTGGTTTATTAGTTTGGGTTAAGTGGGGAAAGTATAAAGTTTTTAAATTACAACCTAAAGTAGCCCAAATTCCAGTAACACAAAAAACAAATTCACCACCGAAGGACGATAAAGTGAACCTGAAAAATAGTAAAGCGATATTTTTTATGGAATAAATGAACGAGAAACTTCTATTGATTGATTCAAAAGATTATCCTGATCAAGAAGCAAATAATTTAACAATTCAATTAGATGAAGAAGTAAATAATGTAGAAAGCATCAGGCTTATTTATGCAGGAATGCCTTGTACATTTTACAATATTTCACAATCAAGAAATAATAATAGATTTTTTATTTATGAAGATCGTCGTGGAAAACATATTATTATACCAGATGGATTCTATACATTGCCTTTATTCAACAAGGAATTCAAAAATCAATTACACGCAAAAGGTATGGATAGAAACAAGATTTCGTTTGATTTACGTCCTTATGATGCAAAGATACAAATTACATTTAGTATAGCTAGAGGAAAAACTGCTGGTGATTATAAAATTCTTATAGATGAACATTCTAAAAAATTATTAGGCCTTGATAATAGATATGTAGGGCCGGCTGCAGTAGATAGAACAAAAGGACTTATAACAGGTGATAAACCAATCAATTTCAAACCTTTTGATTATTTCGATATTCATTGTGATATAATTAACACAGAACATACACTTGAAAATGGTAAAAGAAGTGATATTTTAGCCAGATTACCAATTAAAGAATGTGATTTTGGAGAAATGCTACAATACAACATAACAGGGTCAGGGACGTCACGACCTTGCAATGAAAGATTTAGCAAATTAAGGCTTTGGATCATTGATGAAAAAAATAAAAAAATAAAATTTAATGGAGCGGATATTCAGTATTCAGTTATCATCAGCCTTGCTGCCACTTCGTGAGAAATTTTGAAAATTAAATGAGTAGATATTGGGGTTATTCAAAGAGACCGAAGAATTGGCAAAAAATGTTAGAGGAATCTAATCTTGCGACTGAACATGAAACATTTATCAAAGCAATACAAAATACACCAGATTCGCCAGAACCTGAATTAGTTGATGGTGACTGGGTTATTCCTGAACTTGAAGCACCTAAACTTGAATCGCCTGAACTTGAACCACCTAAACCTGAACCACAGAGTGGCGTTTCACTAAAGCCTAAACTTGATCCGCCTAAACCTGAACCACAGAGTGGCGTTTCACGAGAGCCTAAACCTGAAGAGCCTAAACCTAAACCACCTAAACCTAAACCTGAACCTATTTCTCCTCAACAACTAGACTCAACTATTTCATACTAAATAAATGGCCGAAGAAAGTGAAACTAAAAGATTGTACCCAGATTTAAAACCAGAAATTCAAGACCCCACACAGTTTAGATTACAACATATTTCAGAAATAAAAAAGTTCTTTGAAGAAGAGATAGAATTTAGGAGAAAGATGCATTCTAAGTACATGAAGGCGTTTAATGTTATGATGGCTTTCAGTCACGTTTTAAATGTTACAAGCGTTGCTGCTGGCTGTGTTGGAGTAAGCGCATTAGCTGGTGTAATTACAGCTCCAATTGGGTTAGCATTAGGAGGTGTAACAATTTCTTCAGCATTACTTTCCTCTGGGTTAACATGGAAAAAGAAAAATATTCAGAGTAAAATTGAAAAGCATGAAAAGATAGGGATGGTGGCTATTTCGAAATTAAACACTGTTAATAATCTGATCAGTAGAGCTTTATCCGATTCACATATAACACAAGAAGAGTTTGCGCTGATTACAGCTGAAAAGGAGAAATATATTACTTTGAAAAATGGTATAAGAAAAAAGCAAAGAGAGTCTACCAATCAAAACGTTGATGTGGAAGCACTTAAAAAGACTTGTTTAGAAGAAGGAAAAAAGTTAGCCCAAAACGAGATAATAGAAAAGTTGAAGAAACAGTAAATCATATTTATCATTATTATTACTTCTATTGGCCACAAGTTATACCATCAGCTCCTCCACCAAATTATTATGAATTAAATGGGTGATATAAACTATTTTATTGATGAGCTAGAATGTGAAGAAGCTACATTTGATATTTATTTGGAGAATTATTATTTCATCAAGTCTATTTCCTTGAAAGGTATAACATTTTACAACTCGTGGTGGAGTGGAGATTTTCTCCCAGAAGGTGTAAAGGTTTTTCAATTTCTAACTACTGAAAAATGGGACCAAAAAGGTGAAGTTATAAATGCTTTAGAGGTTTGTACAGAGGCAGTTGAAAAATTACCGAGATTACCACAGCAAGAAAGAGCATCTGCTTGTGAGAGAGAAGAAAAAAGACAACATAATTATTATGGTACACCTTTAATTGATGATAAAGAATATGTTTTTCCACTGAACAAACATTTTAGCTTAGCGGAGTTCTGTAGTGAGTGGCAGAAGATAATAGAAGAAAGTGAGATACACCATGTAAAGATTGACTGTGATAACAGTAACTATATTACCATTGAGTTAACAGAAGATAAGGAATTTAACTTTGATATGTTGGTTAAGCAAAGGGAACCTGAAGAAAGTTCGATTGTAGAAGCTAAGGGAGTGACTAGTGTTTCTTTTGAAATGGATTTTAAAATTAGAAAAATCTACTACAACAGATTAACAGAGCATGTGGTAGAAATAGTTAATAAATGGTTCGGGTTCAAACAGGAAACATTTTCTAAGAAAGGTACATATTACTCAACCAAACCTTTACCATTTTATGTTACAAATCTCTTTTTAAGATGTAACTTAGTCAACCAAGAAAATACTTTGTATAACAATAAACGGTCCGACATTTTATGTTCAATACCAGTTGATGATGGCGATCAGATAAAATTACAAAGATATGAGCCTAATCATTGTACAAGAAGAGTTGCTAAAACATCAAACCATTTAACGTTTCAGATTACAGATAAAAATGGAAAGATAGTTGATTTCAGAGGAACTAAAGTTATGATACATTTTACCCTTGCAACTAGTAAACTTGATTTTAGTTCCAAAGACAACTAACAGGTGGAAACACTTAACATCTGCTACCTGGTAAACATTCAGCGTACTATCCGACGCAGTCATAAAAATACGGCAAAGCCATACGGCCTATCAGCCATGCCACTATTGAGTGATCTAAACCTATAAACCACACCTGTTACCATAACCAATACACTAAGCATTATAGGCCTACATACTTAGTCATATACACTGAATAGCAGTTGTGTGTCGCCTCTGGATCGGTCACTACAATCTGGAATATTCGAGACGGTGGAGTTGTTCCAGAACTTTCTTAAAGCTCAACATTCTCCTTCACTTCGGTTTGTGAAATAAAGATCAACTTTGACCTTTGTGACGGATGTGATGGACAAAATTAGTGAGTTATTCATTTATTCAGTAGAAAATGTGTTGTATGGTTCCCGAAGGGCCAACATTGGACCAAAAGGAAGCTTAGCACGATTTTCCATAAAATTTTAGCGTTCTTTCATTAGCACTTTTTACAGTATAAGTAAAATGAGGGGGCCGAGTGGACGATGTGAAAGGTTTTATGCAGCGGTAGTGCGATTTTACTACTTTTTAAGCACTTTTCATCGTTTTTTGGCACCTGAAAAAATAGCACTTTTCAAGGGAAAATGCTTAAATTTTAGCAAAAACCCTGTTGCCGATACAAAAAGTCGTCTATCTGGATCCCCTCGTTTTACTTATACTAAAATCAATTACAAACAAAAGGTATAGATAGAAATAAGATTTCGTTTGATTTACGGCCATATGATGCCAAGATACAAATTTTATTTAGGATAGCTAGAGGAAAAACTGTTGATGATTATAAACTTCTTATAGACGAACATTCAAAAAAATTATTAGGGCTTTATAATAGATATATGTAGGGCCGACTGCAATAGATAGTACAAAAGGAGTAATAAAAGGCGATGCCCCGGTTAACTTCAAACCTTTCGAGTATTTCCTTATACACTGTGACATAATAAACACAGAAGATATCCTTTATAATGGTGAGAGAAGTGATGTATTTGTAAGGTTACCAGTTAAGGAATGCGATTTTGGAGAAATGCTACAATATAATTCAACAAGTATGAAAGCAAAAACCTTGTAAAGAAAGATTTAACAAATTAAGACTTTGAATCACAGATGAAAAAAATAAGAAAATGAATTTTAATGACGCAAATATTCAGTATGAGTTATTAATAAAATTTTCCACATAAATGAGCAGATATTGGGGTTATTCAAAACGACCAAAGAATTGGTATAAAATGTTGGAGGAATCTAATCTTACAACTGAACGTGAAATTAAGACTTTGAATCACAGATGAAAAAAATAAGAAAATAAATTTTAATGACGCAAATATTCAGTATGAGTTATTAATAAAATTTTCCACATAATGAGCAGATATTGGGGTTATTCAAAAACGACCAAAGAATTGGTATAAAATGTTGGAGGAATCTAATCTTACAACTGAACGTGAAACATTTATAAAACCAGAACTAGTGGAACTATCAGAACCGGATTTACTAGAACCTAAATTAGTAGATGGTGAATGGGTTATTCCCGAAATTCTTCCACCTGAACCTGAACTACCTAAACCTGAACTACCTAAACTTGAGCCACCTAAACTTGAACTACCTAAACCTGTGCCATCTAAACTTGAACTACATGTACCTAAACTTGTGCCATCTAAGCTTGAACCGTTTGATTCAACCATTTCATACTAAATAAATGGGTGAAGAAATTGAAACTAAAAGATAATATCCCGATTTGAAACCAGAACCGTTACTTCATAATTCAACACAATTTAGATTACAACATATTTCACAAATAAAAAAGTTCTTTGAAGAAGAGATAGAATTTAGAAGAAAGATATATTCCAAATACATGAAAGCGTTTAATGTTATGACAGGTGTTAGTCATGTTTTGAATGTAACAAGTGTTGTTGCTGGTTCAGTTGGTATAACCTCATTAGCCGGTGTAATTACGGCTCCAGTTGGTTTTGTATTAGGTGGTGTAACAATTTTCTCTTCATTAGTTTCTTCAGGATTAACCTGGAAGAAGAAGAATATTCAGCATAAACTTGAAAAACACGAAAAGATAGGAATGTTAGCAGTCTCAAAATTAAACACTGTTAATAACTTAATTAGTGCGGCTTTAACAGATTCCCATATTACGCAAGAAGAATTCTCATTAATTGTTAGTGAAAAGGAGAAATATATTATCTTAAAGAATGGTATAAGAAAAAAGCAAAGAGAAGCTGCTGCAAACCAAAATGTTGATGTGGAAGCATTAAAAAAAACTTTTTTAGAAGAAGGAAAGAAATTAGCTCACAACGAAATAATAGAAAAAATAAAACAACAGTAAAAGACGAAGTCATACATAATATTCATAATTATTATTATTATTATTATTATTACCCAAATCCAATTACTCCTTCAGCACCGCCAGTTTATACTAATTAAATGAAAATTGATTACTTCATTGACCAACCAGAATGTGAAGAAGCTACATTTGATATTTATTTGGAGCATTATCACTTCATTAAATCTATTACTTTAAAAAGTATAACATTTTATAATTCTTGGTGGACTGGCAATTTTCTTCCACGAAGTATAAATGTTTTTCATTTTTTAACCAAGGTAAAAGAGGATAAAAACAGTGAAATTACAAACGCTGCCTATGCCTGTGGAGTATCATTTGGGTATCACACAGGAAAGCAGAAGGAAGAAGGAATCAGGATGTGTGTTGACCGCTTGGAGCAGTTACATAACTATAGAACAAGAACAGAAAAGGACACTTTTGATTATTAATTTCCACTTCATCGACATTTTAGTTTGAGCGAATTCTGTAACAAGTGGCAGGAGATGATCGAAAAGGCTGGGGTACATCATGTTAAATTCCACTGCGATAATAACAACTATATTATCATTGAATTAACAGAAGATAGAAAGTTTAAACTCGTGGAATTGTTTAGTCTTGATGTAGAACGGGTGGTGACAGAGGAAATTACAGATGATATGATTGCAGTAGATGATGATGGGCGAATGGTGATGCGTAAAATGGTAATAATCCTTGAACAAATAACAGAATATTTAGTAGAAGTAATCAACAAATGGTTTGGGTTTAAACAAGAAAAATTCACTAAAAAAGGTAAATACTATTCAACTAAACCATTACCATTTTATCTTACTAATCTCTTTTTAACTTGCAATTTAATTAATCAACAATATACTCTTCATAATAATAAATAATGTTCAATACCAGTTGATGATGGAGATCAGATTAAACTACAAAGATTTAACCCGATTAGTTGTGATAGAAAAGTGGATAAAATAACAAATCATCTAAAGTTCCAAATAACAGATAAAAATGGAAAAGTTGTAAATTTCAGAGGAAGTCAAGTATTGATTCATTTTACTCTTGAAACTAATCCAGTTGATTTATCCCCTATATAAATAACTATGGGGCAAACATTAGACTCGTTAGATATTTTTGTTAGCAGCGATGATCATCAACACTTCGAAGTTAAACTTCTTGACCCATCAACTGGTTATGGTTTAACATTTTATAAGGAAACAGAAGTTGATAACTGGTTAGCAAAATGTAACATGTCTTATTATCAAAATCAATTAAACTTTGCAGTTTACTGTGCTAGTACTTTATGTGGACTGCCAGATTTAGGGAAAAGTAGAGGAGTACTAATTGACTCAGTTTATCATTTTCATTTCTACTATCAAGTTCGAGAAATTTTAAAACAATTACAAATTCCTTTACCAACAGAAGCAGCTTTTAAACCATTAGATAATAATATCAATAAAACTATGTTCACTAGATTATGTAATGAATTTAGAGTTTCACCAACTACTGACTTCAGAACAAAAATAGGTGACAATTATGGTTTGGGTACTATAATTATGGATGGTTCACCAATATCTGGTAATGGATTTATAAATCATAGAAAACATTTTGCTTTACCTGATAAACACTATACATTTGCACAATCTCTGCATATTGCTAAAATACAGAAAATAAAACAAGGTAATGATGGATGGAAATATTTTATTCATCCCAAGGATAAATTATCCCCAGCTGGAATCCAAAGATTAAACGATTCTATCAGAACTTATGTTTATTGTATTCTAGGTGCGCAAGCTGAAACTAGAACTGCTATAACTGGAAGTTTTGGAACTGAGCTAGATGCACAGAAACAATTTCTTAAACTACTGAATGATTCTATTGATAAACACGCGGATGTTTCAACTTCTATTGCAAGATACCAAAAAGCCATAAATGATACTCATGTTAGATTAGATTATGTTATTGGCCCAGGACTTTACATAATTAGTTCAGATATGGTTTTAAAAGTTGGTAATATAGAAAACGCACTGGCTATTACACGGTGCAAATAACGCCAAACCAGATCTTATTCACACCATCGTATACAGCCAATCAGAGAGCTTCATTCAAGGCATGCCAGATGAAGTTACCTGTATCATCTCGCACAATACCGGATTTTTTTTCAATATTCTTGATGAAAACGTTAATTTATAACCACTACCAGGAAAACAGGTTTTATAATCAATGCTTTTGGGCAAGGTAGGCCTACTAAAGTATCTATGATTCCCCACCGTTCGCAGCATGAGCCTCAGTGGCCGAGTGGTTTGCGTGGGTGGTTATCAAACGGAAGGCCGCTGGTTCGAGCCCGGTCATGACAGTTCTTCTTTTATTTTCTTTTAGTTCTTCTTTCACCTCCTTTTATTCTTCTTTTCGTCTTTTTATCGATATCGTGATATCGATCCGTGTGACTGTCGGAAAACGGGGAACTGTAATTCTTGAGCCAAACTTTTTTTTTAAAATTAGGGCCTGGCCCTATTAGGCCTAGCCTAGGCCTATGAAAAATATTTTACCATCAGACAGCAGAGGCCAACATTTCATTATTAACTGTGAAAGATGGGGTCACTCAATGGGGGTCACTGGACCCCGTCAAAGGAAAAAAATTGCCCTGGCTAAAATATCATTTTAGATCTGCTGCCCACAGTCGCACTGTCCGAGTTACGGTGCAGAAATTATACATCACCGTCACGGTACGAATAATCATTCTCCACGCACTATTCCCACCGTGACGGTGTAAATAAGAGCTATTCCTGCACTATTCACACCGTCACGGTACGAATAAGAACCGGCGGCGCACTATTCACACCGTCACGGTACGAATAAGAACCGACGGCGCACTATTCACACCGTCACGGTACGAATAAGATCTGGTTTGGTGTTATTTGCACCGTCACGGTACGAACAGCCCCGGCCTATAGAAAATTATAACAATAACATTCAGATTGCAACTCAAAACATGAAAACTGGGAGAAATGACATTAATAAAGAAAAAAGAAGATTACCCCAATTAATGGAAGGTTCGCCAGTTAAAACGTTTAGAACAAAAGTGAAAGATATAGCTCACCAAGATGAAGTAGTCACAGTTCACATTAGGGACACACACCGCATGAGCTACTGCAAAATCTTGTCCGCAGTCAGGTGTACTTCACTGCGGACAGAAATTAGGTCATCCAGGTGTGCTGTGTGTATTTATATATCGTGGTATGCAGGGCTGGCCTAATACATTAGTTTCGCAGTAGCTCACGCGGACTGTGCCCCTTATGACTCAGAATCATATAATAAAGAACCGAATATAGCCCCCCAAGATACAACTCATCAAGACAAAGTCCACCAAGACATAAAGTTTGCTTTATATGGAGTAACTAGTGCATTAGTGGGTGTTGCACTTCTTTTACGTTAAATAAATGGCTAAAGAAGGAGGAGAAGATATCTATTTAGCTGATCTTAGTACTGTTCCAAATGAACCATTACCTGATAAAGCACAAGAAACTAGTTTTACTGATGATGATACACATTACAATATAGGTGATAATCTACTTGATACATCTACACTTGACCCCCCTACAACAAAAGATCCCAAATTACAGGAAAAAGAATTAGTATACACTGAAAATGAAAAAAAAGTTAAAAAAGGCTATCAAAAATACAGAATGGAAATATACAGAAGAAGGTTTACAACGGTTATCTCCAAGAGTAGTTGTTGAAGGAATAAACATATATTATAAACCAGAAGGACCAGATATTTATCAGAAATTATCTGATGATAAAAAAGATCTTTTAGAAGAAAAAGGGTTACTTAAATTCTTTAAAAATAAACATGGGGAAATAAAATTTTATGGTTTACGTTTAACTAAAGATGCCAGGGAGTTTTATTCTGAGACAACTATGAAATCAAAATACGGGGTAAATTTTACCAGGGAAGTCGTTGATACTCTTAATCCTGGTGCTAGAGCCAAACTCGATGCCGACATGGAAGAAGGGGCGAAAAGGTTTACCGAAGCCGAAGCCAGTGAACCTTCCAGAACTCAACTCCAACAAATAAGCCCGGAAAGACAATTAGTCTTTGACACCTTAGATGAGCTAGATGTTGACCCAATTAAACAGCTTATTGATACAGATGAAGAAGAATTGAGATCATTAGGTTTCTCAGATAACGCTTTAAGAGAGTGGAGAGGATTAATAAAAACAAGTGAGGATTTTGCAGCAGTTAAACGAGATAAAGATATCCAGATAGAAGAATTAGAGAAGAAGAATCAAGAACTGGGAAAGAAAGTGAATGATTTAGTAACAGAATATATCAACTCTACCGCATTAGATGTTGCCGATAAAGACGAATTGGAAAAAGAGATCGATGAATTGAAAAAAGAAAAAGAAGAAGTTGTTAAGAAATTAGTAATAGTCCATGGGCTAGGGGGGTTCCCGTGTGCATAAGATGTACCCTAAGTTACTCTACTGTTTCTGAGAGGGGAGTATCCATATTATAAGAAATAAGGTCAGAGGTCAAGGTCACAGATAACTAGCTCTAGAGTAGTAAACTTCTCATCGGAAACCATTGACATCGCTCCGATGTCCTTTTCTTGCTATACTCGTTATCATTATTGTTAGTTCTATAGTTTTACGGAATGATGAGAGGTGTTAGTTATATCAAACAAAAATAAACGCTAAATAAATGGCAACAGGAACAATACTAAACACGAATAGAAATCTTAGAATTGGATTTTCTAGAGTTTCAGATTGTAAAGTTCCACTTGAAAAAGACCCCGGTTGGGGTCGAAAATTCGTGAATTCTGGAGATTGACTTCTTGTTTATTATCATTTTGTGTGTCAATTTTGTGCTTTTCTGTACCTTGGATTAGAATTGGATTAGGTTTAAAAGCTGAAAGACAGCACCATGTTATTTGTAATAATCCATCTGCGGCAAATCCAAAAGAAACATCATACATAAGAATACCGAGATTAACAGAAAATACTTTGTTTGTCCCAGGAACATTTTACATATCAGCTGATGTTGATCTTATTGGTAGCCAAGATAATTATGTTGTTAATAATTTAGGTAGAAATCTAATCTCAAAACTAGTTGTAAAATGGGGAACAGAAACAATCTTTCAACTTGATAATTATAACTTATACACAACTTCCAAAGATTTATGGTTGAGTGAGAAAGAAAGAAGTAATTTAGTATTTCAAGGAATTCAAGCTAAGCAATTAAGACAGTTAAGGTCAGGAGTTGCTGAAGCGCGTGTAACAGGAGAAACAACTGCACAGAAAACACTGAAGACCGTATTTGATAAGAAATATATGATACCTTTAGATTTTGAATTATTATCAACTCATGCTCCATTGTATAAATTTCCAATAAAAGAAGATATTATTTTTGAAATAACTTTAGCACCAAAAGAAGATATAATTGTTACTGGTACAACAGCAGGTATGAATTACGAGTTAAGAAATATTTCTTTAGAATATGACACAGTAACAAATGAAATATTAGCCAATCAATTAAGTGCTAACTATAATGCAGGGTTTTCCCTTCTGTACGATTAGGTTGATCACTTTAAAACTGTTAGTGTTGATTCAGCAGATACTTTACTTAATGAAAATAACAATTTCCCTAGAAGATCAATAAAAGGTGTTTTACTTTTATTTATTACAGATCATACTGCTGGTAGAAGAGTTTCTGAGAAATTTGAAAACCCTGGTATAACTAATCTTAAGATTACAATAGAAGGTATAGCAAATAAAGTATTTCATGTGGGAATGAGAACTTTGGATCAATGGATAGAAATTAAGAAACACTTTATGAATGAGAATGCCAAAAAGACAGATAATTGTCACATGACCTTAGAAAAATATTATGGTGATTCAAATCACTATGGTTTATGGATTGATTTAAGAACTACTGAAGATAATACTTTACATGGTTCTGGTAAAAAACTACAAAACACAAAAGATGGTATACAATTAGCTATAACAAAAGCATCTGGCAAAGGACCTTATAAAATGCACATTTTTATTGTTTCTGATGCACAAGTAAATATAAGTAATCAACAACTTGCAAGTTTGCAGCATTAGGATTTCTTACTAAATAAATGGAGGCAAATAGAAAGGATTTTGTGAACACTTTATATCAAAGTACTTTATTAGCTGGAACAACAATTGCTTATTCTTACATACTTAAGAAATTTCTTAGGATAAATATCGGTTCGCCAAGTCAAGCTTATTTAGAAGAAGTTTTAAAACTTGGCGGTATTGTTGCAGTAAGTAATATGAGTTTAGATTATTTATATCAGCAGGGAATTATACCACGTAATATTATGAAATAAATTTCCCTAATAAATGAGTAATAATAAACAGAAGAAAGAATTAAAGTTAAATGAAACAATTGATACTTTGAATGCAAGTCATACAGTATGTTGCAGTCATAAAGTATGTTGCGGTGATAAATTATGTTGTGGGGAAAATAAACCACTTACAGAGTTTTCTCTTTCTGCTTTAAAATGTATTTGTAAAGAATGTGCCAGAAAGATTAGAGAAAGAAATAAACAAGATAAAATAGATAATGATGAAGATAGATATATTTTTGAGAAGATAAGAAACACTATTTCAAGAGTAGGAATATTTTCATCAGTTTTAAGGTGTAGTGATAAATTCTTTTATAGTTGGGTTAAATCTCAAAGTAAAGTTCCAGGTTATGATGATCTGTTCAACTAACATTTTGATCATGTTTTTCCAATTCATTATTTTAAGAGATTTACTAATTCATCATCTTTCTTATTAATCAGAGATAGTTGGATAAATATTATGCCATTAAATGCTACAGAGAATCTTAAAAAGAGTACTAATGCGAAATTTGAATTATTTCAAACCCAACTAGATAAAGCAAAAGAATTTATCAATAATCATGATGATGATAATTATGATGATGACGGCGATAAGCTTGATATGTTAGCTTATCATGATAATATTTCACTTTTATTCGGCCAATTAAATGGCAGCTGTAGGAATGATGATAGGCGGTGCTTTGGTTAATTCATTTGCTTTTACTGGGTCTGGTTATTTGTTTAAAACAATAGATAAGAATGGTTATGAAGTTGAAATGAAGCGACATAATCTTGCTCAAGAAAAATTACAGAAAGCTACAACTCAATGGGAAGAACATAGAAAAAGCAGACAATAGATTTTGTTAATCTTCAATTGAAAAAAGAGCAACAATCAGTTTATGACTTTAGAGAAGCAGATTCTGCGTTAACATTATACAATGAGCTTCATCCAACTAATAAAATACTGATAAGATGAAAACCTCAATTAAGTGATTATTATACTCCAGGTAAAGAGATGAAGAATTATGAATATTTATGGATTATTGGTGGTTTAACTGGTACTGGTTTAATAGTTTGGTACGCTTTATGAAGTTAGTGATTATTTCATACTTCTCTGTTTCAGATTTAAAAGTATGTTTATTAAATTTATAAGCTTTAACTAATTGTAAGTTATATAGACTTAAATCTATTTTATCACTTTTCTCTCTATTCTCTTTCTTACTTATTGGTCTGATATTAATCCAATTCCAACATATATGTGGTACAACTTTAAAATGTGCTATTGGTAATACATGATCTAATTCTTCTTCGATTATATCATTAGGTGTTATATCTCTCTGAAACTGTAACCATTCAATAAAGAATTTAATTGAACAGCCTAAGTATTGTTTGATAGAACCTAAGCTCCCACATCTTGATAAACTATTCTTAAATAATTGTAACTGATAAAAGTCCAGATCTTTGTATTTTTTATTCATGTATGCTCGCATATAATTTTTATTACATTCTTTACAATAACTTTGTAAACCATCATTTGATCGAGAGTTTTTATAGAAATTACTTTGAAATTTATTTATCTTACATTTACTCAGGTGCATTATCCTCGCCTGAGCAATATGGTCGCTCTCGACGGCTTGATTCTCACAAAATGAAAACTGCTTAATTTTCAGGCTTACTTTGTTACTTATATGAAATGAATACACCAATCATTAATGCAGAAGTGTAGTTTGATATAGACCTCGAAATTTGAAAATACATTCCATTTTAACACTTTTCTGCCCACTCAAAGTTAGGGTCACAAAAGCACACTTTTGGTTCGTAGCATAAGATGGCCAAAGCTATTGTTGCCATACGAAGGAATATGATGTATTGACATTCAAGGAACCCTAAGCCATTGGTATCATTTTTGAGATTTATCCCCAGATCTTTTATTTTTTCATTAAACCATTTTCACATGGTGATTAACGGCCTTCTTCTGCCTGATAAAAAATACTTACGATCTAACTGAAAATTGTACCACCGGCGTATGTTAGGCAAGGGTCTACAGCAAATGTTCATTTTAACATCATTTCAAAATATCCACCCATGGTGTGCTAACATTAGTTGACAATTTTTGAGATGAACCCAACTGATTTACACTGTGCGATACACATGGATTCTGCCTATGCTAAAAGTACTCCCGACACTTTTTCTGTTCTATAAACAAACGATACCGATCAGTGTCAAATGTTTATGGCCGTCAACCCCAATTGTTTTTTGTTTCTTTTCTGCTGTTCGCTGCTGGGATAGTGGATGGTTATGAGGAGGTTCGCCTACTGAAGTCTGGGTTCGATTTCTACCCGATTGAAGTCGTTTTTGCATATAACTTGTAAACTCTCAAAGAATGTTGTTATTTCACGCATTTTATTAGGCCTGCGGTTGGTTGTCTCATAATTTAATCATGTTTCTATGGTGGTACTGTTTCTTTAGTGCACATGATCTGAGGATTGATTACCGTGTATGCCGATGGCGTCAGGCTGACCTCTTTGAATCCCCTTGAGTGTAAGGGACCAGTTTCTCCGAAGGTTTTGGGAACCTCCACGGGAGGCCAATGCACAGGACACTTTGCTCTTTAATTGAAGACCAACTCACAATAACGCACGGTTTTGGGCAATTTCATTGGTATCACTCTTTGATAATGATATTACTATTAAAATGCATAGGTATAGGGCTATACATGTACAGTAACTTCTTCGCAAGAATTTTTTGGGCCTGAAATGGTTAAGTCACTGAACTGCCTTCACACCTCAACATCAACATTCAAAGCATGAGATGAAGAGACCGACACCAGCATATAGGCCTGTGTAGACTGTGCGCGGTGTACTGAAAAAAAAACGATGATATTAGTTTACAAGGTCAGACGATCTGCCTCAAACAATGTTTTTAAATAGGTCATCTGTGGCGGTATCGCCAGTCCAACTTGAGTTGAATTTGGATTTTGTCACTTTCAAGGATAATATACCCGAGTTAGAGCACTTTTTAGATGAACTGATAAAATTTATAAACTTCTCTCTAACCTGTTCCTTATCTTCATCACCATTTAAAATAACTACAATACAAGGTAATTTAGTTTGATTATTTTAATAAAAATTTATTAAAATAAATAAGTCTTCATGATAACTATGTAATTTAATTAAGTATTCCAGTCTAACATTTGTTTCCTCAGGTCTTGCTCTTTCTAACATTCTCTTATAGCATTCTTCTGGTTTAGTTCTTAAATAAACTATACAATTTGGTTTAATTATACTTCTTTCATTTTGTATAAACTTCTCAGTAATATAATTATAATCATTATCAGTTAAGTTACCATCATCTTGTTGCATTTTTGTAAATATGTATTGTGAAGAGTAAATACTTCTTTCCATAAGAAAATAAAATAAACATTGGCTGAAGTTCTAATGATGTATTCCTTAAACCGGTTTTCTGTCTTTACGACATTTTCAAAAGTGAATACANATTGTTTTCTGTTAGAAAGATAGTTTGATATCAAACTAACTGCCTCATCCGACATACCGTACGACTTTAGCTTCTCCAGCATCAAGTTATGAGGAAGACAGTCGAAGGCCTTCGAGAGGTCCATCAGAATGGCACCAGCAAACCAGCCCCGATCGAGCGCCCACCTCCATTCCTCCACTAGCGTCAACAATGTCGTCTGGCAACTGTAGCCAGGACGGTACGCAGATAGGTTTGGGTGAAATAGGGCTCGAAAGTGACTGGTGAGCTGGTCCACGATGGCCATCTCGAAAACCTTCGACTCAATTGGAAGTACACTGACTGGCCTATAGTTCTTTTTAGACATAGGGTCGTCCTTCTTATAAACTGGAGTAATCCGGGCTTGTTTCAAGTCAGCCGGGAAAACTGAAGAAACAAACATGCGATTTACAATGGAAGTCAATTGACGAATGTACACCGGTGTCATTAATTTCAACAATTTAACAGACATACCGTCAAGGCCCGTGGCCTTCTTATTTCCTATCTTTTTTACATATTTCCTAATTTGTTCCTCTGATACCCTGCTAAAATGGAAAGGCTCAACCTCCTGATGTATCTCTTTGATTTTTAATACACTTGGATGGTTTTTTACTTCATCCTCGCTCAAATCCTTTCCAATGTCTTGAGCAACTCGAGCGAAGTGGGTGTTTAAGATTTCACACACTTCACTCGGTGCCGTGACAACATTTTCATTTTCCATTATACATACATTATTTGTCTGTGCAGTCGCTCTCCCCAAAAAAGGCTTGATGGTGGGCCAGAAGTCTTTAGACTGCGGCCCACCAGCACACCTTTCAAGGAAATAGCCTTTAACTGCTTTCCTCCTTAGCTTATTTACTTTATTTCTTTGTACCCTATATTTCTCCCAATTTGACTTAGTTCTAAAATTCTCATAGATTCGACGTAGTTTCCTCTTGTAGTTTATAGCTCTCCGTAGCTCCCCATTCATAAAAGGAGCCTTGAAAGGTTTTCGTTTCTTCTCTTTAATTGGAATGTGTTCGTTTATAACATTGTTCAGTAGTAACCCCTGGGCCCATCGTACATCATCAAGGTCATCGAAGACATGTACGGCATCCAGGGGTGCCTGTTGTATGTCCGTCAGGAAAGCCTGTTCGTCGAGATTCTTAAAACTTCGATATTTAAAAGTTCCTGTAGGTAAAGGGTTTACCTTTCCCTTCATCGCACATGCTATCAATCGATGTACATCACTCAAGCCAGTATCATAGATGAGTGTCTTTTTAATAAGACCGGGTCGGTTTGTCAGAATCACGTCGACAAGAGATGGCTGAGAGTTTTTCGTGTAGCATGTTGCCTCCTTGACCATATTTTGTAAGTCAAGGATGTCACACAGATCTTATCCACCCATGGTGTGCTAACATTAGTTGACAATTTTTGAGATGAACCCAACTGATTTACACTGTGTGATACACATGGATTCTGCCTATGCTGAAAAGTACTCCCGACACTTTTTTCTGTTCTATAAACAAACCATACCGATCAGTGTCAAATGTTTATGGCCGTTAACCCCAATTGTTTTTGTTTGTTTTCTGCTGTTCGCTGCTGGGATAGTGGATGGTTATGAGGTGGTTCGCCTACTGAAGTCTGGGTTCGATTTGTACCCGATTGAAGTCTTTTTTGCATATAAATTGTAAACTCTCAAAGAGTGTTGTTTTTTCATGCATTTTATTAGGCCTGCGGTTGGTTGTCTCATAATTTTTTAATCATGTTTCTATGGTGGTACTCTTCCTTTAGTACACATGATCTGAAGATTGATTACAGCGTGCCGATGACTTCGGGCTGATCTCTTTGAATCCCCTTCAGTGTAAGGGGCCAGTTTCTCCGAAGGCTAATGGGGACCTCCACGGGAGGCCTATGCATGAGGCAAGGACACAGGACACTTTGCTCTTTAATTGAAGACCAACTCACAATAATGCACAGTTTTGGGCAATTTCATTGGTATCACTCGGTGATAATGATAATTACTATTAAAATGCATAAGTATAGACCTATACGTACAGTAACTTCTTCGCAAGAATTTTTTTGGGCCTGAAATGGTCAAGTCACTGAACTGCCTTCAGACCTCAACATCAACATTCAAAGCATGAAATGAAGAGACCGACACCAGCATATAGGCCTGTGTAGACTGTGCGTGGTGTACTGAAAAAAAACTGATGATGTTAGTTTACAAGGTCAGACGATCTGCCTCAAACGATGTTTTTAAATAGGTCATCTGTGGCGGTATCGCCAGTCCAACTTGAGTTGAAATTGGATTTTGTCACTTTCGAGGATAATATACCCGAGAGGGAGTCGAAATCTGAAAGGAAAGAAAGTTATTAGTACACAGGCCTGAACCCACACACCCACTGGGGACGGCTGGCAGCGGACCGAATTTTTCTTTCTTTTGTCGTCAAAATAGACGAGGCGATCCGCTTGAATACGATCAGTCAGGGCATGAAATCCGACACAGGGCATTCTGTATCAGCGGGCATTCTGATCTACGATAGTTGTAGTGAAAACTACTGCCCTAGATACAGATTGCCCGGTGGGCAATAAAAAACGGCCGTAGGCCGTTTTTTATTGCCCCACCGGGCAATCTGTATCACCGGGCAATGGTTTCTACTACACCGGTGTAAAAGAACAATTATTGTGCCAAAGTACAAAGTAAAAATTCTGTTGCTTTGGTGGTGTAAGTGTCAAATTTTTGAGCAAATCTGCTGGATCAATGTCGTTGGGACGCGCTTCTGGGGTCATTTCCTCTGGGTCACCGCTGGACTCGTTAGGGTCCATCTCGCTATCTTCACTTGCTAGAGGGAGGACATCTTCGACATCTTCACAAAAGCGCTCCCATTGTAGATGAGCACGGGTGCAATACTTGCATCCTCCACAAGGCAACGCCTCCAGGTTTGTCCCAGCTTCATAACAGTCGCAGGACTCTATCGTGTTGGGAATCCGAGACAGTGCATCTGCGTTCGAATGACGCTTCGCCGTTCTATACTGGATCTCCATGTCGTAAACACAGGGAGGAGTCTCAACTCAGGGAAAGAAGAAGAGAATGTGGGTGTGCAGGATCTGTGGGCAGACTTTAAAGAAAGAGTTCAGGAGGCATGTTGTGTCCCGCCATATTCCCGCATCTTTGTTCATCAACACCTTCTGTTGTTCCTGTCAACGGCAGGAAGGATCGGATTCGAATTTTAGTAAGTTCCATAGGAATGGATTCATCTTCACAAAAGCGCTCCCATTGTAGATGAGCACGGGTGCAATACTTGCATCCTCCACAAGGCAACGCCTCCAGGTTTGTCCCAGCTACAAAACAGTTGCAGGGCTCTATCGTGTTGGGAATCCGAGACAGTGCATCTGCGTTCGAATGACGCTTCGCCGTTCTATGCTGGATCTCCATGTCGTAAACACAGGGAGGAGTCTCAACTCAGGGAAAGAAGAAGAGAGTGTGGGTGTGCAGGATCTGTGGGCAGACTTTAAAGAACGAGTTCAGGAGGCATGTTGTGTCCCGCCATAGTCCCGCATCTTTGTTCATCAACACCTTCTGTTGTTCCTGTCAACGGCAGGAAGGATCTGATTCGAATTTTAGTAAGTTCCATAGGAATGGATGTTCACTCCCTTCGACGAGTGACTTAGCCAGCTGGCTCGGTCTTCTCAAATCAGTAGAAAGGTTTTTCACCGATGCCTACAAGGTGGAAGGTACATATCAATTACCCCTAACAGATCTTGCCGAGAAAGAGTTTGTGCCAAGAGAAGAGAAATTCATTGACTGGGCGACAGAGACTTGTCAAATTATGGTGCCCAAGCTGTTTCACTGGAGGTCCATTTATCACCTCTTGACCCATCTTCCGTAAGAAAAGCGGCAAGAATTCATTTCACTCTCACCAATCGACATCCCAATCTTGAACATATCATTTTTCGACGCCCATTTCCATCTAGACAAAATCCTCCTCACCAGTGAATCCTATTTCTCACAGTTGACTTACCTAGAAGAGCAGTGTAAGTCTGAATTCCATCTGGTAGGAGGGGTAGCCAACTTCGTCTACCCGGAGAATTGGGACAAGATAGCAAGCCACCTGACCCGGGAACCCTCGCTGTATTTCTCTGTGGGCATCCACCCACACCGAGTGGGACCAGTCAACCCTCATTTTGATGCGTTCCTTGCGGAGGACTCATCTTCCGGAAGAAAAGCGGCATGAATTCATTTCACTCCCACCAATCGACATCCCAATCTTGAACATATCATTTTTCGACGCCCATTTCCAGCTAGACAAAATCCTCCTCACCAGTGAATCCTATTTCTCACAGTTGACTTACCAAGAAGAGCAGTGTAAGTCTGAATTCCATCTGGTAGGAGGGGTAGCCAACTACGTCTACCCGGAGAATTGGGACAAGATAGCAAGCCAACTGGCCCGGGAACCCTCGCTGTATTTCTCTGTGGGCATCCACCCACACCGAGTGGGACCAGTCAACCCTCATTTTGATGCGTTCCTTGCGGAGGACAGATGTGTCGGTTTAGGGGAAATCGGCCAGGACAGCACAGGGCAGTGTCGGTGCCGTCCCCCTTGTGCTTCAGCTCATCGTTGCTTACAGAGACGACTTTTATGGCAAAAGGATTTCCTGTGCGAAGCACTGCCGTTGGTTGGACAGCACAACAAAACAGTGATTCTGCATTGCCGAGACAATGGTGATGGGTCCGCCGCAGCAGGTGTTCTGGACATCATCAGGACATTGGGACTGGAGCAAACCCGTATTTACAGACACTGCTTCACCGGTTCCGCGTCTGAAGTTGCTCAGTGGACCGAGACCTGCCCGAATGTCTTCATCGGGATCTCTCCCCGTGTTAGTCGAAGCCAGGAAGTCCAGGACGCGGTGCCCTATATCCCACCCTCCAGGATTCTTGTGGAGTCGGATGCCCCCTACCTCCCAAAGTTTGGAGCACCCCTCTGGATGGCAATCAAGATGACTGTAGAGACTCTCGCCCCCCTCCTGGATATCCCACCAGCCCTGATATTGCATCAGACCAGGAAGAACGCTCGTGAAGCTTACCAGCTTCCCATGTAACAACGGCAGGCCTAGTTTCCATTCCAAATCCGCAATCCTGCCTGTCACCTACTAGCTAATTACACATGTATATAAGATGAGCATTTTTTTGTGCGAGGGGGTGGATGCTCGGTGCTGTCTTACAGAAGAGATAATTCGTTGAGTTACTCCCAGTGGGCACCCCGGTATCAGACTCCGCTCGTTTTGGGGTAGATAACTGGTTGAGTTTTCCCCTTTGCTCTGTCTTGCTGTCTATTCTACAAGGCAGGTAATTCGTTGAGTTACTCCTTGTATTATTTTGCTGTCTATTCTACAAGGCAGGTAATTCGTTGAGTTACTCCTTGTATTATTTTGCTTGCAAAGGTACTACTTTTGAACTTTGACACAGGGTAAAAATCTTGGCAGCCTTCTTGGCACCAATCCCCGGGATTAATTTCAATTCCTCCTCTGTCGCCCTTGATAATATGATAGGTGCAGGCGGCAGGCCCCCCTCCTCATTGGTTGACCCATTCGACCCCGACATTTTTTGTTTTTGTTCTCTCCGCTTTAATAGTTTTTTTTTGTTTGTTTGTTTTTAAATGCACCTTGGCATTTAAGTGAAACGAAAATTCGTGGATGACCAATAAAATTTCACAGAAATCAACACTAAATCAACTTCACAGAAACCAATACTAAATTGTATAGAAGTCAATATCATTAGTCAATGTCACCTTTAAATAAATTTCAGCAAAGCCTACTGTAATCACGTAATGAATTTCTATGACACCAAGTTTCGGTCCGATTTGACTCTTAGCTTGGCCACCAGGTGGCGGAAACCAAAAACACAAAAAGCACAATAACTCATGAACTCAATGACTGGATCCTCTCCAAATTTTTATCATTGATGCTTCTAATGAGGATGCATGATGTAAGTAAGGGGGTGTTGATTTGACCAACTTTTCAAGGTCACAGAGGTCAAAGTTCAAAATTTAGTCATTTGGTGGCGTGTTTCGGGAACTGCTTGGGCCATTGACGTGAAACTTTGTACATATACATCCCTATGTCAGGTGACCTATGACGCCACTTTTCAGTGCGATTCGAATCTTCGGTTCACCACCAGGTGGCCAAAACCAAAGTTCAAAGTCCAGTAACTCCTGAACTGTAACTGGATTGTTTTCAATATTTATCAGGTGCATCTAATGAGGATACATGGCCCCGGAACATTTTGGATTTAACATTTTTCATTTGTTTTTCTGGCACGTTCACCCAGGTGAGCACATGGTCCATGGACCATTTCATGAACTTTGACACAGGGTAAAAATCTTGGCAGCCTTCTTGGCACCAATCTCTGGGATTAATTTCAATTCCTCCTCTGTCGCCCTTGATAATATGATAGGTGCAGGCGGCAGGCCCCCTCCTCATTGGTTGACCCATTCGACCCTGACATTTTTTGTTTTTGTTCTCTCCGCTTTAATAGTTTTTTTTGTTTGTTTGTTTTTAAATGCACCTTGGCATTTAAGTGAAACGAAAATTCGTGGACGACCAATAAATTTCACAGAAATCAACACTAAATCAACTTCACAGAAACCAATACTAAATTGTATAGAAGTCAATATTCAGAGTAATTAGTCAATGTCACCTTTAAATAAATTTCAGCAAAGCCTACTTGCTCAAAAGGTTTTTAATAAATTACCCTTGAAATTACTACTCCAATTTTTTAAATTTATTTATTTAAGTGTGAAAATTACACGAATATAGTTGTAAACAAATTGACCTACTCCAACCAAGATGTTTATCTATTACAGTACGCAATGACTTTCACGGCCGTAAACAGTTGAGGTGGACAAATTAAAATTTCCACAACACTTCTTACTATTCAAAGTACCGGGATTCGAACCCACGCCTCCACATAAGGCAACACCACCAGCACTGAGGGAAAGCGTGCACACCACTGTGCTAAATCCCATCTTCAAAAATGATGGTTCAATAGCCAGCGTTATGCATGGAATCCGTCAGTACCCTGGGAAAGCGTGGACCAGTGGTGACACCTATTATCAGACCAGCTAACGAAGTTTTACGTCTTATCCCCTTCATGAGCGGCCACAGACCTTTTCACATGTAGGGTTCGAGGAACATTAGCAGTATTCGGGTGTCGTGATATAAACAGAAATCATAGGTTTGCTATGCTGGTCACTTATTGACAGTACCGGGATTCGAACCCACGTCTCCACATAAGGCAACACCGCCAGCACTGAGGGAAAGCGTGCACGCCACTGTGCTAAATCCCCATCTTCAAAAAAGATGGTTCAATAGCCAGCCAGGACCCTGGGAAAGCCTGGACCAGTGGTGACCCCTATTATCAGACTATTCAAACCTGACAAATGCTCATAATGCGCACTACGCCATCCAAACTAATGGAAACTCTCCTATAAACACCCTGCTAATACTATAAATGCACCCAATAATGTTCCTAATGCACACACAATGATGTGGCCAAAATTAAAAGCCACACCCACAAGGTATTATCTGGACCTGCTTTATGTTCTAGCGTTATATGCACACATACGTTCATGTGTACCGTCTATTGTAACCTAGACTAATGGTGAAACACGTGGATAACCCAAACAGTGCGGTTATCTCAAAAACTTATTAAAAACACTTGAAATACGGGCAAAGGTACGTTCTTCTGACACCAAATGTTGTAGGCTGGTACAACGTAAGATATAAGCTTACTTTCCAGTGTCTTTCGTTGCTTTGTCCTTAGTTTTCAAGTTCTTGAATCTTCGGATGGGTCCTCTCGGAACGTCCTTCTATAGCTTCGATGCCTAGGGCTGTATTCGACTCCCTGTTCCCGAACAGGCCGAGAACAAGTAAAGTGTTCTCGAGTCTCGAATAGGAAAGTGCAGGTTACTATGGTTTCACTTCCGGCGGCCTAAAAAACCCAAAGGTTTTCAAGAATACTTCCAAAATATTCAGTTTAGAATAAGGATATGTCATTCATGTCATTTCTGCTTGATCCTAAACCTCGAATAATTACACTTGATAACCCAAACAGTGCGGTTATCTCAAAAACTTATTAAAAACACTTGAAATACGGGCAAAGGTACGTTCTTCTGACACCAAATGTTGTAGGTTGGTACAACGTAAGATATAAGCTTACTTTCCAGTGTCTTTCGGTCGTTTGTCCTTAGTTTTCAAGTTCTTGAATCTTCGGCTGGGTCCTCTCGGAACGTCCTTCTAGCTTCGATGCCTAGGGCTGTATTCGACTCCCTGTTCTCATCTGCACCCGAACAGGCCGAGAACAAGTAAAGTGTTCTCGAGTCTCGAATAGGACAGTGCAGGTTACTATGGTTTCACTTCCGGCGGCCTAAAAAACCCAAAGTTTTTCAAGAATACTTCCAAAATATTCAGTTTAGAATAAGGATATGTCATTCATGTCATTTCTGCTTGATCCTAAACCTCGAATAATTACACTATGATCTGACAAAAAATATTTATAAAGTTGCCGCCAGTGTCCGCCATCTTTGTTCTCGACTGTTCCCGTCTGCACCACCAGCCGAGGTGGTGTGAGATTCGGGAACAGGAACACGTTCCCGAACGCGTTCTCCGCTGTTCGACTCTTCCAGCAGAACACCGTTCTCTGCACCAGAACACATAAGAACAGTGAGTCGAATACACCCTAGGTGTGTCTGTCCATGGTTTTTCCTCTCTCCACCAGGACCTACAGCCGCAGCACTGTGCGGCTGCTCACACTCACAGTACGTCGCGCGGGTACTAGAGGGCAGCACCTGACGGACGGCTCTCTACCACAGTATCTTCTAACTTGGAGTGATGATGTATCTAAGTACTCTGTGTGTACAGCAAATTTTCATCCAACTGGACCCCAAATATATGGTTACGGAAAATGGACTGGCACATATGTCGTAAATTACTCAAGCGAGAATTTGTTGACCTTGAAATTTTTACCATAATCACATTACCCAGGGACTCGAGGCTTGCCCTGGAAGATTTCGATTTGACATTTGTCATTTGTTCTTCTGGTACATTCACACAGGTGAGCACGTGGTCCATCGACCATTTCATAAGACCTGTACCTACTTCTTATATCAGCCTTGCCAACGGGCACGGCATTATTACTGAAATTGACCACAGAATGATCAGTCTGTTTGACGGAGGCTCTAACAGCTGTGTCCCGGGTGAATTCCCGGTTTCCGCGCTGGTCTAGACCTTGTCAGTTTCCCTCAAACCCCTAGATCTGGCCGCCATATGAGCTCCCCAGTAGTCCCAACGTGTATTTGGATATCTTTGAAGGAATGACAATCAGTACCGTATGTAACCAGTGTAAAGGTAGAGATTGTCTCATCTTAGGGCAGGGATTCCTTGTAATTTGTGATGGTGGACCCCATTCATCCAGCTTCAGTGCGTGGTCACGTGACCAACAGCATGGGATGTATATGTGCGGTTATTCCCGCAAATAATAGACGTTGCAATACACGGAGGTTATAAGCCAAAACAAGGAGGTTATATACCAAAACACGAAGGTTATACGGCAAAACACGGAGCTTATATCATGTATGTGACAGAACAAGGAGGTTTGCAAAACACGCAGGTTAGAAAGCAAAACATAGATGTTGTAGGTCATCTAAAAGACGTCAGGATGGCGCTTTTAATGAAGGTTGCAGAACAAGGAGGTTAGAAAGCAAAACATAGAGGTTGTAAGTCATCTAAAAGACGTCAGGTGGCGCTTTTAATGAAGGTTGCAGAACAAGGAGGTTAGAAAGCAAAACAAGGAGGTTTGTAAAACACGGAGGTTGTATCGTGTGTGATAGAACAAGGTTTGCAAATCACGGAGGTTAGAAAGCAAAACGAAGAGGTTGTACGTCTTCTAATAGTCGTTGGGTGGCGCTTTTAAGCAAAGACTCAAGACCTAAGACCATATGTAGCAACATAAGACCATGGATACTAAAAACATTAGACCCTGGGTGGAATTTGATTGGAAGTTGTTGCATGGTGATGTCCCATCATGCCTCAGCAGGAATTAGGATAAAAGGGGGCGCTCTGGTCGCTTTCGTGAAAATCTGTTTTTGCTGTAGTTGAGCCATATGGATTAATATTTTTTTT
>NMRB01000989.1:48697-59747 GCA_002633025.1 Notospermus geniculatus | reverse complement strand
ACCAGAGCGCCCCCTTTTATCTTAATTCCTGCTGAGGCATGTTGGGACATCACCATGCAACAACTTCCAATCAAATTCCACCCAGGGTCTAATGTTTAGTATCCATGGTCTTATGTTGCTACATATGGTCTTAGGTCTTGGGTCTTTGCTTAAAAGCGCCACCCATAAGCCTTTTCACGGATAGCAGCGCGCAAGGAATCATGGGAACGAATTGGGGCACCCCTAGTGGCATCTAGCGGCGGAAGGTGAAACTCTCATGGCTTAACTATTGCGCTCGCTTCGCGCCTTTTCCAAATGGTGAACAAGCTCTATTTTTCTCTGTTACGATGGGCGGAGGAGATCGTTGTGCAGTGTACGGCTGCAATAATGACAGACGTTACCCTGACAAGTAAGTTTGCGCAGTAATTGTGTCTTTCAAGGTGAGAAATTTGGCGGTGAACTCACCACAAGCTGAGAGTTACTTCTTCATGTCTTGATGTGGTGAGGCATAGTGCGGCGGGAAATCAGAGTAGAATATGAGTATGACAAGCCAGTAGAATTGCATTTTTTATGCATGCGTGCTTAGGCCTACCTGCCTGGACTGCCGTTGGGCCGCCCTAGGCCTATTAAGAGTGACTGTATATCTGCCCAGTCCAACGGTGTTCTAGGGCCCTATACTGGCTATAGGCCTGACAGGTTCTCTTCACACGGGCATGTTCTTCAGTGTCCCGGGTGGGGCGTGCCAGTGGCGTTTCGCATGACAAGTGCCTACTGGTGCCATTGCGGTTATTGGAGGCAGCATGGACCAGCAAAATGATTTAGATCTACACCCCGTCTTGTCATTTTCAGGCTTGTGAAGAAAGACCATGTGCCAGTGTTGCGCTTTCACAGGTGTCCCAAGAAGCACCAGCGACTCTGGACTCGCCTGATAAACAGATTAGATTTAAAGATGGTGACCAACAATACTCCCATTTGTAGCAACCACTTCGTCCTTGGTTATCCAAGTGAAAAACACCCACACCCGTGTCTTTGGATGAGAGGATATGATCAGTCTATGAGCCGGGATATGGCTGTGACAGAAATTCTGCGACAAAATGCCGACGCTACTTTGGATGAAGACGATGTTGGCCGGGATGTTGGCATACGCACTCGCCGGGGTGCGGGGAAACGCAAGTCCCCGGTTTTCAGCCATGGGGATGAGCCTCCCAGAAGTAAAAGACCCTGCCTTGATCAAGATGAACCTCCGGTCGAGATGAGTGAATCTCCGAAAAGACCGTCCATTGATCAAGCCGAATCTTCTGTCAATATTGATGAATCTCCGGAAAGACCATGCCTGGATCAAGCCGAATCTTCTGCTGATGTTAGTGATTTTGAATTTGTTCATGATACAGAATGCTACCTTTTATGCCAATTCTTCTGCCAGTATTTCGTGCAGTTTACTCCTAGACCATTCGTACTGTGCCACTGAAGGAGTCACTCCATGCAACTGCCTGTTGAATATTTGCGTTCAGTGTAAGAAAAAGCAAAATGATATCCTAATGGAAAGAGACGGTCTCAAGTCTCGTGTTGCCGATCTAGAAAAACGTTTAAATGTTCTAGAAAATGAAAATTCTTCACTAAGGAATTCAAAACGCAAATCATATGACATAGCTGACATCAGTGACGACGACAGTGCAATCCAGCTCCATACAGGGTTACAATCGTATTCGGTTTTTCGTTACGTCTACAAAGAGGTAGAAGAAAAACTTCCTCACATTCAGTACTTCAGGGGAAGCTCTTCATTTTCCACAAAGTCCTACCAAAAGAAAATGAAATCAAAGCCGGGACCAAAGAGAAGGCTATCTCATGAGAATGAATTACTGGTGGTGCTGATGAAATTACGATTGAATATAACAGAAGACTTTCTTGCACATTTGTTTGCCATCAGCACAAGTCTGGTGTCTCAGATCCTATCAACCTGGTTGCCACTACTAGCGAGTGAGCTGGAAGCATACATCTATTGGCCACCACAGGAGGATATCAATTTGTATTACCCGAATTGCTTCAAACGGTACAAGAATGTGCGTGCAATAATTGACTGCAGTGAAGTTGCTGTTCAAAGGCCTTCTTTGGCTAAAGCCAATACACAAATATATTCCAATTACAAAAGCAGGCCAACAGCCAAGGTACTTTTTTCATGCACTCCAGGAGGAACGGTGAACTTCGTCTCGAAATCTGTGGGTGGTTCGATGTCCGATAAAAGACTGGTTGAAACGAGTGGTATCGTTGACAAGTTCGACCCAGGAGATACATGTCTTGCGGACCGTGGATTCAATATCCAAGAACTACTTCTTGGCAAGGGCGTGAAACTTGCCATACCTACATTCCTGAAAAAGAAGAAGCAACTGAACTTAGCCGACGATGAACATTCAAAGCAAGTGGCAAACGCCAGGATTCACATCGAAAGAGTGATAGGGAGGATCAAAGACTACAACATAATGAAAGGAGAGCTACCCCTTCCAATGTACGATTTATTCGATCACATCGTGACGGTAGTCGCAGCACTTGTGAATTTGCAACCACCAATTGTTCCATTGGATTCGAGGTGAAGATGAGGCGTGTCATTCCAGCAACCTTTCAATCAAAACAGGTGTGCCCTTTTCACGTTCAGGCTTCCTGAGAAAACTTTGTAACACGTTTTTCTTCACCCATCAAAGACAGGCTTACAGTGATAAACATTGTATGGAAAAGGAACTGTTGAAAAAAGTACCTATTTGGTTGTCTTCGTTGACCTCTTTCCTGGTCTTTTCGCGGGTCCTGATTTCAAACAGTCAGCACACTTCCATTTTAGGCGTTTCAGTCTAAGAAATGATTCTGTTCCCTTTATATTTCAGCACATGGCCAATGAAACCAATGATCACACACATCACAACAAATCGACATTTCAGAGAAATCATCTGGATCTTCAGGGCACTCCTTACCACACATTCTGCATGGGAAAAGACAAGATGACGGTGGTTGTACTTGCATACACACGAGTTGATCTGCTGTTGAGGTACTGGGCTCTGGATCAACTGATGAGGTGCTGGGTACTGGCTCTGTTGATGAGGTACTGGGTACTGGATCAATTGATGAGGTGCTGGGTACTGGCTCTGCTGATGAGGTACTGGATACGATGTAGGAATAACTATCTACTGCACTACCGGTATCCAGCATGATGTCTGATGATGATGATGATACGGGGACTTGTGAAACCTTTGCCTCAATTTCTTTCTTGAGTTGTCCGTGAATTATTTCCGGAACGACGACCTTTTTAAAAAAGATGCGCGTCTTTTCAATTGCATCCTCCATCATTTCATGGTTTAGGTAGATCTCCTCCATGTGAAAGTTGTTGTATGGACTGGCCGTCTTCAGAGCAAAATAACCGACCTCCGATCCGGTAGCCAACATTTGTGCCTGTACTTGATAAAAGTAAGGATGACGTTTCTTGAGTTTTACCTGTTCATCAGCTGTAATTTCAAGAACGGAATCCTTTTGTTCGGCGTACTTTGAAATTGACAGATGTCTGTACTTCCATGGATTTTTCACTTCAAGGGGACGAACACCACAGCATTGACATTCCACTAAAGCATCTGGTGATGCAGCCATCGCTGGCAGATCAGCGTAGAGAAAAACGCCGCATTTTGAAATGACCATCCGTCGATGTTCCTTTCTTTTTCGTTTGTAGAAACACTGGATTGCAGCATCTTCGTTGTACATTCCCCAGTGTGTTGCTGGTGAGAAGAATGGTGGCGAGTACTGCATGACATTTTTTAGTATCGACAAAGTGGCCCCCGAAATTGTCCCAGTTTCTTGGCAGACCTTCGAAATAGTTGTGAGAAGACGGCTCGCTGTTATTCTACCAACTCTGTATTGAAACCACAAGTCGGATTTAGTTTGTTCCTTTGTTGCGTTTGATATTGCCAAAATAACGTCATGCGACATCGGTTTTACCGCAGCAGCATAAAATTCTTCTTCATTGTCAGTTTCCTCTGCAAGTTCAAGGAGGGTCTTGGGTAGATGTATTTGAGCTGGTGCTGGGTCGGAAGATGTTGACACTTCAACATTCGAATGCACAAACATATCTGAGATGTCTGGTGTGGCGTACTTTTCATCTGGTTCATCTCTGATATAACTTAAGATACCAGCCCGACCCTGCGTCGCTTCCCGAAGTAAACTGATGTTCATATCTTTGATAGTTTTTTGCTTTCGCTGAGTCGGCGCCCGTGGGTCGAAGTTGAAACGTTTTTTCCTTTCCATTGAGTCCTCCACGAGACAGTCGCCTTCTCAAGTTAGAGTAATGGTAATGTACATGTTGTAATCATGGTTGGGAGACTTTCCTGCCGTCAGAGGCCACGACAAGTTAGCGGTCCGAGGACGTCACGAAGTAGGCTACATGAAATAAATAGGCAGGCAGGATATCACTCCAAAAGACATGAAAGAGTGCAGCACCCGGACGGGACAGCGTCATGACGTCCCGCACGTCATTTCATGATGTCCTGAGGTGAGACGAAAAAATCATTTCACGACGTCATGATCGCTGAAACAACAACGGGATTTTTTTCGAGTCGCGTCATGCGTTCAGAAATGAGGTGAGGGACGTCATGACGCTGTCCCTTCAGGTGCTGCACTCTTTTGGAGTGTCTTTGACGTCAAATTTTGTGACGTTTTTAGGACCGCTGCAGGCAGGCGGCCTATGACGGCAGGAAACAAAAGTCGCCCATCATTCCCATTGTTGTATGGATGATTAGCCAGAATAAAAGATGTTGTAAAAGAAATTTCTTATTTGGTCTATCTATTGTTCAGTCGCTCCTCAGATGCAAAGTGATAGTCAGTATGTGCGCCTAATTCTGTGCCATTGCAAGGTCGACCTGACATACCGGTAACCATTAGTTGCTCCTGAAAATTACATTTTCACCAGAGTAGACGCCCCAACTAACCTTCGATCTTCTTTATTGTGATGTTCTCCAAATAGTCTGGTTGGTGCAACTTCTTCTTTCCAATTGATGGTGCATGCCAAACTTGTTGTTTTTCCGTCACTGTTTGGTTTTCTCCCTTTGCCACCTTGTCAATTACATGGTGAAGGAGAGATGCAATATGCTTGCAGGTTCCACGAATTCTAAAAAAAAATCAACTTGTGTCCGCTAGTGCTATGGTGGTCAGTGATGCAGTAAGCTCATCATAAAAACATTTTTAGTTTATCCTTGGACATGTTGGAGGAATAAAACCTGACATTCCCCCAAGGTTGAACGGACGTGATTGCAATCAGCTGGAGGTGCTTGCTTGGGCAACATTTAAATGCCCCACCAAACGTGTAGGCCTACAAAGACCACGAAGAAAGAACATATACATACATACCCCCCTGGGCATGAACAGTACCCATCCACAGGTCTTCCATTTTCCTTTGTTAAAATGACCCATACCGGTACCTTATAAGGAGGGTCATTCACTTTAGTCTCTTTTGTTACATCAGCGCGAATAAAACAATAACATAGATTGGGCCTTATGCCATGATACTGCGGTTTATTGACATGATTGGATAGAAACAGGGATTTTCCATCTCGTAACGCTTCTTTCCCTGCAGTGTTCAGTTGAACTTCTTCATTTTCTGGAAAAAGAGGGGACTTGATAATGCAACTACGTTAATCTCAATGAAATGTACCCACAAAGTATAGCACCGCAGTGGCCACGGGGACAGGGGAATCGGGAGGGAAGGGTTAATGTAAAACCACCTACTTCTCCTGAAATAATCGGACACCTCCACCTGGGAAATATCTGGGTAGCTGTAAGGGCTCAACTCCCAGCCTTCCAAAGCGTCGGGGTCTGGCAATGTGACAATGCCACCATCTAAAGATAGCTTCGCCCTTCGTGTGTTTCTCAAGTCTTCCTCATAGAGGCCTGCGTCTACAAGTTGGGGCTTAAGCCCAAGATGTGCTGCTAGTTTGCAGTGTTCTACTAAAACTTGCTTCGTTGTGTCTGTGATAGGCACCAGGCGGGCACTCAAATATGCTTTCAATTTTTCCACCGTCCAACTCTCAAATGGTTTGTCAGTGGGAACTTCCATGGCTGCTTCTACTACGCAAACATCATTGCATGATCAACTGCTTCAGCGCAGTGCAAGCGCCCAGAATCTACTGAGTTACCACGACAGCCAACGTGAGGCGCATATGTCAACGCGCACGTGGCTTTGTTTGCGCCAAACCATTCCCACAATGCAACAGATTGCTATATTTAGTAACATCTCGCGCATGCGCATTATTCACGAAATGCTATCCGTGAAAAGGCTTATTGCCAACGACTAATAGAAGACGTACAACCTCTTCGTTTTGCTTTCTAACCTCCGTGTTTCGCAAACCNGGAAATATTTTGGGCTACAATTTACGTCGTGGATAGTTCCTATAGTGAAGAATCCCCCACGTATGTTTCAGCCCTTGAGCTTGCGTTTTTCGTGAGAAATCGAGCTGAATACTGCACTCACCGCGGAATCGAAAATCCGTGGTCGCCATGTTGTTTGTACGGTAACTGCAGTTACCGTAGTCAGTGCAGTAGGTGTGCTTGGGACTTTCCTCATTTTTTGTGTCTATAAAGCACAGTGATCGCATTGGACCATAAAAACAGTCAACTGGGGTGTCTTTATTGCTTTTCTGAGAAGGGCCTGGATTGAAGCAATATGAAAATTCACAATATCAGCTCGCCCTTAAACACCCTTCTGCACAAGGATCGAGCATGGATATGCGACACCCCACAGAAACGAATTCCAGGATGTAAAGGATGTCATCGCTCACACTACAACACTAGCATACTATGACGTTAGGAAGGATGTTGTTCTTACATGTGATGTTTCCAAGAGTGGCCTAGGAACAACATGCTTACAGGACAAACGCCCCATTGCAGTCGAATGGGTCAATGTCGTCCTGGGTATACCTTATGTTTACCCAGGATCATCCTGGGTAATCCTTTTCTTTACCCAGAACGGCCCTGGGTAAACATAAGGATCCTTAACTTTACCCAGCTTGGGAGTTCCCGCCGAATCATGCTGTACGTGCGTCTCTTTCGGACGAGAACATGCAGTAGGATCATTGTTAAAAAGGGCCGAAAATTACCGCTATACCGCCTCCGGGGTTTGCAATAGGAAGACAAGACCAATCCGTACAACTTTTCAAAAGGGACCGATAGTAAATTCTCAAGGACTTAGGAGCGATAGGCCTAGGTAGAACATGTATGATCCGTGTGCATTTCGTCATTTTCATGAATTTACTTTTTGCATATCTAAATGTCACAAAAGTAGATGCCTACTTTGCAATGACATAAGTGAAGGCGACTCTTTTAAATTCAAAGGGATGAACAAAGAGTTTCATCCTAACGCAAACATGAACTGTGAAACGGAGAATTTAATTTACATTTTAGCATGTATTGGCTGTGAGGAAATATATGTGGGAGAAACAAGGAACAAGCTGAGACAAAGATTGAATCTCCACAAATCACATATAAATAACCCAAACTTGAGAATTCAATCTGTATCTGAACACCTTGACACCTGTGGAGGCAAACGTTTCAAATTTTGTCCTCTTTTCAAAATGCATTCTGCAGATGACACACGGAGAAAACTTATGGAATCTCATTTCATAAGAAACTTCAACCCAAGCCTGAATCAGGCACCATAAGGATTCTCACCAGATAAAACCTCATTTGGGACCACATTGGTCCGTTACTAATTGAATGGACAATTAGTTATTTCAAACCATGATTAGCTATAGAAAGTCACTGGCGTGACAAGGGAAGAATTAGGCCTTTCCAGACTTGTTCTACTTTGGTTTTGTTTTGTTTTGTTTACTGTATCCATGATTACTCGCCTGGGTAACATGACAACAACTTCATGTATATAATGTAATTTGTCTCATTCTGTATTCACTTTTGAAAATGTCGTAAAGACAGAAAACCGGTTTAAGGAATACATCATTAGAACTTCAGCCAATGTTTAATTTATTTTCTTATTGACACTACTTCTACACATGTTTCACACTTAGATTTTCTAATACTTCTTTCCATAATCTTTAAGTTATGTGCTATGAGGTTATGGTTATCAATTAATGTTTGTTGTGTGATTAATTAAAAGTCTTTCATGTATTTCTTTGGTTCTTTATACATTAATTCTAGCATATCTCCCCATCTTTCTATTGGTTCTGGTATTATAGTAATATCACTATAACAATTCAATGCTTCTACTAGTGTACGTTTTCCTGATGCAATGTTTCCTTCTATCGTTATGGTTCCCATTTATATAACAAAAAAATTTCTAATTCTGAGCGAACGAAGTTCAAGCCCATTCATTTTCTTCGAATTCGTTCGCATTAGTTCTTGCTACCCATCTTAATTCTGCTTCCAAGTCTGGATCTTCTAATTCATCTACTTGAATTCCGTCTACTTGAACTTCGTTCGCTTCTGGGGCGAAATCTTCGTCATAAACTACTTCAAGTATGCCAGTTGTTCTCTGCCAGTTAATCTCTGGTTCTGTAGAAGTAATATTTGCTCTACAACAAGGGCATAAACATTGGATAACAAGTACTACAACAATTATCATGGTTACAAGGATAAAATGTTATATTAGGTAAATTACTATAACATACAATACAGAGATTTTCTGTATCAGCTTATATAAATAAATTCCTGATATCATAAAGAAAATCTTCAATAGAATTAACTATTTCATTTTCTTGGTGGTCAAGTTCTAAATCTACATGTGGTTGTATAGTATGGAGTGGGATCACTGTGTGTACCTCATATTGTGTTGGGATAACTAAATTACGTAATAGTAAACTAAGTTCCTCATTTGTTAGATCTTCATGGTTATTGGCTGCTATATCTTCATTGTTAACATTTTCATTATTATTGACTGCTATATCTACATGGATTTCAAAGTTATCATTTATAGAACGGATAGCTAAGCTCACTAGACTAATAATTTGGTGGATAATTGTGATGATTCCCATTTATATAGCAATTTTTTTGTCTAATGAGCTGTCTAGGTTAAACCCAAATGGCACTGTAGTTTTGCCATCATCTAAAATATATCTTTTATCATCGAATGGATTTAAACTTCTTTTATTTATCTCTTCTACGTACATATTATGCTTTTCTGATCTCAAAGTCCTCATATCATGACTGAACTTTTTCCTGTCAAATAGTGAACTAAAATAATCATCAAATGTTATGTGTTTTTTCACTACATGCTTACTTATTCCTTTTAACTTTTTAGCTTCAGAGTGGACTGCGTCTTCACTTTTAGTTCGGTACGCATACATTTTACTTCTTAATGCTATAAATTCTGTCATTTCTTCACCAGCTAATTCATCTTTAAAATAACCAGGAACTTCCTTTTTACTTGTATCATATAATGGATTATCTTTGGGATAATTACTGAAATCAAAGTTCTCTTTTAAATTGTTTAAATCTTTTATTAAATCATCAGTCTTTAGTTTTAGAACAAAACTATCGTTATTTGAAACAATTAAAGGAAAGCCACAATTAAATGTACCATCATCTGTTGTTAAATCATAAACNCGGGGCGGATAATAGCAAGGGCCCCCAAGGCCTACGGCTGCTAGCGTCAAAAACAGCGGTGCATGCATGCACTAAAAAACGCAAACTCCAAACGGCAAAACAAGCCTGGAGAGAATGCGTTAGCCTACCCGAAATGTAACGTCTATGTCAGACGACAAAATATCCAATAAATAGGAATACGGCAGAAATATGAATCACCACCAAATTTGATACTCTCCGATCCGGGTAGAAAAATCACTGGTCAGTAATTAAAGATAAAATTTGTTGCCGGTCAGTGCCGATGGAGTGCGGTCATAAGAATGGCCGGAGACGCTAGTTACACGTGGTATCTGCGGATATACAGCCCTCTGATTGGCTGAAACAATGCGTGGCTACAACTCTGGTTAGATTACATAACTTCCGCCCGCCTGTAAAACGGAGACCACACTGTTCGAATTAGTAATACTAGCCTGCTGATGACTCAGAGCTAAAGTAGACATCTTGTTTCCCAGGAACTCCCATAAATACTATTATGCCCAGATGCCAAAGGGTCATCCGGCATAATCCGATTTTAAAGTTGTGGGTTCTTTGTTATAGATACAATGAATTATTTCATCAAATGTTGAACTTGGTTGTCTTTGGAAAAATGGTTGATGTAATAGCTCATCACCAATCTTTATATCAACTGGTTTGACTTTAACCAGACTGACTTTGTCTCCTGATTTTTTTATCAAAGAATGATCTTCTGTTACATCAACAAATCCTAATTTTGTTCGTACTCTGTAAATCGTTTTATTTGTTTTATGTCTAACTAGCAAAGTACCCGTCAAATGACGGGTGAATTTCTATTGACACCTACCAAACGATTAGTTGCAGAAGGAACTATTTTGCTGTGGCCGGGGATTTTCAAGTCGGGAGCCCCCCCGGACCCCCGCCGATATTTCGGCGCTCGCTGCTAAACATTACGGCTACGGTCCGCTGTTGTATTGACCCCCCCCCCTCCAGGACGTTCCTCCGGCCCTGTTCGAACGGGCAGTCACTTGGAAGAAGTGGTATTTGAGGAATCATGATCCGTCAAATGACGGGTGAATTTCTATGGATACCAACCTAAAGATTAGTTGAGGAAGGAACTATTTTGCTGTGGACGGGGATGTTCAAGTCGGGTTTTCCTACTCGTGAGCACCCCACGGAGGGCCCCAGCTGTCCATGCAAGAAGTATGGTGATTCTAGGCCTGCCATAAGGACATAGTTTGTCCTTGTGCCTTATTTATTGACATTGCAAATATGACAGTGTCACAGGAGTTGCAAGCGAAATCATGGCCGTAGGCACGGAAAACATCGGCAGGTTCAGCATTTGGCTGCCTTTATAGTCCCAAAAGGCCCAAGTCTAATAAACCAATAATCAACCACACTTACAATAGGCCTGCATGGCTAGAGAGTCCTTTTTTCTCTCAAATGCTGGCTGGCTGGGAAATGGCGCAATAAAAAAACTCTTATTTTCTAAACTTTTCCC
>NMRB01000989.1:34705-48676 GCA_002633025.1 Notospermus geniculatus | reverse complement strand
CCCGGGGGGGGGGGGGGATATTTCGGATCGCTGCTAAAAATTACGGCTACGGTCCGCTATTTTATTGAATTTCTTAGCAGTAATGTAAGTAATGTATTTTAATAGTTGCAAAATATGTGGATATTGTTAATATCAATTGTTTTAACTGACCATTTTGTACAGAGCTTCGAGATCTTTTTGATGGGAAGCGCTTTTAAGAATAAATTATTATTATTATTATCCCCCTCCAGGACGTTCCTACGGCCCTGCTCGAATGGGTAGGCTAGTCACTTGGAAGAAGTGGTACCGGTATTCGAGGAATCGTGACATTCTGGCCAGCGAATTGTAACGACGAATCTGGCCATCATTTAAATTTTTGTCAATGTCTATCAGTGATCAACTTTTATCAACCTGTGCAAAATCGCTGCACTCTGTTTTGTTTTGGACCTCATCCTTGACCTTGCACTCATGCACTTTGGCCTTGGCTATGCTGCTGTATACCGTAGTGTATTTGTATTGCGCTATGACGTAATGCTAAAATCAGTCCGCTGTACATTGATGTACATGTAGTAGGCCCGTGTGACGTTGACCTACTTCTCGATCCTCGCCTTGCGACTTCTCAAGTTGATATTTCTGGAACTACTTCGTGTTTTTCATAACTACTGGTGTCATTCAATTGAGGAACCTTTTAGCTTTCAACATTTATCGCTCATAAGATTTAGTCCGTCATCTACTCATCATATTTTGCGAAACTTTGTGGAATCTTTTGGAGTCGAGTCATCCGCCATCTTGGATACCGTGTCATACGCTTCGGTTGCGATAAATTCGTGCAGTTCTCAGGTCAATTACTAAATCCCGAAAATTAATCTGGTTATGATACTTACGTGTATGAAAGTAGAAAATCTCAGCTTTCTAATGGTATAATGGTTTTCCTTGGATAAATTTGCAAAAGTACGGAAAACTTACTTTGTTCGCGGTAGCCTTTGGTCATTTCACCGTAACCAATGGTAACGGTTGCTAACTCTATTGTATTTCACTTCGGAGCCACGTGGTGAGAGGGTACCTCTCGGTTAATGTCTAGGTCGCCGGGGTTAATCCTTATATTTTGCTACCAAACTTTTGTGAATGATTCTTGAGTATATTATCTAACTTTTCACCCTAGGGTTTTTCTATATCTGTCGTAGTTGTGGAGTTATTACAAGTTGATTTTGGGGTCCGTGTTCCAGGCCTATGAAATGTGGAAAAATCTAGCGTCCTGATTGGTTGACTGGGGGTTTTACGTGCATTGTGGGTACGTCAGAAAAGTATAAATACCGCGTCGGGCGGGGCATTTGGTCATTCATTCCTGTGAGTTCAAAGGGTGCATTACATTGGTGTTGATATGTAGACACGTCCCGTGGTCCCGATCAGCATGATGACGTCAGCAGTCATGCATGCGCGTGTGTGTCACGTAGTACATGCAGTATACAGAGTGTATATCGTGTAGTGCATTAGTCTACATGAAACTTAAAGAGGATCTCAGCCTGGCATGGATTATGATATGGATACATAACGTCGTTATTACATCAAACACGTGATGTCAAACGAATTCTTCACTCATGCTACCACTTGTACAATTATTCTGAGATGTTTCAATAAATTTATTATGATTATTTATACGAGACTTAGTTGTTCATAGTAGTGTATCGAACCCCACTCTGTAGCGTGCCCTCGGAGAGATTCTATATTTAGAAAAGCAGACGACAAACGCTACAGAATTCACCACTCGCAATGGTATCACCAATCACAAATCGGTGGGACAGCTGCAGTTCACAGGGTTGCGGCCAGCGACATGAGCGTCAGTTGCACGGTGTGTGACAACATGACGTCAGATGAACCCAGGTTTCCGTGGCGATGACCTATATTCTTTCGTCGATTTCGTCACTGTTTCTTGTGCTGGGAAACCCTGCCCATGACGTCACGGGATACCCAGTTCCCATGGTATTGCCAGTCAGCGTCGTCCAAATCAACATCCCCATACGTCACAAATCAGCCCTTCGTCGACACGTATGACGTCAGTCATTCAGTGATGACGTCATCATGTCGCAACATCAAATGCCGTTGACGTCACCATGGAATGACGTTAGCGCGCCAATCACCGGTGAGATACGTACGTCACTGTTTGCTGACGTCACCGTGGAATGACGTCATAGGCACGGAAGGGAAACCACGGCAACGAACAAAAAACGCATGTTTTTCAAGAACGAACTCGCTAAAAACCTAGTCCGTGTCGCAAGCTTCCCGCTGGTACCAAGTGTCACGCAGGTCGTACGGTAGTTTTCGAGTTTACCCGTGACAAAAAATGAGGTGTTCTCTCTTATTATATAGATAATTGATTTCAGTTTTTTCCACCCATTAGCTGTCCAGATTTCTAAAGGAAACTGAAGTTGTATTAATTGCTTTTCTCCATCGGATTGATAATGTTTTTCCTGCTCTAATAATATTTCTGAAATCCTCCTAATTAGTATTTTATCTTCATAACGTAAAACAATTGGTGTGTCAGAATTTACTGAATTTTGATAGAGTAATTCTATGTTTTTCTCACTGAAATATGGTTGTAATGTTTCATAGTAGAATTTGTACATTAATAACTTTGAAAGCTCTAAAACTGAAAGCTCTAAAACTGTTGCCCCTATGTAAATTGGTTTATCAAATCTTACTGATGTTTGACGCATTAAGATAGCACATAAATCTTCATCAAATATAATCATTGATTCAAACTTTGGACTTGTTTGAAGTTTTAAAGCTCTCTCATTATCATTAACTAATTCTACATCTTTTTCATTTCTGATATTTTCACAAGTCTTACCATAAAATGCATTATTCATCAATTTGAAGTAGTCCTTTTCAAAATCTGTTGTTGCTTGCATTCTTTGTTTAGTATTATGATCAATGTATGATGAAAGCCATTGTCTTTGTTCAAATTGTATGACATAATGAACTTTCTTTAAAATCATACCTTGTTGTAAATAAAACTGTAATAGTCGATAGTGTACTATATTATTATTTTTATTTATTTATTTATTCCTCCTGATCAGAAGACTATTTGTATACAAGTAGAAAATAATGAAACAAAAAATAGTTACAATATGTGGAACAGTTGGCCCTATCGGGGCAAAATGCAGGTAAGTGAGATGATGCAGATAGTATAAATGAATTGGACATTATATGACAGCGGCCACAGCTGACCGCCTCAGATGAGCTGGTGAGGTGCCACTACAGCACAAACCAGCTCTTAGCGGCGATATTTAAAAGTTGAATATTGTCATCGAAGGCAAAGTTTTCGAGTTGTCGGCCGAGCATGGTCTCGGCCAAGCTTTCATCGTCCAGATTCCATATATGAGTGCTGAGGGAAACTGAGCATTCATTGACTACACGTTCCCAGAACAGTTCCCGATTCTTGGTAAACCCTGTGCATACACAGAAGAAGTGCACATGCGGATCATAGAACGATATTGAACAACGTGAGCACTCAATTGAAGTTTCTGAAAGAGTCAGGGTATTGAGCCTTGCCAAGAAAGAAAACGCGTTTTTATTATATGGATGCTCCAGGCTTGCAAGCCATATCATTGATGGATGATCGAAGGACTTCTGGATCAGCGCAGTTCTGTTCAAATTGTTCTTATCGCATTCCGTAATAAATTGAACGTTTTCATTCGTCATAATTGAGTGTTTTATAGCACATTTCAATGACACATATCCTGGATCAAGAACAAGCGCAGAGTTCGAGACAAGGTCGTCAAGTAGACCTGGGAGGCGGTATTTCTGCAGAGTATTCACAAGTTGAGAAATATAGCCGAGGCTTTTCCCGGATGATTCGTTACGTAGCACAAAAGATTTGTATCTTATGCTCAACACTTTCCGCGGTAGTGATTGTTCATCCATACGCGACAGCTGTTCAAAGAACTGGAGACATCGTTCATCCAGCATTCCAGTCAGACTGATGCAGCCAAGCATCGACTGTGCAATCACAGTTCTAGTGAGTCTGGCGAATCCTTGCATTCGCTTCAAACAAAACCTGTGTGCTCTTTCCAAAATGAGAATGTCCTGGTTCGATAAGTTCGACCAAATTTCGCTCCCGTAAAGGGCACGCAGCGCACAGATTAGATGATAGAGTTTGGCACTAGTGATTGGGTTGAAGTGTTGGGGTTGTATTCCTGGCCCCAGAATAGACATGAGCGAGTTTTTTAGTTTTTGAGCGGCTCGTATTGCTGTTGAAGTGCATTTACGGTACTTGTTCTGTATTACGCCAAGGTGGACAGTGGACGCACTCTCCTCAATTTGGGTCGGCCCTATCATCCACTTCCTATCGTGTTGGAGTACGTTCCATTGGTTTGCGGATTCACCAAACACTATTATGACACATTTATCATAGTTGTAATCATATCGCCATTTAAGTGAATATGAAAAGCAACATGACAGCATGTTGTCCATGCCGAATTTGGACAAAGATACGAGTGTAAGGTCATCAGCATGGCAAGGTGAGCCGAGGTTTACATCATCTATCTTAACACCATCACCTTGATCGTCAAGATTCTTCAGAAGTTCGTCAATATAAAGAAGATAAAGCCACGTGGACAGGACTCCGCCTTGCCGTACTCCTTGGCGAATGGCGAACCAAGGGGAACACAGTTCGTTCTCGATCACACAACTTTCAATGTTTGAGTAACAATCCTTGATAAGACGCCACAAATTGCCTCTGATTCCGAAATCAAATAGTTTTTTAAAGAGACCGTCATGCCAAACAGTATCGAATGCTTTCGCAGTGTCAAGAAAGCAAGCATAAGCCTTCGAGCGGCGTTCGACTAAGTGTGCAATTGTCTCCTGGAACACGAACGATGTGGAGATACAACTTCTGCCTTTCTGGTAGGCACTTTGCTGTGGATTCGGAAATTTTATGTCGTTTTCCGATGTCCACCTCTTTAGTCGCGCCAAGATAAGTCTTTCCAACAACTTATAGATTGTTGGTAGAAGAGTTATTGGGCGGTAACTGCCAGGATTACTTTTCTCTTTTCCTTTACCCTTATGCAGGGTATGAATAACGCCTTGCTTAGCTACTTTTGGTACGTATGCAGTTCTAAGACAACAATTAAAAAGCTTGGTAAGGGCTTCATATAGTTCTCGGCACCCGTACTTGATGTGCTCGTTGGTGATTCCGTCCAGGCCACTCGCTTTGCCATTTCTTAACTCACGAACACACGATATTACTTCGTCGATAGAAAATGGATCATCCAGAGTTGATTCGTGAAAATTCGCCGATTCAGCGACCATGCTCTGAACGCGGTGTTCGACGTCGAGTCGAAAGGTTTCATCGTATTTGCCACTTAAGTTTGGCGCGTAGACGTTTTCAAAGTACTCGGCCCATTTGCAACAGATATCTGACGTATTAAAGAACAGTTCACCATTAAAGCGCATTGGCGGATTAATTCTGGAGGTCACTTTGTTGTGACTTTTTAACAATTTCCAGAAAGATTGTGATCTATTTCAGCGGCTTGGTCCAAGCTATTGTAGAACCGTTCTTCACAGGCAGAATCGGTTTTTCTCAGTTCAGCACGGAAGAGTCTTTTGTGATCTTTGTACACACGGCGTTCCTCCGACTCAGGATTTCGTGGTCTCCCGGCTGAGATCCAGGATCGGCGCGCGTTCAGCATACTGGCATGTAGAGCCTTAAGCGAATCATTCCAGCGTGGCCTTCGTTTCCTCGTAGAGTTACAAACGGGTATCGTCATTTGTGCTGCTGCCGACATAGCGCCTACCAGCCCATTATAATATGCATCGATTTCAGAATGCGAAGGGTTCTGGTCAATTGATACACCTTGGAGAAACTGGGTAAGATTGCAGCGGTACGCCAGAATTCTAGAGAAATCAGTTTCAATACAACGTTTCCATTGAAGCCTTACTCTGGCGTGAGTGCGAGTTTGCACAAACTCAGCAGACGATGATTGATTCATAGCGGAGGGATATAGAGTCGCAGTCACTGGGAGGTGATCAGATGTGTTTAACGGTTCATCGTCAATTACCATGTTATGGCGCGAGTTTTGACAAAGCGCTGAACTGACACATATATGATCAATCAGAGTCTTGTTGGAACCCTCATATGGGTCGAAAGTGAAACAAGGGCCATCACAGGTTTCACTGGCTGGAATTGATATAAGATTGGTCGCGTTCAGGAATGCTTCAAAGGCACGAGTTCTTGGGCATGATCGAATGTTGGGAGTTCGCGGCCCCGAAATCTGGACATTAAGATCGCCCATGATCACCACTTCGCCATCTGCGCTGTATACTTCGAACAGCTGCGCAAGAAAGTCCAGATACTCCAGAAAGAACTCCGTGCCATGATTAGAGCTTGGCAGATATGCCATCAGGATGAATAGGGGTCTCCATTGGGGGGCACAGAGACTGATCCCTACGACACGATCTGCGTCAATGTCAAGAGATCGTACATACTGAGAGAAGCGTTTGTTCCACATGATAGCTACACCACCTTTCCCACGACGAGATTTGTCAGAAAGCAGGAGACTTGCGTCGCTCACCCCGTGAAAAGTGTAATCTCCATTGATTGTCTGGAAAAAGTTAAGGGCGTCGGGATACAACCAGTGTTCGCAAATGCCGAAAACATCAATTTTGCGTTTCATCAAAAGGTTGTCTATGTAGTTAGCACCGTACATCACACCTCTTGCATTCCAACATGCAAGTTTTACACCATCCGAACAAAGAAATTCATACATGCGGAGATGAAGTTTCTATCGTATTTACGGCAGAAATCGTCAATCGATCCATTCACGGCAAAGGACTCCCTCCGGCCAGAAATTATCATCGAGAAGGACATCCTTATCCCGAAGATCTACGATGACTTTGGCCGATTGCGTACCACGAATTTTACTTTTTATCAAGCGCACCTTGGAGTCAAACACACTGTGGCGAACTAGGAAATCGAATATCGAATCGGAGGTGGTTCGTAGCGAGATGAAGCCAAGAAAAAGTGCGCATCTCCTCCTTCGTGTTTTCCTCGAAACTCCAGTGAATTCTGCGAGAGAATGAGACGTTCCTTTACTCGCTCCGGAATCAGGCCGATATGAGACTACCGTTTGGATCGACTGTGGCGGTTCAGGATTCGAGGTTGGTTGCTTTGGGGGTTCATCAGCCAAATTAGGAGCTGGTGTAGGAATCGACTGTCGGGAGGTGGTCGTGTCAATCTTCTTTGGTGATTCTTGTGTTGGTTTAGCTGTACGGCGAGAGTTCGATTCAATGGCGTTAGCTACGTCTCTGCCACAAGGCAACCCAGGGCCAACATCTACGACGGGGATAGCTTCGTGTTCATTGTCGGTTTGAATTGCAAGTGACTTCGCAGTTGCAGTCGACGGCTTTTCCGAAGGCCGAACTAAGTCAGCATAGGTTTCGGCTTTTCTCAGACGCTGAGTTTCTCGATCGAGCGTGTTGACTTTTGAGGGCAGAGAGTCAACGGTCTTCCGCAGCTCGTCGAGAGTAGGCCTACTAGCACTTTCGTCAGATTTTATGTCGGACTTGAGCTGCTTCACTTCACTCCTCAGTTTGGATACACCTGAGTCCCTCAGATCCTTAATGCGCTCAAAAGCAAGTTTCACTTCTGTGGTTTTGTTGGCGTTCACATTACATGTCGCATTCTTGGCGAAATCCTTCAGCTTTTTAACATCGGTCGCACATGACTTCGATGACTCAATAGAGTGAACACACTCACGTTTCAACTCCTTTAATTGTTCTTCGAGCTTACCGATCGATTTCGTTAATCCCTCGATTACTGTTTGGGTTCCTTGCTGACCAATACACGTGCATATGTGTGTCCCCTTTTGTAAATCCCTATTTTGGGACGCGTTGCCAGCACTTTTGATATAAAACACATCTTTAACTTCATCAAAAGAGCCGCCATATATGAAACTTTGTAACAAATAGCAATCATCAGAGTACTTTTGAGATTTGTCAAGTTTTGTTGACTTGCGTTTTTTGAGCGAGTCGGGGAGTTGAACGTCCTTCCGAGCAGATTTGGCTCTGTCATAAAGCATATCCCGATACGATTCGATATAGCCTACATTTTGACCAGCTATCCCGAGCAATTTGGACACATAATCGTCTCGCGGGAGATTTGAAAGTTCTGCATCGAAATTTTCGTGCCAGCTCTGGTCTGGGGGCAGAAAGTCGATCTGAGTGTCCGGGTCCTGCGTGTATCCCTGAGACTCGTGTACAAATGCATGTGCGTTGTGTGCATGTTCATTGTCCAGATCGAAGAGGAGAGAATTAGACTCTCTTAAAAGTTCATTCATCTTGTTTTAGTGAACCAGCAGCTCATCCAAAACCTGACAGACGGCTTCATTTACCTTCTTCCCAAATCTTNAAAACCTGACAGACGGCTTCATTTACCTCCTTCCCAAATCTTGGCACCAAAAAGTTAGTCCAATCCTCTGGCGAAGCAGCCGGTTTTCAATTTAAAATCGGAGCGACGGGTGGGCAACACTTTACCAGTCCGCCATCTTGCAAAAACCTATCCGTTCTAACAATTTCTTTATCTGATGTCATCGCAGTATTGATCACAGCCTAATGCCAGATCCATGTCTGTGGAGCAGCTATTGTATTTTAATAGCCCAAGATTGATGGCGATTGCTATGTTGTGGCGTATTCTTCTTGAAAATGTCTACCTGCTATTGCAATAAAAGTAGATTTACTTGGAATGTCATTTATTTACATAATGGGGAGGTTTCGAAATCAAACGATAAACCAAAACTTTACCATAACGTTATTTTTCATATTACACATTAACCAGATTTTGCATTGCATTTTCGGTACAAAAATAAAGTTGTCGTTAACGTTTACGTTTATCGTTTGATTTCGAAACCTCCCTAATGGCTTGCCCGCAACGCGATTATACGTCCAAGGAGTCCTCGCCAACACCGTCTTCCGGCTCATAATAGGGAACTTTAGAAAACAAACGATAAACGTAAACTTTACGACGACGTTATTTTTCAAACTACACGTTAACCAGATTTTATGTTGCATTTTCGGTGTAAAATAACGTTGTCGTTAACGTTTACGTTTATCGTTTGATTTCTAAACCTCCCTATTATTTAGGGCCACATTTGTTATGTGTACCATTTGGCTATTGTTAATGCCACTACCAAACTCTACCGTAACCCCGTCATTTGATCATAACTGTGATAGAGGGCAGCACACAGTAATCAGGTCCTATACAATGGATGCCTTTTGTGGGGGAAATTGATCAGGACCTGAATGTCCCTTTCAATTCAATATTTTTAACCACTAGTGACACCTGTTGAGGTAATGAGTTACATGTAGGTTCCTCATATGATCTGCCTAGTACCTTTCTAGTTGGGTAACAATTGAGATTCCAAAAGGTGGTCAACTCCAACTCCATTAGAGCGAACACCATTCAGGAAAAAGGTCGAAGTCTCATCACAGGAAATGGACAAAAATGGGCCAGTCGGGAGCAATTAAAACAGACCGAGATGACTGTTAATTAGTGTATCTAAAAGAGGCTTTGGCAACTGTATTATGAGTTACGTTACAAACACGTATGTCGAAAAATGGGGGTTCTTTACATGAGAGAATAGGGGTCTAGCTAATCAGAGATTCTGTTCATTACTAACGTCCTCGAGTAAATCCATCAAACGCTTCCCCACACCTATCAAAACGTCGAAGAGCGACATTAAAATGATTTAAGATTCATTATACACGCGCATAAGGTGAAGAATAGCCCATTAAAATGGGCTATTCAAAGATGAAGTTCTGTGCACTGAGCCTGTTTGATATAATCCTCTGCATTCTTCTTCAAGACTAGATTCAGAAACATTGACCATCCACAACCATTTCTCTCTTAAGTGATACGTTCACTAATGTGCCCGTTTTAAAACGGATTTCCGGATACCTACTCGACAGTTATCACGCATTCAGAACGTTGTCCTCGCGCTTACGTGTAACCCTGAAATTCGTCTTAAGTGCGACCTTGGTACGTACTGAGAGTACAGCCACTCCGAGTACGTATTGTGATAGCGAATTGAATACGATTTAAAAGGCTGGTGGGAACAGTGCATTGTAAAGCAGCTGTAATGAATTTGGAAAAATGTTAAGATGGTGTGTTTTATCAATCACAATCCTGTGCTATTTGCTGATGGGTGACAGGCTGCAAAATCCTGTCAACTATTTTGTCGATTAAATTCGACGTGTGGAACCTCTTGTAATAGTGTTTTTCCACAACTACCCGGTTATTCTACGACGGCGTTTAGCGAGGATTCCTTCTGTTGTTAAAGGGAGACTCCATTTATTGTGTAAAATTTTGAATTTTTGAAATATCGTACATTCAAATTCATTGATATCTTTTTTAAATATTTTATATTTTTTCAAAAAGTTGTTTTTTCATCATCAGGATCGTCAATTTGATGTCATCAAGTACAACCTAGACCTAGAACCACCTAGAAACTGTGCACATGGTATCATGGACTGTTGATGGTTTGATTGTGAAAATGTGGTTGGGCATGATCCATTCTCAGACCAAACGAAACTGTGTATGGCTCCTCTCTTTGCCTTTTATACACTGTTAGAAATTTTGTCGATAAAATTACAGAAAAGTGCCTGCAGCAGAGTCCCCAGCACTTTCTGTATATTTACAGGTGAAGTTACAAATACAGAAATCTGTAACTGCCCTCATAAGATCCCTGTAAAAACACAGAAGTACTGGGGACTCTGCTGCAGGCACTTTCTGTAAATTTATAGGTGGTACCATTTTAGCACAAAATTGCTTNGGGAAAATATCACCACAGCTCTGCTTGGTCAAAGTAGGCGAGCTGTTTTCCACTCAGCCTTCTAAATCTAAACCTGCTACCTTAGACTCCAATCCCTTTGTGCTAGTGGGCAGTCTTCAAAATTGACTGGTAAGTCAATTCTAGTCTTTTACCTTTTTTTAGTCATTTCTATTAGCAATTATGAAGTAAACGCCAGGAATTCGACATTGTCTATTTTTTGGGTCGACAGAGATACGACGATAAGAAAAAAATTGAGGACCCAGAACTCGACACTTTTTCGACACTAATTTAGTGGTGACCCCTGAACAGGGGGGTCCAGGGTTTACATTGACCGCTGCATAAATGCACGTGTTAGGTCTTGGAGCTGTTTGTCACAGGTGTCCCTTTCTGAGCATAGTCGGTTATATCTCAGAGCCTGGCTGTAAATGATGGCACTTTTAGTCTGGTGAGGATGGAAGCGTCTGGGTGGAGATAGGTGTATCTGTCCGTGGGTTTGCGATATACTCTTGTCTCCAGTTTGCCGTTTCTGATGCTGACTGTGGTATCCAGGAAGTTGACTTCTTTGTCTGAATGTTCCATGGTGAAGTTGATTGAGGGGTTCTGTTGGCAGAACGAACGAGAGTTACTCTTCATGGGGCGAGGTTAATAAGTGGTAGTTGAACAACATTGTCAATAGAGGTTAAAGATAATGTAAATGTATTATGGGTATTTTCGCGGGCGTCGAAAATCATTGTTTATTTACATTTTGTTTGTTTATGTCCAGTCTTTCTTTGAGTAATTTGTTGGTGGCATGCCCCTCCAGAAATTCCTTTGATACCGAAAGTACAATGTATTCAATTTGGTGGGTTGGTATGTCCAAAAAGTCCAAAATAACATAATGTAAACATCAATGTTTACAAACATTGAATGTAAACAATGAAGTTATGATACATTATATTTAAAGATAATGTATCACGGATATTTTCGTGGGCCTCGAAAATCATTGTTTATTTACATTTTGTTTGTTTGTGTGCAGTCTGTCTTATGAGTAATTTGTTGGTGGCATACCCCTTTAGAAATTCTTTTGATACCGAAAGTCAGGTATTCAATTTGGTGGGTTGCCATGTCCCAAAAGTCCAAAACATGATAAATGTAAACAGCCATGTTTACAAATGATGTATAAAAAGTCAATTTCCAGAATGTTTGCGAATTTTCGACCCCAATCGGGGTCTTCTTCAGGCTGGAACTTTACAATCCGAAACTCTAGAATTCTAGAACAGACTCTAGAACAAACTCTAGAACTCAGTCTGTTCTAGAGTTTCAGATTGTAAAGTTCCAGCCTGAAGAAGACCCCGGTTGGGGTCGAAAATTCGCAAACATTCTGGAAATTGACTTTTTATATATCATATTGTGTGTCGATTTTTGTGCTTGCCTTCTCTTTGGAGCCATGTTTACAAACATTCACATTGAATGTAAACAATGAAATCATGATACATTATCTTTAAGTGGCAAAGTCAGGTCTTTGTGAAATTACGATTGCAATTTCGGTGTAAGCCGCAGGAAACACTGTAGGCCTACTGTACAACCGCAAGCGGTATTTTCCCGCGTTCAGTGTTTTGACTGAAACACGTAAACAATGGGTTGCTCGTGTACTCAGTCGAACGCCAATAAAAGAAAGGTGCCGTTAATTAATCTACGGTACATCGCCGGGGATACAGCGTAATTATCCTTGCTGCATATCCCCCTCTCAAAACATAGAACGTGCGAAAAACAGATTTCAGGCAAAGCTCCTGTGCTATTCTCTATTCCAGATCCTTATGGTGCCGAGTTTAGGCAGATTTCTCGGCAACGGCTAGGGACAAATTTGACATGCCATAGGCCTACATCAATTGACTTATTTCTGTTCGGACATCTTGTCCCTTAAAGGAGTTCGACGTCCAAGTTGTAAACAAACCAGTTTGTTTACAAACAGTGGTCGGCAAACTAGTTTCATTCCTTCGTGAAGGTGGCAGCACCAGTAGCGCCCCGTGATCGTTAGTCTCGCACCGCCAGCCTCTGATCTCGCTCCGCTTCCTACGCTTGGATCAGAGTCTGGCCCCAGACGCATGCATTTTGGTTATGCTAACGGTTCCGGAGGTGCCGCTCAGACACAGACGTGATTCAAACGCGCCATAAGTATTTCTTAGCGAACTGCAATAAAAAACTGAAACAATGTCTCAAATTAGCCTTATCGGGGTTTGTGACACATATATTATTTACATTTTAATAATTTTCTGTATTTTTATCACCGTTCCTGCGACATAATATAGGAGCTGAATCGATGCTCTGACTTAACGCATAGCTCTGTATGAATTTACATCCGGGTATGCACGCCCAGAATCGGGGTGCGGGTACCCGGATGTGATTACAAAAATACTGCGATTGGGGCCAGACCCTCCGGTTGTCTGCTGCGCGAGACTAACCGAGGGTCTGGCTGAGCGAGACTACGTGATCGTTAGACTGGTGCCCGGCCCAATGCAACTCACTCAACCACTCACTGGTTCTCTATCCACGCTGTGGTGCCACCTATTATCGGCAATATGTACTGAAATGAATATGTAGTCTCGCGCAGCCAACGGTTTCGTTCCGCAGGTACTGCGACACAAATGTTCGATCCTCAGATTCGGCTGGGTGACCGAGACTAGTGAATATTGTGTTTACAACTTGGATGTCCAGCTCCTTTAATTAGTTGTATGAACATTGTAAACAAAGGGGACGTCTCCACTATCACACCTTTGGCTCAAAATGGCCGCTTCATTACATTTTCGTTCTGTTCTTCCTTGTATTTCACCTGGGTCTGGTAGTGGCAGCGTTCCCTTTGTACAAAGAAAATTCTGTAGAGGATGAGAATATGAGCAGAGCCTACTCAAGCTACGTCTACACGAGAGACTAATTTGTCTCGGGTTACCTTTGTCTCGAGACTAAATAACCCGAGACAAGTAACGGAGCGTCTACACGGATGCATGACGTGACGGTGTTTTCAACACTACGCGCCATGTGACGTCCATTCCATTACGTCATTCATGCCGTATTTATCAATGCACACATTGATAAATACGGAACCAATATAAGCCTTTGTCCCGAGACAGACAGGCGAGCGCGTCTACACGACAACTGTCTCGAGACAACTTTGTCTCGGGTTATCTTA
>NMRB01000989.1:19844-33111 GCA_002633025.1 Notospermus geniculatus | reverse complement strand
GTGTGTGGGGGGGGGGGGGAGGAGAACAGAACAACACATCTAGGCCTGTCAGATTTGAATGGAATGCTGTGGTGAAGATTATGGTCAATATCAGTGATCAGTGGTTTGTTGGTGTTGCGTATGGTCATAAAAGGGAATACTTGGATTTGACGTCCCACTAGGTCTGTCTCATCAAAGAACGTTAGGGGCGGACGGGAACCTAAGAAGTACCTAATTCAACGTCCCAGGTTTGTTACCTTTGATGCCATTGATTACACGAGCATTTATCGCCAGGGCGGCGCTGCTGTGATGAATACAAATGTAAGGTCCTCCTTCTGATTGGTGGTCACCAAGGCACATTAGGAACGCCCACCTATACAATAGCTTTTTTGACAAAGTGCGTTGGTTGACTGTCAATGAAGGGAAAACGATGATACCGAATAGGCCTAGTTATAGACGAGCGGTCAGTTATTGATAAAAGCCTGTGTCCATATTCAGCTTAGTTGGTTGCTAGTGGTGCACATTGGTCTGTACAAACTGGTGATTTTTAGTAACCAACTAAGCCTGGTACGGGTTTGTGATTACGGAGGTATTAACCACATTGAGTGTCTTTGTATTAACTGAGTAGTTACAGTAAGCTCGAGTTTAAACCACCGGTTCATTATGTTCAGACCCGGTGTAATGACTCAGAATGCCTCCCCTTCTTATTGCCCGACCGGGCATTCATAATCACAAATTTCTGTTTTTCATTGCCCCCGGGCAATGGGAAATAGACTGAGTCCCGTTTTTTATTGCCCCCCTGGGGCAGCTAAAATCAACTCCGTTTCCAAGAAAATTGATTATCAATGCCCCCTTCAGTGGTGAACTCTGTAGGCCTATGAGTCGCGTCATTGGAAGGAAAGTTACGGTTGGCTGCCAGCTCGCTCCGTGGCCGAGTGGGCTAAGACGTTGTACTAATCGATGATTTCTTTCTTTCCAGGTTTAGGTAGATCGATCCCCAGCACATGACTTTCATCTTTCTCCTTGTTCTCCTTGTACTGTATCAATGAAATGCACATGCTAATTAATGTATATGTATCTCAGTATTATTTCCATTACTTCTTGTGTTACTAAGATTATTTTGTTTCGTTTTTTAATATTAATTTTTGGTCAATAATTGATGAACAGAGAGAGCCTATTTTTATTTCCTTAAATTAGGGTTAGGGGGGTTAGGGTTATAACCCTAACCAACCATACTGTCTCGCGCCACCCAAGCCACTGTGGTCATACATTTGTACCAATCACGATTTGGGATGGCGTAAATGGTTGAAAAAAAAATACATGCGTGAAGGCCTAACTGTCAGATATTTAGGTGTCAGTGAGAAAGAATAATTGAAATCCGAGTAAAAATAATAATGAAAAACACTTGCAAAATAACGATTCTTGTACGAGTAGGCCAAGTACCTAACAATAGCATACCAAGAAGGGGAAACAGTGGAGCATGGGCATAGCATTAACATTAGTACAATGAAAACGACGAGAAAGAAAGTCCTGTGCTGGGGATCGAACCTAAACCTGGAAAGAAAGAAATCATTAGAACGACGCCTTAGCCCACTCGGCCACGGGGCGAGCTGGCAGCAGGCCGGAAATTTCCTTCAAATGAACCGAACCTCTATGAAAAAGACTCGAGGAGGCATTCACAGACGGGGGGCAGTCATAATCATGATAGTTGTAATGCCGTTCATTGCCCCCCAAACAGGAATGCCCGGGGAGGCAATGACAAACGGCCTCCCCGGGCATTCCTGTTAGGGGGCAATGATAAATATTACACCGGTTTGACGGGCGTTTTTATCGCCGCGATAATCGCCACTTTTTTAACGCTCAGTAAAAACGGAATATCGCTCCATAAACCACCGGTTCATTATGTTCAGACCCGGTGTTCAGAAGCACACTAGGGCCAGTTTCACCCCGGGCCTTAACCAACTATTCATTCCGTCATGGGGTGGTGATTGGACAGGCGATTCCAGCCATTCAGCGTAATACTTGTTGTGTTTTATTCACTCCCATTTCGGATTGTGGGTGTGCTTATGGACATAATGAACCGGTGGTTTAAACTTGAGTTTACTGTATTATGCAAAAGAAACAGGTGTAATGTGTGACTGCATCATGGACTACCATGTGTTTGTACTACCTCATACATGTACTTCGTACGTACAAATCCATGGAGAACTTCGCCAGAATTTCTGTTTCTCTCGCACCTCGAGTTGTGGTGCACCAATCAGAACGCTTGTCTCATAGCGGTTAAGGCGTGCGTGGGCGTCAGAACCAGCCTCGCTCCCAGTGTTGGCAGAACGCCAATTACGCCAGTCTACTGCATATTTTGCGGTTGTAAAGTTTAGGAACGAGGATGTGTCACATTGGTGTCACATGACGAGTCAGACACATCAGACAAAATGGCGGAAACCGTAAGACAAGATGACAATGGATGATATCGATGAAACATGTGAAAGAGATCATGGACATAATGGGTTGTACGATGAAATATGTCGTATTTTTAAAGTGTCGCAGCTGAATTCGATACAGAAAGATGCCATCGAGGCTTTGAAGGAGGCTAGAGACGTACTTGTATGTGCTAAAACTGGCATCGGCAAGTCATTAATTTACCAGTCGGTAATTCTCATGGACCATTTGCATGATTTGGCAGACATAACTCATCGTGACACTGCCCATGGGCATGATGCTGACACTAGCTACAGTCTGAGTCCTGAACAGCATGGTGAAAGTGTTGAACATGACGGTATTGTCGTGGTTGTTGTCCCTTTGCTGGCAATAATGAAGGAGCACACCCGCAAGCTGGAAGAACTTGGTTTCACTGCTACATATATAGGGCGAGACCACACAGAGGAGTCCAAACTGCGAGCAGGAGTATTTGTTTATTTACTCTATGCCGGAAGATATTGTTGGCAATCCAAAGTGGCGTGACGTACTAGCTAGTGATCTATACAGATCCAAGATCCGTTGCATCGTGGTTGATGAGGCCCATGAAGTTGTAAACTGGTGAGTAAATTAACGAAGACTCAAAGTATTTAATGCAATCAGTTAGCCCNNNTTAGCCCCCCCCCCCCCCCCCACTCCCAGTTCAATTATCCAAGATGGTACATGCACCGTGCACTACTGAAGTTCACCTTTTCAACCAACATCAATTTCTCATCTTAGGTGAACATACGTGTCTGTTATATTCAGCCTATTGTGTGGATGAACAGATGAACTGGGCATAATAAATTCAAAATCATATTTTTTTTTCTGATTTTATTTCAGGGGTGAATCACAGACTGCCGGGGAAGATCCTTTTCGCATATGGTTTTCAAGAATTGGTGAATTGCGTTCGCTTGTACTAGGTACACCATTAATCGCGTTGACTGCAACTGCAAGCCCACCAAAAAGGAAACAGATAATGAAAAACCTGTGTATGCCAGCTGTCCGAACCAAACAAATCTTGGACAGTCCGGATCGAGCCAACATAAAATTGAATGTGAAATGTGTCAAAGCGACAAAAGATTTGGACAAGGTTTTTGGATGGCTCATTGAAACTTCAGTGCAAATATGCCTCGGATTATTGTGTTCTGCCAACGGATACATCAATGCAGTGCACTTTTCAATCTCTTCAGATCAAAAGGATTACGGGAACATATTGAAATGTACCATTCAAGTACGCCTAAACATATACAGGATTCCATCAGAGAGGATATGGAGAATGAGAATGGTAAAGTCCGTGTTCTCTTTTGCACGAACGCTGCCGGTATGGGTGTAAACTTTGTCGGTGTACACAGTGTGATAAACTACGGACCACCTTCTGACCTGGACACTCTTCTGCAGCAAATGGGGAGAGCTGGTCGTGATGGGAAACAATCCCAACATCTCCTCCTATATAATAAGAGACAGATTCGTAAGTGTGATTCGAACATCATGGAATATGTGAAGAATGATAGTGCATGTCGGCGAGATAAATTGTTGGCATCATATGGGACATTCGGGCAAGAAAGTTCTGTGGAAATCAAGCATTTGTGCTGTGATATTTGCACTGAAACATGTAACTGTGGTATTCAGGGGTGTGATGATATTCATCAATTGGATGAATGGTTCAACAGTCATGAGGTGGAATCCACAGAGGACGATAGTGTTTCGACATATCGCCAAAGCACTGCTCGACAGAAGGAAGAATTTAAAGTGCTGTTGACTGACTATCGAAACGTTCAGTTGACCCATCCGGGTACAAACATCGTCCATGATGACTTAGTACATGGCTTCTCAGAAACCTTAATTGCCAACATAGTTGATCATTGTGATTATATCAACAGTCCTGATGATGTGATGAAACTGACAAATGTAATGTCTTACGAACAAGCTTGTGTTGTTGCAGACATGTTACCCCTTGTGTTTCCAAGAAGCAGTGGAGGTGTTTTATCTTCTGATGACTCAGACTCAGAAGGTCACATTGATGATATTTAAGCAAGTTTCTCCTTACTGCATGTTTTTGGACCTAGTGAATGTGGAATAACTCATAGAAAAAGACTATCCAAAAATATAAACAGCATATCATATTTTTTTGTCACAATTTCCTGATACATTCACATGTACATGTACTTGTATAAATATGTCTTGCAATAATATTTTTGACCATGGTTAGATGCTTGTCAGTTCACCTCTCTTTCTATAGTATTTACTACAAGTGTGGTTTTATACTACCCCATTTTTGCAGCCATCTCAACCATCAAGTTTTTGGGACAAGGCGTAGTATGTATATCATACTCAGGGTTGGACCTATCATTACCTTTTTTAGCCAAAGTAAAGAAAATCACTATTGAACACACCATTGAACAATAGGGATTTTCTTTACTCTGGCTAAAAAAAGTATTGGTAGGTCCAACCCTGATACTAACAAGAAAAGTGTTACCAGTACTTTACACTCCAGATCAACAGTCTACATGCAGTGTTTAAAGCAGATAGAAATTAATGTCCAGGAAGAACACACTCCAGATCAACAGTCTACATGCAGTGTTAAAGCAGATAGAAATTAACGTCCAGGAAAAACAAAAGCCAATTACAGAGCAGCTATTTCTCTCCTCTGTTTAGTTAGCCACACATTTAGTTTCTGAATATCAACCCTCTCGAAGGGGTCAACAAAATCTCCAAATGTATCCACTCTCCCTGGTGTGTGCACACAGAATTGAGTGTTCATCAACTCCTGCACCAGCTTCTTTGTATCCACTTCTTTACTGACGGATGCTTTCTTTTTTGATTTGGTATGCATCTTTGATTGCGCAATCATATTGTCAATGATATTATCAATACCTTGACAGGTGTTCACAGCAAGTCTTGCCGTCTCATAGTTCACGTTGGGGCCAAGCTGCTTAAGGGCGGCCTTAAGAGCTCTCACCTGTACCTCACAATGATTGTCATTAGGAATGTTCTTCCCAATACTCCCATTAGCATTGTCACGACAGGTAGCGCTCCTACCTCGCACTGACCTGTCACCGCGCGCGCAACGCGTCATGGGAAATTTTGGGACTACTTGTTGCATTTTCAAGATGGCGGGAATTCCTCGCTTCGGATTTTTAAATCGCAGAATCTCGTCAAATAGGCCTACATAGGATGTCTCTGTGTGTGGGTATCACATTATCCGTCATGATTATGACATACATAGGCCTATTTTGTGTGAGATATGCTGTACATGTCATGTTAGCCACTGGCAGCTGGTTGGTGCGTCGTCACATACGTTTACACTACGTTACAGGACAGTGACAGTTAGCTGCCGAGGTGAAATCCCAAATAGCATCCTTTTCTTCTCAACAATGTCATGGCTGTGACAATTTCTCATCAGAAATGACAAATCCGTCAATTATTGGCAAAGTCTGCAAGAAATAAGCCTCATATCGCTATTTTCCTAGGGTTTAATTTCGTGGCGCAGTAGATCACGTGATTACCCATTTCTGGTTGTGATACGGCCTGCGTATTTAGAAACACGCCGAATTCGGCGTGATGCGGCTCGTGCGGACACAGGTTGGTGCTTGCATACCGCCGCCTAGCGCCGACCTGTGAAACACAATGCCCCCATTAGTACTGAATGTAATGTTCCATTTATATTCAAAGGCTTCCCGGCAACTTAGTAGTGCTTTTTCAAAGGCAAGGGACCGAAACATCCACATACGGTACTTCGTGTGACCTCCAGCAGAGCAACATCTCAAACTTGGCATTTCGAAACACCCGATTGGCATCTCCCATCTTGTATGCATCATTTGTATCCATCAGTATCAAGGTCATTTTCATGAAGGATGAATATAATTGACCCAGTGTATCTTTTTCTGTCACCTCAGCTGCTTTGGGACCTGTACGTTTGCCAACTTGCACTTGGAAATCCTGATTATGTACATTTCGCATGTGTGGAATGAACCATCCTCTCTGCTTGTATACACTCTGACATTCAGGACAACGATATCCACTGGCATCTTTCATCTGTTCAGTACGTTCAACTGCTGCATCAGCATCACCCATCTGCTCCTGCATTTCAATGATCCTGTCAGGCTGAGCTGTCAATTTCACATATCTGGAATATTGCACAACATTTTCAATACATGCAGGCTGGAGTGATCAAGAAACGTTCTCTATGTGAGATAAAAACCTTTGAAATGATGTGACAAAAATATTCTGGGGCTTTAGATATAATGAGGCTTCATGTTTGTTTTCGATTTACTATTTCTACATTTAACTACATACATGTACCTACTGATATAATTCCTGCTTTAGAAGATAACTACACGAAAATGTAACTACCTGCATAGTATGTGATTTGCTTGTTCAGTTATCCATTTATTCTTGGCCTCTGCATCCAACAGGGTTAATGGCAGCGGTCTATTCTTTGTGGGGATTCCATCTGGTGTCTCCATACCGAAATGGTCCAGTGCGCACGTCACTATTGTAGCAGATAATATGTCCATCAGGAAGGTGAAGTGTGGCCTGTAATGAGAGTACATGTATTCCCAATACACTTACATGTACATGTACATTATCACAAAAATGCTTAGTACTAACTAATATGGTAACTTACTTCAAAAAAGAAATTCAGTCTGCAGGCCATTGAAGTGTTAAGTGCATTCAAGTGTGAAAATGAAGCAGATTTTAATTTTGATGGTAGACTTACCTGAATGAAGACACAACTTCTTTCGAGCCACTCACATCTCGACGGTTGATCACATTTCGCAGTTGATACAGTGTGCCTCTATCATTGCCTGATGCTTCTTTGTAGAAGATTTGATATATCAGCTGGAAAAGAGAATATAAGTTAATATTCAGGCAATAAATTCACAGTGGCGCCAAGATGAATCCAATCATGCTGGAGATAAAATTCCTTCTCTCTCCTCACCACCTTGAAATGTATTTGTGATACATGTAGATATAATCATGAAAAACAGTTGAACAATTAGTTGCTTGGAGTTTTTAAGATTTATTTTACAATGATAAAAGAGCAACAATTCAAGTGAGTTGGAAACTGAAATAATCACACAGTAATATTGAAATGGTTGAAATTTGTGTATGTTGTGCATGTGCATAGGTTGGCAATCACATTACCGGTGGTCATGTTAGTTTAAATAAAAGATGATCAGTTTGAAGGCAATTGCAACGAATTAGTATTAAGTATTAGTAAGTAAACATAGTGCAGAACAATAAAACAAGTAACACAAAATTTTAATTCATGGAAACAGCAGCAGTAACAGGAAAGATAGAGAAAACTACATGCAAAATTTACATGCATTTTATACTTTCAAATGATTACCAGAGTCAAATTCATCAAACGATGCAAACCCTCTGGGCGGTTGATGATACCACCAAGTTGCTCATAGGTAGTGAGGCCATTCATCATAGCCTGTTGAGCTGCATATGCTCTCTCATTCGTAAGCACATCTCCACCCAGCACAATTTTCTCAATTGTCTCTGGAGGTTTTGTTCCAGTGTGGGGAACAAAGTTCTTGTGGATCCAACCTAGGATTTCTATCATTTCATCGCTCTTGTTTTCTGATTTATCGAGCAGATCGAGAATAACAAATTCTGATTTCTGGGACAACTCCTTGATGTAGGGATGAGGGATATATTCTGGTAAATCTGATCCATACGGCGACAAGAACTTGATGTTTTCTACCATAATCGTGGAGATGTGGTGGCGAAAGTTCTCATCCAAACTTGCGCAGTCCTCTTCATTCGGCAAGAACTCCTTGTTGTCTAGGCTGAGAATATCTGGCTTCGGACCAGTGTTGGGTAGGGTACAATCTGTGACACGCTTCTTTAACCCAAGATTTAAAAACCAATGAAGGCTCTTCCTCTGCCGGGTTGATGTCATGTATGTGGGGTTGATGGTGATGTCACAATTGTCGGACACTATCTCATAATCGGTGAATGAGGAGTTCCAGGAATCGCATGGTGGCATCCACTTTCCAGCAGAAGAAAACAATGATTCTTGGTCTGAACGGCCAACACGAATGCCGCTACCGTATGAAAGACTCGGGAATGAAACATTTGATAAATTCACCTGTTCCAGTGTGTTCACACCAGAGTATGCAGTTTGTGAGAGTTTGTGGTATCTGGCACTATAAATGGGAATCGTAGGTTGGCCTTCGCTGCTCCATGGGAGTAGGAAAGTGTATTAGAAGTTAAAGTGGAAGCTTGTATACGGGAGGCTACAGTATCGCAAGCAACTACAGGATTATATGCAATATCAGACAGGCATGGGACGGGCTTTGGTGCTTTGTACATACCTACTGGCCTGTTTTTCCTGTAATTATCTTCCAATGTCTGTGAGGTCCATGTTTCATCTGCTGTCCTTGTTCCCAACACGTTCTCCTCTCCCCGTTTTACCTCAACCCTTTCCTTTACTGAACGAATGTGTTCGTCAACCATTTGATCATGTTTGACTGCAATATCGTTTTTCTTCTTGTTTATGGCACGTGGTGTTATGCTGCAGCCGATTTGTTGCATGAGATGGATCACCTGAAAAACAACAACTCTTCTAAAATTTCATAAAATTCTGTTTTTGGGCAATGCAAGTAAAAACACACAACTATGCACCTAGGTATGTATCATTTTGATAATGTAGTACTCAGTAGGTCATCCATTTACTTTCTGCATTTACCTCATCAGTAGTGCCACTGTGATCAAGAGCTAATCCAATGATATACTGGAGGCAGCTCATGTGTTTACATCTGGCCTTCAGCAGAATTGCTCCTGCAAGACCAAGTCCTTGGCTGATGTTAGCATTCTCATCTCCTACAATGGCCCCAAGAGTCCTGTGCAGCAAGGGAGCCCGTGTACACCATTCCTGGCGAAGATCCTCCCATTTGAAATTAGAGAGATCCTCAGGCGACGTGTTTCGGAGAATTGATGGTTTATTCAGACTACAAAGGGAACGGCATTCGGCCAAGAGATCTCTTATCACAGCGTCTTGCATGTGTGGCTTCAACACACTTGAATAAGCAGCATTACCTGTATTGATGAAAATATGAGAAAGTGATGGCACAGACATGAAGACTACATGTAGAAACATCTGGAAATTAAAAATGTCTTCTGGATTCTCAATGAGCATTAGTGACTTGCCTACAGCCTAAGTTATATGTTAGTAATTCCATTAAAAATCTCTATTCGAACCCAAAGTAGCACATGAAAGAAGTAGAGCAAATAACAAGATCACTGACTTGTCAAATTATTTTCAGCATCCTGAAAATAATACACATTGCACTTACATATTCCAACCAAATTTCTGCGATTGCCAATGGCCAAGCACAGTTTCCTGAGGGGATCATTCTCTTTGTAATTGGCCACTTTTGGTTTGCTGGGGTAATCAATTATAACCTGGAAATAACACAAAATAAAATTTAGCTTTCAGAAACACTGTAAAAGCACAAACAAGGCCTAATATGAACAATACCGGTACTTCAAATAGCTGTCTACAAAATCATTCACTTACGCTTGGCTTGAAATATTATCAGGATCTATTTCTCTTCATCTCTGTTTAATAAGATTCTTCTATAAATTATATGGTCAAAGTTAGAATTTATTACTCTTGGCATGGCTTACCTTCACAGTTGGTGGCTGTACTTCACTGTCGTCATCGTCTTTCTCCTCAGCAATTTCTTCAATAGGTATTGGTTCAACACCAAGATCAGGACGTAAACGACTGGAAGCAGGAGATGGCCTGAAATCCAGTTTCTTCCTGGGGAGGGACATTCTGCTGGGTGTTGTTGCCTTCGCTGGGGATTCATTTGCTTTGCGTTTTGATTGACGAGTTCTTGGTGGAAAAATACCAGTTTTGGGCCGTGCACCGCCGAAAACTTCATCAACACAGGCACTATCCATAGGACTGACCACTGCTGCACTACGTGGAGCATGCCCAGGTGTAGTAGGCCTAGGCCTTTTACCATCATCATGATGCCCATCACGAACATGCCCGACATGCTGGGTATGTGGGCCTTGGCTAAGGGCCCCAATCAACTTTGTCATCAGGCCATGGCGTTCTTCCAGCAATCTCTCTTGCCTGGACTTTATCTCACAATCAAGCTTGACGATTTTGTTTAGCAAGTTAAAGTGCTGTCGGCACACAAATATTTCACTAGGCCTACTACTATCCCTCTGACCATGTCCATGACGACTACTACTAGCAGGCCTAGGCCTACTTCCTCCTCCATCTCCACCAGCCTCCAAAAAAACAGTCAAAATGTCTTCTGTCTTGGGATATATTTCGTCTGAATTGGGGTTTTACTTCGATTAAACAAACCCTGCATCGCTCGGCTGGCATTTGGACAATCGTTCATGAGGCCAAAATCATGAAATGTGTCGTTCGTCGTGTGTCATGTGTGTGTATGTATACATGGTGTACATCATGCACATGATGCCGTGACAGCTGATAAAGCTGATAGGAGTATGTCAGAAGTACCACACACGATTCAGTAACGACGGTTCTGATTGGTTCAATATTTACCGGCAATTCTATTAATTGCGATTTACCGCGACGCGCATAAAATAACAAAAATAACGAAATTTCACACAAACGGCAAATGTTGTTATACAGGAAGATTAACGTGGTATTCATAGGTGCCCAAATTTATTACATATGACAAAGATTTATGATGAAAACCGGTTATTATAAAACGAGCAGCGGGAGTGAGGCCACAAACAAGAACACCTGTTTGGAAACAGGTTATCACGGCGAAGTTCGTCAAGGGTTTGTGCGAGCGTAGTCGGAGGGCGGAGCGATGTCACAACCCTTGGTAGTCAAGATGGTGTGACTGTGGCTGAGTGACAGTAAAAAGTTATGATGATGATCGGTCAACATAGTTTTAGCGCGTTGTCGAGGTGAACTGACTGTCGAAGAATGGCTGATGAGGATGACTGTTGGCGTGGAGGAGGTGACCCTTCTCCGGGATGGGTACCACCGTATGGACCATTTGGTTGATTGGTGAGAATTTCATCAAGTCTTGGAGGCAACAGAGCTGGACGCACTTCTAAATTCTGAAATGCTGGTGTAAGCAGCATTGGTGGGGGTGATGGGCGGCGAAGCAGCGAACAGACACATCCTAATTCTCACTCCATGGTGAAAGTAGTGTGAGGCCAAGATCATTTCCTAATGGCCGCTGTACACGATCAATCATTTTCATCAAACTTTTTCATGAATCGTTTTGGTCAAATTTTTATGTTAAGGGTCCTGCCATACACTGTCAATCATTTTCATCCAATCTTTCACAAAATGGCATTACAAAACCCGTCCAGTTACATAACCACCATTCATATTCGTAATCAGAAAACTCTAATTCAGGAGGGTTATAGTGTTTTTCACATCGTTCTGGCCAAAGGTACTTAGTTGAACTCAGGAATGTGACCAGATCACATTTACCAAAAGATGGTGTTGGCACAATGCTAGATTATCCGTACGGTTGGCGTAGCTCTTTCTCGATGTCAGCTAAAGCCAGTCAGCCATGACACTGGCTGCCAAGGGTTGTGCAACATTCCTATTTGTGATCACACCATTACAGTTTAGTGACAAGAGGTCAGCCAAGTACCTTTGGCCAGTTCAACCTGAAAAACACTATACTTGTTCAATAGATATCCATGCCCGCCGTACACGGCCAATTCGTCATTCAAAAATTTAGATAGGACACCTGGGGCCAATTCCATAAAAGCATTCTAACTTGGAATGATACTAGGCCTTAGAGAGGTTCATCAAGGATGAGCTTTCAGATTACGCAATGACCTTGAAGGTTAGAGGTCAAGGTCAAGGTCAAACAGTTCTACAGCGCAAATCTCCTCAGAATATCAGGAGAAAACGAATTAGAAGCCTGAATTAACCATCCCCGATAGGCTTATATCAGGGATCCTGTTCCAGTAACGCAATACTTCTCAAGGTCAGAGGTCAAGGTCACAGTTAACTAGCTCTAAGTAGTAAACTTCTCATCGGAAACCATTGACATCGCTCCGATGTCCTTTTCTTGTTTCTTTTGTTGTAGGCGCACCCAAGTGCATAGAGGTGTGAAAGAACAATACAAAACGCATCGCTTTCGGACCGTATACGGACCAGTCTGTCACCACCTTAAACGGCCCTAATATGACGATTTTTATAGCAGGGAGGCATTGGGCTTACAATAGTCCTACCCGGGCTTGAGACGGGGTTGCGTTCCCTTGCGATTGCCTTATGAGGACTTCCGATTGCCATATAAAGCATGGCCACCAACTTCGGCGTCCAGAGGCGTTTTTTCGACGCCAATGTCCGAACGCCAGAAAAATCCCCAATGTGCTAGGAATGTAATATGGAGAACGCCACCGGACGCCACTGAACTCCAATATCAAACATGTTTGATTTTGGACGCCTGTGAACGCCTGTGAACTCCCGAAGCAGCCAAGTGTGCTACCGATGGCAGCCAGACTTGGAGTCGGCGGCGAGGCTTTGGCCAATCAGCTTGCGTCTTGATGTCACATGATTTCAACATGGCAGCCTCAATGGCCCGAAAAGATGAACGCCAAGTTTGGGCAGGTGTGCTCTCACCAACATTACATGAAGGCCTACCATACGTGTATTGTAGGCCTCGGCGACCGTGTGGTTCAACGCTGCCCCATGCACGCCCACGGCACGGCCGCCCATCGGCCGGCAACTTGGATGATGCAGGCGGGCAGGCACAAGCATCATGACTGACAGAGCCTAGGCTGTTGCAGCCAATCCGAATCCGGGACGACCCACAATGCTTTTTGCGAGGCAGTGAATGAGTAGGTGAAT
>NMRB01000988.1:163745-234278 GCA_002633025.1 Notospermus geniculatus | reverse complement strand
CATTGTGTTTCACAGGTCGGCGCTAGGCGGCGTTATGGACGCACCAACCTGTGTCCGCACGAGCCGCATCACGCCGAATTTGGCGTAAAAAGTAATACGCGGACACATCACCGCCTCAACTCGGTAATCACGTGATCTACTACGCCACGAAAGTAAATCCTAAGAAAATAGCGATATGAGGCTTATTTCTTGCAGACTTTGCTAATAATTGACGGATTTGTCATTTCTGATGAGAAATTGTCACAGACATGACATTGTTGAGAAGAAAAGGATGCTATTTGGGTTTTCACCTCGGCAGCTACTGTCACTGCGCTGTAACGTAGTGTAAACGTATGTGACGACGCACCAACTAGCTGCCAGTGGCTAACATGACATGTACAGCATATCTCACACAAAATAGGCCTATGTATGTCATAATCATGACGGATAATGCGATGCCCACACACGGAGACATCCTAGGTAGGCCTATTTGACGAGATTCTGCAATTTATAAAACCGAAGCGAGGAATTCCCGCCATCTTGAAAATGCAACAAGTAGTCCCAAAATTTCCCATGACGCGTTGCGCGCGCGGTGACAGGTCAGTGCGAGGTAGGAGCGCTACCTGTCGTGACAATGTCATCACTGGTGTTATATCTGCCAGTATTTCTGTGTGTCAGTGTGTAGGCTACCTTTATTGTTTTGGAAACACGCTAGGCAGGTAGATCGACACGTTTCTCTGTGTGTCCCCCTATTGTCAAGTCGTAGTTTATTCCGTCAGACAATAGGAAGGGAACACTCACAGATGTAAGGTTTTTCAGTGTTCAACAAGTGAACGATTCCGCCAATTTTTGGAGCTTAGCCTCCTCACTAATTGTCAAGTCGCAGCTTATTCCGTCAGACAATAGGAAGGGAACACTCACAGATGGGAAACACTGAAAAACCTTACACCGGGTCTTCATAATCATCTGGGCCCATTCATAAAACTACTTAAGTCTAAGTGTGACACTTATCCTTTGTTCAACACAAAGGATGAGTATCACACTTTGACCTAAGTATGTTTATGAATATGGACCCAGGGCTTACAAAACTACTTAAGTCTAAGTGTGACACTTATCCTTTGTTCAACACAAAACATAACTATCACACTTTGACTTTGACTTTGATGTCGCACTCTGTTCAAAATCCGTGTAATAACCATGGTGCAGATGGACAATACGACCACTCAAATTTAGCAAGAATTGTTTGCCCCCAATTCGGCATGACGTACGGTAAGCCGATTTCCAGTTCAACGACCCTGCCCTGTGAGTTACATCAGCCAAGTCAGTTTTAAAGCGAATGGCTCGCGGGGTTTGTTGTGGCGCCATGACAGTTGGTCATCGATATCAAGCACCATTTTGAGAAAAAGGCAAAAGAAGGATTTTAGTTTAATGGGAAATGCATAAGACAGCCAAACTTTGGAGGCGTATTCTGCAAAATCTGCCGCTTCAAAATCAATGGGAATAGTACAAAATGTACATCTTGACCTAGTGAATTTGAAAACGTCATTAACCCATTTTAACAAATTTTTAATGGAACCTCGTCCCCAGTGTTTACATTCGCATATTTGCACAGGTGTTGCATATGGCTGGGGCACGGCTTTGCCTGGAGGCTAGATTCACTCTCTATGGAAGGTACCACCAAAAATGTAAACAAACCCCGCGAGCCATTCGCTTTAAGCAATATTGCACAACATCAGGACCAATTATTGCCAATCTTTCTTCTATCCATCATGCCAGAGGCACACGTTCACATTTTGGGCCCATATTAGGGCCGTTTAGACGAAAAGCCAAAAAACCACATTCAGATTCGATCCGATCCGATCGCATGTGGATTTTTGCCTGTCGTCTAAACGGCTCTATTGCGCAATAATATTGGACAGTGCATCCATAGGCCTTTAGGCCCGCTAGACATATTTAGGCCATTCGTTTACTTCCACGAGCTAGCTCGGAACAGGCTCTATAGCGTTCGTTTACACCGGAACTGCGTCATCGGGGCTTCCTCGGACCAGGCGCGACTCGCCCTACTCGCCGAGGTGGGCTTCTCGTGTAACCTTCCCAGGATGCAAAGCAGGATGTCACTTCCGATCATGAGATGCACACAGCCCTCGCATACATCAGTGTATATCGGCGTGCAAAAGTAATCGAACGCTGTCGTGTTAGACACGAGTAAAGTGTCATGGCGGATATTCAGCCAATCACAGCACATTTTTCTCGTGTCTAACACGACAGCGTTCGATTACTGGCTGTTGTGCGCACGCTCAGCTTGACGTTCCGGGGCTTGCCCGAGGAAGGCCCGAGGAAGTAATCGAATGCGGTATTTGTGAGGAAGGTATAGCTGTTACGAGAAGAGTGGTGATGATTCGTATTAACCCTCCGAGGGCCAACTGCTGACAGTTTTATTCCATTATAATTCTTAGTTCTCTCTGAGACACCCTGTATAGCAGTTTACGCAAAGCGTATTGTATACGGTAAAAGAAGCGAGGCGTGTATATTTCTCCTAATACGCTCTCCTTTATCACCTTCATAGCCGTACACTTGACGAAAGCGACAAGCCTTATGTTTCATTAAACACAGCTAACAGCGGTATCGCATGCTGTTTGCGTGTTTGTTAGCCAATCTTGGAACAAAGTGGATGGATATTGGATCGGATGGAGGGATAATCAGGCAAAACATTTCTTATCGGTGTGGCGCATTCGCTGGATACTGATTGGTCGAAAAAATTCCTAAGGATTTCCATGCGATTTTCGTTAAAAATCAGATGAGATCTCTAGAAAGGAGAGAATATTAGAATTTATGATTCAGGCCTTAGAATTAGGCCAGGTGTGCCAGTGGAGAAAGTCCTAGGAATGCAAGTCCGACATACAATAGTCTTGTATTGTATGGTTCTAATCGAATGGTCATTGGGTCATATGAATAAAGACTAGCAAATGCTTTTACTTCAGGTTTGTACAGCATTGCCTGGTGCATTTGTACTGCAAAATTCAAGTAAAAGCATTTACTAGTCTTTATTCATATGACCAATTTTCTCTCCTAATACCATGTTGAACAATAAACTGGACTTAAGCGGGCTTCATTGGCATACGGATTTTGTCCGATTCAGGGACCTTATTCACAAAGCTCCAGTAACTTTAGGGGGTGCGCAAACTATTGTCCTTTTGCGGACAACATGTGCGGACAACCTGTTGTTCAATTCGGAGAATCAAGGTCAGGCTGACAAGTCGTTTTTTGAAAACTTCGCCGACTTTCAGTGAAAATGCATGTATATAGAGAGAAAAATAAGAATGAAGCCAAAAATTTCAGGGGCGTAACTCATGAAACCACGACATGAAGATGGTAGACCGACTCATACAACCGACAAATAGATCTACAAGCACAGAAATCAACAGGCAACAATCCGAATGCCACTAGCATTGTTCGCAAAATGATTAAATTTAGACTTGGCGTCATGGCAATGTGCATTTTATGAAATGTAACGGAAATATCCTTGGGGATATCAATGTCGATGCACAACCTGTTTGATGCGGCCCCTTCCTCACTGTTGCTATGAACAAAGCAGACATTAATCTATTTTAAGCCATTCTAGACGAAATAAATAATAAAGGAAAGATCATTGGAAGATACAGTCACACGCCTCAACAGGAAATGAAATCACCAACCCGGCGGAGGTAGAAAAAGTGCTATTTTAGTCTTTCTTCCGGAAGTTGCTTGCAGAGATTAAAGAAGCGGAGATTGAAATGAAACAGTAAGGATTAAAGTTTAGTAAATAATTAGAAAGAATTCTATAACCATGGTAACGGCAATAGAAGGGCACATTTTTTTGCAGGATGTGTCGTTTGTAATTGTCGACGGTTCGATTTTTTGTGGTGTGTCTAATTTCTGGGGCTGTTAGATTGGTCTATAATCACCTCGTCGTGGGTAGGAAATGATTCCGAAAGCCATCGTGAGAACATCAGGGGCTCTTAGCGCTGGCTCCCTTCATCACCACACACCGCACCGCGTGTGTCAATGCCCTCGACCGAGGACATTTGTATGAATACACTCCTTCATATAGAGGACCTCCCTCCAAACGAGGACGTCCTCGGTTCCAAAGTCCTCATTTTTTATGTGAAAACCGCATACAGACTGCACTGTGTGTGTGTTACTGAGTGAATTAAAAAATGTCCTCGGTTGGTCGGCATAATTTCACATTGTTTTTTTCACCGATCAACTGTGGACGCACACATGAAATTTTACCCGCACCAGTGGACGTCGACTGAGGACCCATTTCTAAATGTCAATGTATTGGTTTAATACTACATTTAAGCATGCTATCTAACTGAGGACAGTTGTAGGACCTCGTTTATATGGTAATTTAACAACGTCCTCGATCGCGGCCATATACGCGTGTGCGGTGACGAAGGGAGCCAGCGCTAAGAACCCCTGATGTTCTAAGGATCCCGAAAGCAATCGTGGCACACTTCCGAAAAAAATCGATGGTGAATTCCTCTCTGCTTCCAGCCGGACGTGAATTCACTTGCCTGGTTTGACGTCAAAGCAGTCGTTTTCTGAATTCGATTTAGTCACAATGTCACCAGAGCTCAGAGAAGGGCAGACCCCTCAAAGGGGCGATGATAGCCCATCTTTACAGCACTTTGTCTCACAAAGCAGAATTTCCGATGGTGTCTTTTGAGGGAGTGTCGAAGCTTACGATTGTGTGTCCCTGGATCGCTTTGTGCTAGGTCGTTGTATTGGTAGCCGACTGCTGATCAAATACCGTCATATTGGGCGAGTGAATCGAATTTCTTTAGGTCGCTATAACATCTCAATATCAGGACGGTGTGTTAGTTTGGTGCTGTCTCGGTTGTGAAGCCATTGAGGATTTTCTCGAGAACGGCACGGCGAACGAGAAGAGGTGAATGTCTCTTTGCAGACTACGTCATCAAATGATGTGATTGCCTCTTTGGGGACTACGTCATCAAATGAGGCGATTAGTTCTTTACCTACTTTGCATAGTACTTTGCGGAATGGTCATCATATGAAGTGATTAGCTCTTTCCGCACTACTCATCAAGTGAATTGATCAGTTTTTTGCGGACTAGATCATCATATAATGAGATTAGCTCCTTGCGGACTACGTCATCAAATGAGGTGATAAACTCTTTGTGCACTACGTCATCAAATGAAGTGTTTCGCTCTTTGCGGACTACGTCATCAAGTGAGGTGATTAGCTCTTGCGGACTACGTCATCAAGTGAGGTGATTAGCACTTTGCGGACTACGTCATCAAATTCTGGGACGTTTCCTACTCTAAGTTGTCACGTGATTGGACCGATGACGTCCATAATTTTCCAAAACATTCCTATAGAATGGTGGATTCAAATCCCATTCTTACTCTACACGTATATTAATATTTTAATATTAAAACTGTTGAATTATGCCATCAAATAGAGATTTATACGAGCGTACTGCTGTTTAGTAATGGTATAATCCATACTAATACTGACTCGGGGGCAAAAAGGCTGAAATAACATACTCGGATTGAAGACGAAAGTAATCATAATTGGAAACATGTTCTAAAGGCCATTAATGTGATTCATAGCATCTTGGTATGAAATTATCTTGTCTGCATCATCATAATGGTCATTATACATGATATAGAGTATCTCGAGGCATCAAGAGTGCAACTGCATGTAGATACCGTAATGTGACACGAGAGTGCGGGCGGTGCATCAACGGAAGCTTAGGGAAGCTTTTAAGGTTAATCACGGAGTAAGCTGTCCGTCGTTAAAGATATGTCACCGGTTGAACATCGATTTGAACGCGAAGCACGTCCGTGTCGACCACAGACGGATCCGTCACTTACCGGTTCGTTTGAGGTCAGTTAATTTGGTGATTATCGCTCCAAATATATCGCTAGCTTGTGATAATCGCACGGTTACATCTCAAGCGGGCCGCACACCAGGCCATATCGCTTGCGATCTGATCGCCACCGAGCAAATCCGGCTGTTGACGCCAGGTTCGCGCTGGACCGCGACTGCGACTGCGGGGAAATCTTTTTTGCAGGATTTTTTTCTGACAGCTCTTGTTCCTAACAGATGTGTTGTGTACCCTCATCACCTGTTCAGAAGGTTTGGCAGTCATTTTTTTAGTCAATTTTTAGTTCCCTTTTGGCAGCAGGACTGATCAATTTGGCAAGCTCGAACCCGTCACTCATCACCGCTCTATCTGTCAATCACCACCACTACTGACTGAACTGCGATGAAGGGCACAGAGTCAGGGCCGATGAAGGGTGCAGTCAGGGCCATGTTTCTGATAAGCGTTGATTCATGCCCTCGGCAAAAGTGTGCTGTGTTGCATGTCACTTGGAGTAACAGTCAATCGGCAGATGACGTGTGGGCGTGCCTGATTGGTTGAAAACTCCCGGCATCGTACGAAAATAGAGAATGCCCTGTCTGCGTTGAACAACCGCAAACCTCACGAATATGACTCGAGGGACTAGTTTACACTTGGCGATAATCGCTAGTGACAGTTGCAAGCGCCATGTCGCTAGCGATAATGGCCAAGTGTGGACTGGCCTTTGGCAAACCTCCACTTCGTTTATAGAGTTCTACGGTCTTGGTTTAGATCTTAGCACCGGTGAGATTGAGCGTGTTACAACTACCTGATCTTTCTGATGACGAACCGTACACTCGGAGAAAGTTTTGCCATAAGGGCGGCTTTCCATTGGAGCGTTTCCCTGTGCGGAAACGCTCGTAATGCCCGCTGTACACGATCAAATTTTTCATCCAATTTTTTTTGAAATTCAGATTTTGGGGCTATTAGGGCTTCAGTGTATAAACCCGCATAGGCCTTTATTGAGCCTATTAAGAAAATTGGATGGAAAATTTGATCGTGTACCTCGGACATAAGCATTGTTTTTTTCCGCGCCGTGACCAACGATGCGGAAAAAACAATGCTTTCGAGCGTTTCCGCGCACGGAAACGCTCCAATGGACGGCCGCCCATAGTCATGGTGGCGTCGGTTGGCCTACATGTAGGCCTGTATTTTAGAATTCTCCTCAACGAAAAGGAGTTCCCCAAGGCTATTGTTCTCAACAGAAGAACAATAGCCTTGAGGAACTCCTTTACGTTGAGAAGCATTCTAAAGCCTCGCTTATAGCCGTGTTTACACCTGAGGAAATTGCCGGACCTGACCCGGCTCTGACCCGCCTTTTTTGCGTTTACACCTATGAAAATCGGATCCGGATTAAAAATTGCCGGACTAATTTAGCCCGCTTTCGCTCGGCGGGTCTGATCCGGATTATACTTTAGCCCGGCAATTTCAAAGGTGTGGACAGAAAAATGCCGGGCTAAAACGTTTACTGAGCCCACCGACAGGTGTCGGTCTGCTAAAATTGAATGGGTGGTGTGTCTATAAATAGCATGGCCAGCGTTCAATATCGTAAGACGAATAATAGGTGTGGACAGAAAATTCAATGGATCCGGGTTAAATTCGAACCCGGGCCTGGAAAAATTGTACAGGTGTAAACACGGCTTATGTCGCCCTACGCTGTGATAGAAATAGCGTCAACTAGTTGCAACTGATAACTTATGTGGCCACCGACTAGAAAAATACCGATCGGTCGCAACTACCTGGAACAAGTTTATCGCCGTCTTTTGAGTGCTTATGTCGACACAGATTTCTTTTGATTTTAAGTAAGTTGAATGTGCGACTTTCAGGATCTGGATATTTTTAGTTTGCAACTAGTTGGCAACCAGTTACTCGCTGACGCCCGAGAGCTTATGTCACCTTGTAGTTGTGACTAATTAGTTCCAACTACGCGCCGATTATCAGTTGCCAACTAGTTCTGACTGTACGTAAGGGCGACATAAACGAGGCTTAAAATACGGGTCGTAGTTTGTGCGAAGCGCCCGCGAAAGAAGCTTTGTTCTTTTCTCGCTGCACTGCTTCTGAACAAAGCTTTCTGCGCGTTCGCATTTTTCCTCGTTCTCTTTGTTTCTACTCCGAACGTTTGAACAGGAGTTGGATATCAGTCGGCTCATTTCTCTTTCAACTCTTATACTTCATGCAGGAATTTCACTACAGAACTTCTGCAAACTTCGAGATAAACCAAATATTGTATAGAGATGAAAAAGTCATAACTTACAAGGTTGTACAATTATAACATCATAAGAATTCAATGACGAAAACTTGGATCTATACCACATTGTATCGTATTTCCATTCCTTAAAGACTCAAACATGCTAAAATCCATCGATTTTCCTTATTCCCTACAGCTCTTTGTTGAAGTAAGTAAAGGGCTTCTCATGTTGGTTCGATGACTGACATACCTTCATCTTCCCCCCCCCCGGCTCTGGATCCGCGCCTGATCACTCCGAGTGAGCAGCAATACGCGGGGGATGGTGAAACGAGATTTTAAGTCAGGTACAACGACATCAGCAGCCTCCGAGGAAAATGCCCGATGACCGATTGCCTATTGTGAGATTTGAATCTAATACCTTTGGGTAACGCCACGCACATTAATCTTATGTGCCACGGTAAAATGACAGGACACTTTACCTCGTGGATTTCCTTGCCGACAAAAACACTAAACCTCAGAGCAGCAAAGCTAACGGGTTGATGTCCTTGTTCTTCAAATCATGCGTTAACAACTTTATGTTCCAGCGGCCAGTGGTTCTCATCTCATTAACCAGAGACGTGATTTCCCTGACGTGGGTGAGTCGCGTACATTTCATTTCAAGGCGGGCTGAGGAGATTTACATGTACACGAGCTCTTCATTCCACATCCAATTCTAGTCTCGCGCAACCAGCCCCTCGTTCATACTCCGAGGTCGTGAGACCGAGGGTCTGGCACAAAACGCAATTCTCATTGTAATTGGGTCAGTGACCTTATTCCGATAATTCAAAATAAGGGGAACTTCGCTGATTGGCTAGTCACTACCAATGCATTATGGTCTCAAAAGTTGGTGACGTAGGCTGCAGTTTTACTCGCATGCTGCATGCTTTTTGCATGCATGCATGCATGCAGTGAAGTGTAGTTGTGTTCTACGTCATCGTCGGTAGATTGTCCGCCATGACGGTTTTACAAGTCAAAGTAACCATATGGACCAGACTCTAAAATTGGAAATTGCAAGAGTCTGGTGGCACGAGACTAATCCAATTGGCGCGAGGTTTTCAGCCGATATCTCCCCAACGGCTGGGTAAAATTTGACATACCATACATCAATCAATTTGTCTTTTCTGCCACTACAGGCATCATCACTGTCATTTTCCCTAGAAACGTGACATAAAAAAGTTCTTTCACCAATCACAGTTCGTGTTTACGGCTACGGCCGAAATGTCGGCCATTTTGAAATGACGCAATGCATCGCGCACGTGTAATCTGCACTGAACATCTTGCATGGTATGTCAAATTTGACCCAGCCGTTGCGATATCGGTCGAAAACCTCGCGCCAAGCGGATGTGGAATGAAGAGTCGGATTTTAACTAGTGATTAGTTCCAGAGCTCACCGATAGGACCAAGTACTGAGATCGGCAGCGCCTGTCGAACATAATCACGTGATCGCCCGAAAAGCAGCCGATGAAAAACGCGTCGTTGATTGGTTGAAAACCCACTGATTGCTCTTTTGTTGAATGAGAGCGACCAGTCATCGGTTACTTTTCGAATGGACGACAGGCGCTAACGATCTCAGCAATGTAGTCCTACCGATGAGACCGGGAACCACGGGGCAGCCAATTCGGCTCATCAGTCAGTGACGTCATTCTCTGGAACGGAAATCGTCGACAGTTTCGTGATTCCCAATACTCTGTAACCGGAAATTTACCACGTTGATTAAAACTCGGATTCGTTCAATGAACCGTTTTAAAGATGCTTTGAGAATTCATATAAAGCACAAATCTGGCTGCTGGGGGCATTAACATCGATAATGTAACGTGATATCATTTTCTGATATTCCTTGGGATATGACCTTGGCTTGCCCGATCGTGAAGATATCATATTAACCTTGGGTATAGATTGGGTATCTATTATCTAGTTAACACAGCTCGAAACCTCGGACCTGTACGTTACGACAATGGCGGCCTCGGCGATATATAGTAAATTGCCAATAACCGTAATGTGAATATCGTTATCCTTTGGAAACATCACGTTCCCCTGGTGTAGTCACGTGACGGCTGTGACATGCTAAAATGAGTTGATAATGCTGTATCAGGGATTATAGACCCTCGGAACGGGTCGGTCGCGTGGATTTTGCTGTCAAGGTTACGCGATGGGTGACAGAACGATCCCCGTAGGCTACTTGAGCCTTATACCCCCATCACACTGAAGTCGTTCTCAAAACGTCCTGCCCCGTCCTAAAAAAATCGTAAAACGGGCTAGAACGTGTACCCTTGGCCAAATAATGCTTCGATGTACTGGAGCACCCTTCCCGTTCATGAAGTTGGTAAAAAGACTGTAAAACGTTGCCACTATACGTCCACTCCGTTCGCACACAGTTTGAGCCCGTTCGGCAATATTTTCAAGAACGTACTGAGAACTAGCTCAGTGTGATGGGGGTATTATACCCCCATCACACTGAAGTCGTTCTCAAAACGTCCTGCCCCGTCCTAAAAAAATCGTAAAACGGGCTAGAACGTGTACCCTTGGCCAAATAATGCTTCGATGTACTGGAGCACCCTTCCCATCCACGAAGTTCGTAAAAAGACTGTAAAACGTTGCCACTACGTCCACTCCGTTCGCACACAGTTTGAGCCCGTTCGGCAAAATTTTCAAGAACGTACTGAGAACTAGCTCAGTGTGATGGGGGCATTAAGGGCCTGTCACACTGAAGTAGTTCTCAAAACGTCCTGCCCCGTCCTAAAAAATCGTAAAACGGGCTAGAACGTGTAACCCTTGGCAAAATAATGCCTCGATGTTCTGGAGTACCCTTCCCGTCCATGAAGTTCGTAAAAAGACTGTAAAAAGTTGCCACTACGTCCACTCCGTTCGCAGATAGTTTGAGCCCGTTCGGCAAAATTTTCAAGAACGTACTGAGAACTACATGTAGCTCAGTGTGATGGGGGCATTACGCCGAGACCATGACACAAACGACAGCCTATAGTTTTCTGTGATTGAATTCGCTCATAACTAGCCAACTCGGACGAGAAAACACAGGGAAACTGTGTATTCCATTCTAAATAGGGGTTCAATAACGGTCGGATTTCACATGAAAACAATGCCGACTCACTGTAAAGCCCTGTTCATAACACGAACACGAATGCAACCACGGCAGAAGCTTTGTTCTTTCTTCACGGCGCTGCCCCTGAACAAAGCTTTCTCCGCGTTCGAGTTCGTGGTCGTGCCATGTATGAACAAGCCTTGACAGTGATTTTCATCACAACACAAAACAGAACACGGGATTCGATACCAAGTTCGTCAGTTTTGTTGTGAAAGCCCAAAGGGACATCAAAACCAATGAAGAACGTCAGTAAGACAGGACAATCCTCGTGTCGCATTGTGCAATTAAAGGAATAGAGTTTTTGCAATGATTTTGCGTTACTTCTCATTTTACACAGCCAAAGACAAAATCCCAGACCACCAACTTATCAGCCGTCTCATACTTCTGCACCAAAGAATTATTTCTTTGGCCTCCGGAGGCCCGTAACAATAATTCTAATACGATAACTGCTGTGCTATCTGATCGTATATTGGAGAAAAAAATCTAGAAGCAATTATTTCTATCGGCTGGGAGTGCAACGAACGTGGAGTGGCGTATTGGCATATACATGTACCTTCCAATGTTTCAAGCGGCATTCTCGAAAGACACGATTACTTCGGGTTAGTTCCGATAACGACCGGTAGGGGCAACACTGGGGTTGTCGAATGCATCGTAAGGGGCTGTTAGTTTTCTCGCGAGAACTGGCCAAATCAAAGGAAATATGGGCAGTCATCGGTGCCCCAATTCAATGCCTGGCGGATCAATTCTTGCTTGACTGAGCACCAATCAGGAGAATGTTCTTTTGTATTGGTCCGCTAGAACTTTGCTGCCATCTTTTGGCAATAAGCGTGGCTGTCTGCTCCTATTGCCCATTGAGAGCCAACTCGCACGAAAAAACTCTCACGTAATACCCCCATCACACTGAGCTAGTTCTCAGTACGTTCTTGAAAATTTTGCCGAACGGGCTCAAACTGTGTGCGAACGTAGTTGACGTAGTGGTAACTTTTTAGAGTCTTTTTACGAACTTCATGGACGGGAAGGGTGCTCCAGAACATCAACGCGTTATTTGGCGAAGGGTTACACGTTCTAGCCCGTTTTACAATTTTTTAGGACGGGGCGGGACGTTTTGTGAAATACTCCAGTGTGACAGGCCCTTAAAGCAGTACCTCTAGTTTACATGTGTATCTTCGTCGACAGTTTTCACCGTTTCAAGTTCAATGTCGACGTCGGGCGGAGTCAAATTAAAATTGGCTTCCAGAGGAATCTTTCATTATGCGTGGAGTGAAACGTTTGGGCTCTGTTAAACTCTCTTTGAATCCACAACTATGTTTTAACAAGCGGAATCCAAAGGACTGAAGCATATCACACTCAGAATCAACGATTTTAAACAGGCGTACAAATTTCCAATGCGACTTCTAAAGCTACACTTTTGAAAAGGTTTCAATCTCAAAGCTACGTAGTCATTCTTATGCCTTGCAGGATACTTTAACTTCGCTTCTAAGCTGGCAGGACATGTTCGGAAATCTCTGCATAAAGATCATCTCTGCGGGCTGTGTCTGTGAGCTAAAACCTACATGTGTGTGTGCTAGCTCGTCTCAGTTGGAGCAATTGCTCAGTATTATGCATATGAATTCTAGCATTTGCTAGAAAGGAACAAGTTGGGCCGAATTCATAAAAACTAGCATTTGCTTTTTCTGGGCTTTTTCTTGAAGAGGTATTTATAAAATTTCGCTTTTGCTTTATAGAACAAGCAACTCCCTATACGAATTAGCAGAAGCTTTGCCTTGCGAGCATTAGCTTCATCAGATAGAAAATCTTGCTTTTAAGTTGGCTTTATAAGAAAAGGTCATCAGGTTAAGCAATTGATTATGAATATGCTTGTAAGCAAAATATTTGGCTTGTGCTTCTCCTTGACAAGCAAAAGCTTGGCCTTGGGGCTTTGGCTTGTAAGCTTTTGCTATGTTTTATAAATTCGCCCCAATAGTAATTGATTTTTTTAATAGCAATTGCTTTTAGCAAAAGCATTTACTTTGGATTTTATGCATACGGATGGAAGTAATTGCTTCAATTTTCAAGTAAAAAGCATTTGCTTTTTTATGCATGTGGACCAATAAAGCGAGTGTAGAGTATACACAGGGCATGCTATTTGCTATTACTCGTAAAGTGCTCGTATTCTCTTCTGTCTAAGCAAGATATCAAAGTCCGCTGTCACGATTCAAATCGTGATCACCCACTTTGATATCACTGATCCGCCCACTGGAAGACAACAAAATACTAATCTATCAAAACAACGGCATGAACTACTCTCATGTGTAAAAACTGTCTGACAACCATCCAGATTTAGCGTACCATCCAAGTTGGCATTCTCACGTAGCGTAGAGTTCGTCTTTCCTTGATAAGTACTAAGTCAAATAGAATTGACCTTTCGTCGCCAAGGTACATTCTATGAAGTTTGAAGAGATGTAAAAAAGGCTAGAAATCAGCTTATGCCCCCATCACACTGAGATAGTTCTCAGTACGTTCTTGAAAATGTTGCCAAACGGGCTCAAACTGTCTGCGAATGGAGTGGACGTAGTGGCAACGTTTTACAGTCCTTTTACGAACTTCATGGACGGGCTCGCACGGGAAGGGTGCTCCAGAACTTCGAGGCATTATTTGGCCAACGTTACACGTTCTAGCCCGTTTTACGATTTTTTAGGACGGGGCAGGATGGGGCATTACATGTAGGGTACCATCATTTCTTAGTAGGCGCATATGGACAGCAAATCTCAATGCGGTAGGGGTGTTTTTTAAGTTGACTGACCCAATGCTGCTCGACTCGTCATTCAGCCAGGTCAGTAGACTAAAACACCCCTACCGCATTGAGATTCGCCGTCCATGTGCGCCTAGCCTTAAGCTGGGAATGCATTGCTGATTTTCTGCGTTACGACTTGCTTTGCAACCTGCTACCTGCGATTGAATACGATCGCAAGGAACTGATACCGGTCGCCGACCGATTGCCGACTGAAATTGAGCACATCTTCGCCAATGGTGGAAATCACGTCTAGCTAGTCCACTACTATACGGCGATCGAGTGCCCAGTTGCAACGCAACCCAGTTGCAAAGCAAGTCGCAACGCAAAATCAGCTGGAAAATCAAGTAACTACGTACATGGCATTTGTATTCGCAACGCCAATTTACCACAGGTGCTTTGATTCGTCTGAAAAATTGGCACTTGACATTATGTGTGCACAATACAGCCTGATTAAAGGAACCGTCAGAGATGGTTATTAATTTCATTGTAACTGTCACATCAGACATCTTCATCTTCTCCAACGATAATTAACTTAGTAAATGTCATGCTGCAAAGGTTAATTGTTTTTGGAACTTCCGTACTCAGGGCAAAGAGGAAGACATCGACGATAAATACCATTAGCGGACAAAACCACCCCACCAAACGGTAAATGAGATTGCGTAGTGGATATCGTTACAACCATTAGTGGACAATGCATGTGCATAAATGCAGCACACGTCATCACTTTCGTTGCTCATACAGGCAATTTTCGTGGTCGCCACGAAAATGGCCAAGTGTGCTGTGGCCGACAACGACCACTCACCACGGAAATTCTGTGGTGACCACGAGTTGCCCAAGTTGCCGAAAATCAAATCGGTTTGATTTCTCACCACGAAAATTGCTCGTAGTTGCCAGTTGTGGTGATGCGTGGCCATCAGCAGCACACGAGACCACTGAGTGGTGACGTCTGCTGTAAACCGGCAACCGCCACAAAAATTGCCGACCACGAAAATTGCCTGTACAAGCAACGAAAGTGGTGACGTGTGCTGCTAGCTTAAATGTAGGTAAGCTAGGCGCACATGGACGGCAAATCTCAATTCACACAAAAAGCTATTGAAACCCCATTTATTCTGATCTACTCAACAGGACAATGACAGCAAGGGATTGTGTCAAAGGTGTGTCTGGCATGTGTCGAATAATTTTGATAAAAGTGGTTAAAAACAACCTTTCTAATTAAGATAATTAAAATTTCAAGATATGATACGAAAGCTCTCGATGAGAGGAACACACTCCTATAAAAATTTTCAGTGAAAACCTGCAAATAAAAAAGTAGCCAAAAACATGACTTTACAAAATTCCTTCTATCTAAGGTGGATTTCACCGGATTTTCTCGACTTTGATATCACCAGATAGCCAGGAAAATTTGCTATCACATATGTTAGGCTCAGTCTCCTACATCGCAACGGTTTGGAGATATTCAAGAAAAACTGCTGTCCATTTACTTTTTTCCATGAGTGTACATGTATCATCACTGTCATTTTCCCTAGAAACGTGACATAAAAAAGTTCTTTCACCAATCACAGTTCGCGTTTACGGCTACGACCGAAATGTCGGCCATTTTGAAATGACGCAATGCATCGCGCACGTGTAATCTGCACTGAACATCGTGGCAAAATGAAATGGTTTTGAGAAAAGGGACCCGTTATGTCGGCTTACGCGAAAAATGACGATAACAGAAAGATACCGACAAGAAAGACAGGTCAATATTGATGCAATGGTATGTCAAATTTGACCCAGCCGTTGCAATATCGGTCGAAAACCTCACGCCAAGCGGATGTGGAATGAAGAGTAGTTTCTGAACCTCGGTCGGATTTTAACTATAGTGATTAGTTCCAGAGCTCACCGATAGGACTAAGTACTGAAATCGGCAGCGCCTGTCGAACATAATCACGTGATCGCCCGAAAAGCAGCCGATGAAAAACGCGTTGATTGGTTGAAAATCCACTGATTGCTCTTTTGTTGAATGAGAGCGACCAATCATTGGTTACTTTTCGAATGGACGACAGGCGCTAACGATCTCAGCAATGTAGTCCTACCGATGATACCGGGAACCAGTCTCTTTAACCATCGGCGACGGGGCAGCCAATTCGGCTCATCAGTCAGTGACGTCATTATCTGGAACGGAAATCGTCGACAGTTTCGTGATTCCCAATACTCTGTAACCGGAAATTTACGAAGTTATTTAAAACTCGGATTCGTTCAATGGACCGTTTTAAAGATACTTTGAGAATTCACATAAAGCACAAATCTGGCTGCTGGGGGCATTAACATCGATAATGTAACGTGATATCATTTTCTGATATTCCTTGGGATATGACCTTGGCTTGCCCGATCGTGAAGATATCATATTAACCTTGGGTATAGATTGGGTATCTATTATCTAGTTAACACAGCTCGAAACCTCGGACCTGTACGTTAGGACAATGGCGGTCTCGGCGATATATAGTAAATTGCCAATAACCGTAATGCGAATATCGTTATCCTTTGGAAACATCACGTCCCCCTGGTGTTGTCACGTGACGGCTGTGACATGCTAAAATGAAAGAATTGATAATGCTGTATCAGGGATTATAGACCCTCGGAACGGGTCGGTCGCGTGGATTTTGCTGTCAAGGTTACGCGATGGGTGACAGAACGAACCCCGTAGGCTACTTGAGGACTTGAAGGTACTGTCACATTGAAGTAGTTCTCAAAACGTCCTGCCCCGTCCTAAAAAATCGTAAAACGGGCTAGAACCATAAAGGAATCAACCATAAAGGTTCAACTGACAAATTTAGCATTTTATAAATGTGGACAATATGCCTTTAAAACCCAACAGATTTGCATTCTGACGTTTCCATGTGATAGGCAAGACCCTTCTGCACATTCACTGCAAATTTTGTTGAATTCCGACTAGTTGATCTTATGATACAAAAGGTCTGAATTAATGAGAACCCCACGAACGATGTGTGTTCAGGGTCATCGGTGTACATTTGAATAGGCTGACGTACATTTGTACATGGAACACTAATTGTGCTGAAAATAGCTCAGTTATCGTCAGAAATGGAATTCAAAGCATCATGTTGGCAGGTTCATGTACCTCTTCACCACAAAAAAAGTTGAAGCTCGTGCCTATTACGTAAAGCCAAAATTCAGGCAGTGAGAGACATCTGGTGGAAACAAAGGAAGTGTCTCCCTCAGTAAGCTCATCGTTCGCAGTTAAACCTTTATGGTTGATTCCTTTATGCTAGAACGTGTAACCCTTGGCAAAATAATGCCTCGATGTTCTGGAGTACCCTTCCCGTCCATGAAGTTCGTACAAAGACTGTAAAAAGTTGCCACTACGTCCACTCCGTTCGCAGATAGTTTGAGCCCGTTCGGCAAAATTTTCAAGAACGTACTGAGAACTACATGTAGCTCAGTGTGATGGGGGCATTACGCCGAGACCATGACACAAACGACAGCCTATAGTTTTCTGTGATTGAATACGCTCATAGCTAGCCAATTCGGACGAGAAAACACAGGGAAACTGTGTATTCCATTCTAAATAGGGGTTCAATAACGGTCGGATTTAACATGAAAACAATGCCGACTCACTGTAAAGCCCTGTTCATAACACGAAAACGAATGTAACCACGGCAGAAGCTTTGTTCGTTCTTCACGGCGCTGCCCCTGAACAAAGCTTTCTCCGCGTTCGAGTTCGTGGTCGTGCCATGTATGAACAAGCCTTGACAGTGATTTTCATCACAAGACAAAACAGAAGACGGGATTGAATACCGAGTTCGTTGTGAAAGCCCAAAGGGACATAAAAACCAATAAAGAACGTCAGTTAAGATAGGACAATCCTCGTGTCGCATTGTGCAATTAAAGGGATAGAGTTTTTACAATGACTTTACGTTCCTTCTCATTTTACACAGCCAAAGACGAAGTCCCAAACCACCAACTCATCAGCTGTCTCATACTTCTGCACAAAGAATTATTTCTTTGGCCTCCGGAGGCCCGTAACAATAATTCTAATACGATAACTGCTGTGCTATCTGATCGTATATTGGAGAAAAAAATCTAGAAGCAATTATTTCTATCGGCTGGGAGTACAACGAACGTGGAGTGGCGTATTGGCATTTACATGTACCTTCCAATGTTTCAAGCGACATTCTCGAAAGACGCGATTACTTCGGGTTAGTTCCGATAACGACCGGTTGGGGCAACACTGGGGTTGTCGAATGCATCGTAAGGGGCTGTTAGTTTTCTCGCGAGAGCTGGCCAAAAGGAAATATGGGCAGTCATCGGTGCCCCAATTCAATGCCTGGCGGATGCATTCTTGCTTGACTGAGCACCAATCAGGAGAATGTTCTTTTGTATTGGTCCGCTAGAACTTTGCTGCCATCTTTTGGCAATAAGCGTGGCTGTCTGCTCCTATTGCCCATTGAGAGCCAACTCGCACGAAAAAACTCTCACGTAATACCCCATCACACTGAGCTAGTTCTCAGTACGTTCTTGAAAATTTTGCCGAACGGGCTCAAACTGTGTGCGAACGTAGTTGACGTAGTGGTAACTTTTTAGAGTCTTTTTACGAACTTCATGGACGGGAAGGGTGCTCCAGAACATCAACGCGTTATTTGGCGAAGGGTTACACGTTCTAGCCCGTTTTACAATTTTTTAGGACGGGGCGGGACGTTTTGTGAAATACTCCAGTGTGACAGGCCCTTAAATAGCAGTACCTCTAGTTTACATGTGTATCTTCGTCGACAGTTTTCACCGTTTCAAGTTCAATGTCGACGTCGGGCGGAGTCAAATTAAAATTGCCTTCCAGAGGAATCTTTCATTATGCGTGGAGTGAAACGTTTGGGCTCTGTTAAACTCTCTCTGAATCCACAACTATGTTTTAACAAGCGGAATTCAAAGGACTGAAGCATATCACACTCAGAATCAACGATTTTAAACAGGCGTACAAATTTCCAATGCGACTTCTAAAGCTACACTTTTGAAAAGGTTTCAATCTCAAAGCTACGTAGTCATTCTTATGCCTTGCAGGATACTCTACTAACTTCGCTTCTAAGCTGGCAGGACATGTTCGGAAATCTCAGCATAAGATCATCTCTGCGGGCTCTGTCTGTGAGCTAAAACCTACATGTGTGCTAGCTCATCTCAGTTGGAGCAATTGCTCAGTATTATGCATATGAAGTTAATGGGCCGAATTCATAAAAACTAGCATTTGCTTTTTCTGGGCTTTTTCTTGAAGAGGTATTTATAAAATTTCGCTTTTGCTTCATAGAACAAGCAACTCCCTATACGAATTAGCAGAAGCTTTGCCTTGCGAGCATTAGCTTCATCAGATAGAAAATCTTGCTTTTAAGTTGGCTTTATAAGAAAAGGTCATCAGGTTAAGCAATATTGATTATGAATATGTTTGTTAGCAAAATCTTTGGCTTGTGCTTCTCCTTTACAAGCAAAAGCTTGGCCTTGGGGCTTCGGCTTGTAAGCTTTTGCTGTTTTATAAATTCAGCCCAATAGTAATTGATTTTTTAAATTGCAATTGCTTTTAGCAAAAGCATTTACTTTGGATTTTATGCATACGGATGGAAGTAATTGCTTCAATTTCCAAGTAAAAAGCATTTGCTTTTTTATGCATGTGGACCAATAAAGCGAGTGTAGAGTATACACAGAGCATGCTATTTGCTATTACTCGTAAAGTGCTCGTATTCTCTTCTGTCTAAGCAAGATATCAAAGTCCCATGTCACGATTCAAATCGTGATCACCCACTTTGATATCACTGATCCGCCCACTGGAAGACAACAAAATACTAATCTATCAAAACAACGGCATGAACTACTCTCATGTGTAAAAACTGTCTGACAACCATCCAGATTTAGCGTACCATCCAAGTTGGCATTCTCACGTAGCGTAGAGTTCGTCTTTCCTTGATAAGTACTAAGTCAAATAGAATTGACCTTTCGCCGTCAAGGTACATTCTATGAAGTTTGAAGAGATGTAAAAAAGGCTAGAAATCAGCTTATGCCCCCATCACACTGAGATAGTTCTCAGTACGTTCTTGAAAATGTTGCCGAACGGGCTCAAACTGTGTGCGAACGGAGTGGACGTAGTGGCAACTTTTTACAGTCCTTTTACGAACTTCATGGACGGGCTCGCACGGGAAGGGTGCTCCAGAACCTCGAGGCATTATTTGGCCAACGTTACACGTTCTAGCCCGTTTTACGATTTTTTAGGACGGGGCAGGATGGGGCATTACATGTAGGGTACCATCATTTCTTAGTAGGCGCATATGGACAGCAAATCTCAATGCGGTAGGGGTGTTTTTTAAAGTTGACTGACCCAATGCTGCTCGACTCGTCATTCAGCCAGGACCCATGTTCCCGAAGCCGTCGTAAGGTTAACGATGTCGTTACGCTATGCATTTTACCACTTTTAACGACATCGTTAACCTAACGAAGGCTTCGGGAACATGGAACTAAAACACCCATACCGCATTGAGATTCGCCGTCCATGTGCGCCTAGCCTTAAGCCAGGAATTCACTGCTGATTTTCTGCGTTGCGACTTGCTTTGCAACCTGCCACCTGCGATTGAATACGATCGCAAGGAACTGATACCGGTCGCCGACCGATTGCCGACTGAAATTGAGCACATCTTCTCTATTGGTGGAAATCACGTCTAGCTAGTCCACTGCTATACGGCGATCGAGTGCCCAGTTGCAACGCAACCCAGTTGCAAAGCAAGTCGCAACGCAAAATCAGCTTGAAAATCAAGGGTGGATTCCTAGCTTTACAAGTAACTACACTACATGGCATTTGTATTAGCAACGCCAATTTACCACAGGTGCTTTGACTTCGTCTGAAAAATTGGCACTTGACATTATGTGTGCACAATACAGCCTGATTAAAGGAACCGTCAGAGATGGTTATTAATTTCATTGTAACTGTCACATCAGACATCTTCATCTTCTCCAAAGATAATTAACTTAGTAAATGTCATGCCGCAAAGGTTAATTGTTTTTGGAACTTCCGTACTCGTGGCAAAGAGGAAGACATCGACGATAAATACCATTAGCGGACAAAACCACCCCACCAAACGGTAAATGAGATTGCGTAGTGGATATCGTTACAACCATTAGTGGACAATGCATGTGCATAAATGCAGCACACGTCATCACTTTCGTTGCTCATACAGGCAATTTTCGTGGTCGCCATGAAAATGGCCAAGTGTGCTGCGGCCGGTGCAACCACCACAAAAATTGCCGACCACGAAAAGTGCCTGTTCGAGTAACGAAAGTGGTGACATGTGCTGCTAGCGTAAATGTAGGTAAGCTGGGCGCATATGGACGGCAAATCTCATTGCGGTAGGGGTGTTAAGGTCGACTGATCCAACGCTGCTCTTATCCGGCTGGGTCAGTCAACTTCAACACCTCTAACGCAATGAGATTTGCCGTCCATGTGCACCTAACCATACTTCCACACCGACCAGTGTGCGGAACGGAAAATGCTTTGTTTGGAACCAGCGTTGCGAGAAATAACAAAAGATTTTCCGTTCCACTACAGCCTGGCGAGGAAGTACGAATTATCCTTTAGACCCAATTCATACTTCCTTGCCGATCTGGAATGGAAAATGCTAAAGTTTGTTATTTCACGCCACGCTGGTTCCTGAGGACCAAGTCATACTTCCTCGCTGACCAATATGAAGATCGGAAAAAGCTTTTTCATTTCACGCCATGCTGGCTTCAAACAGCATTTCCCATTCCGTAAACTGGTCGGCAGGAAGTGTGAATTTGCCTTGAAGCCATTCTCACCCGCTGGCCGTGATCAGAGAGTGGTTGTACACGTCTACGTTTACCTGTTGTAGAATCCGATTTGCTACAAATATCTGAATATTGAAGATACTGGCCATCGCCAGAATCGGGTGACATGTACTGCTGGGAAAATAGCATATGCCGCTGGTATAAAAGGATGCCAAATTTGTAAATATCGAAGATCCATCGTGCAAGGATTGATCATAGTAATATGACTCGGCCGCAGTCCTTCTATCGATGAGCTGCGATTTTGCAGACTGACGGCCGAGGAAAGCGCGAGGAGAGGAAAAAGGTAGGAAAAGAGAGGAAAGCCCGATCTGCAAAGGTAGGCAAGGAGAGGAAAGTAGTGTCTGCAAAGGAAGGCAAAGAGGAAAAAGGTAGGCAAAGGTAGGCGAAGAGAGGAAAGCCCAGTCTGCAAAGAGAGAAAAACACGGTCTTGGCCCGTATTTTAGAATGCTCCTCGACGTAAAGGAGTTCCTCAAGACTATTGTTCTCCTGTTGAGAACAATAGACTTGAGGAACTCCTTTACCTTGAGGAGCACTCTAAAATACGGGCCTATGTCTGCAAAGGTAGGCAAAGAGAGGAAAGCATGGTCTGCAAAGGTAGGCAAAGAGAGGAAAGTAAGGTCTACAAAGGGAGGCAAAGAGAGGAAAGCATGGTCTGCAAAGGTAGGCAAAGAAAGGAAAGCACGGTCTGCAAAGGGAGGCAAAGAAAGGAAAGCACGGTCTGCAAAAGGAGGCAAAGAGAGGGAATTAGCAGTGACTAGAAATTGCAAAGAACGTGGTTCAGCGACTTCTAAAGCCTGAGAGATCCTAGATTACAGAGAATGCCACGCCAGCATTTATATCACAACGATTTTTCTGTCATTCCGTGGCCATGAGACTGATACTGGTCGATTGGTTCAAATGATCCAAGAAATTCCCAATCTTGTGTTTCAATTAATGCTGGAAACCAACTCGACAACGTTCTTGATAACGTTCAATGTGGCATTTCGTACGGAACCTCTAATACAATTCAAGATATACGCATTGATTCGTGCCGACCAATTACGAGCAATAGTAGATCACGATTTCGACTAAACTGGGGATTGTCTTGTCACTGGTGCAATCGACGAAGTTCCAAATTTCTCTTCCAACCGTGCCAACCAAGATTATAGGTTTTCGATCTGAGAGACCCGAGACTTGCGGCAAAATCTCTTAATGCTCCAGGTTCGTTGATGTAGCTTACAAGATGACAAGCTAAAAGGCCACCGGACGTGATTGTTTGGCGAGGGACACTTCAACTCAAGTCGTGGGGTCGGTTTCTGGTCCTTGTCACCCAGTGGGATATTTAAAGATAACAGACAGGATTAGCACCTTTCCGACTCCGATTCCGACTACAACTACGAGAACGAATTGCAGTCCGCTGTGGACATCCTTGATAAAAACGATTTGATAGACGTTTGCAAATCGTCAAGTGCCATAAACTTTGCGGCAGAATAATTTTGACTCGTAATCGGAAGTGCACCTAAATCTCAAATATCATAGTCGTATTTCAAGTCGTAACGACTAGGATTACGAGTTCAATATTCATAATTTATCCTTATTTCCGATTTATAAGGCCAAATTTTTCTGCCTTCAATATATGGTGTTTGATGAATTGAAAACGTCTGCCAACTCGTTTTATCAAGGATGTCCACAGCGGACTGCAATTCGTTCTCGTAGTTGAAGTCGGAGTCGGAGTCGGAAAGGTGCTAATCCTGTCTGTTAACATTCCGAGTCTCGACTACGACTCCAGAGGACACTTTTTTTGGGAACTAGGTCATCAAATACAACGGGGTTTTCCAAAGCAATGGTGTTTACTCATTCAGGAGAATGAATAGAACCCGTCTGGGTGGTAAATTTCTCTTTGACTTGAAAAATCCGAATTTTAGCACCTCGGAGTGGGAATGGGAGTGGGAGTGGGAGTGGGAGTGGGGGTCGGGACAAGATCTTAACCTCGCTATTGTATCATGACTGTTTACATTCGATGTTTGTATTTTAAAATGTGGACGTTTACATTATGTTATTTTGGACATTTGGTACATGCCAACCCACAAATGTCAAATTGATTACTTTAGGTATCAAAAGAATTTCCAGAGGGGGCATGCCACCAATAAATTACTCATAAGACAAAGAAAGACTGGACACAAACAAAATGTAAATAAACAATGATTTTCGTGGCCCGCGAAAATATCAAAAAAAGTTGAAGCTCGTGCCTATTACGTAAAGCCAAAATTCAGGCAGTGAGAGACATCTGGTGGCAACACATGAAGTGTATCCCTCAGTAAGCTCATCGTTCGCAGTTAAACCTTTATGGTTGATTCCTTTATGGTGGCACACAACGATGTTTCCACTGTGCCACTCTGACAGTGCTGCCACCTGTGAGACTGCGACACCAGTCGCGGTAATCTACAGCACATGGCACACAATATGGACATTAATTTGATGCCTGATGAGTGGATTTTCCATGGGAATTATATTCCCATTACAGCGGCAGAGCGTATAGATAAGGCGTAGCCGGGTTAAGTCCGATGTTACCTAGACGATCGACAGGGTCTCCAAGCACCCTAACCAATCCGCCAAACACATCATCGGAAATGAAAATCACGCGGCGATACTGCCAATATCTCTATATCTATTCTGCTGTGGTCAGTGACGACCGAAATCAATGAATAAGTGGATTGGTGGAGCAGACCGGTCATCCGATTGATCCATATCTGTCTGTGAGGTTATAGAATTATTAGCAGAGTTCGACTGCTGGTTTTTGCAATCGGCATTTTGAGCACCAACATATGATTGATAAAGATATTCCACGCAATTAACGAACAGCGATTTAGGAACACAGTTATGCATGACGTCATCACTTTTGGTGTTTAACGTCACTTGTTCGGAGGCTTTCACGGGCGCTGCCATATTGAATACCAGCGTCATCTGTTAGCTGTTTTTTGGGTTGCAGTCGGTTCTTTTTGCTCCAATGACACCTCCAGCTCCAAGACTATTCTGTCACAGAATACATGCTCCTACATGTATACACTTAAGTGATGACGTCTAAGGGGGATTCTTTAGCCTCTTCCATTGCCATACAAAAGAACCGGTCACGGTTGACCACAATTTTTGAATTCTTTTGATGACGTGCAGAGGGGAAATTTATTTCGAGCACTGGCGGCTGAATTTCTGGAAAGGTGGGATAGCAGGGTTTTGGCGTCGCTCCTCTTCGCCATACATGTACACTCACACACAAAGTTTGTGTGAGTGGATAAAGAGGTAAAAACACCTACAATGGGAGGATGCGCAGAATATGACAGAGGCAGTCAAGTCATTCCTGAAGGAGGAGAAATGAACGGCGTTGCCGGTTTCATCGACATTTTACAATCTGACAAATGTCATGTAAAAGGATTACTGCAATCCCCTTATGAAGGGAAGATATTTGGATCTCAATCCGGTATATCCTCTTCAACAACAAGTGAAGTCAACTTGATCCATTGATATTCCAACCGGCACTCGACTTGTTAATTAATACTATACAGATATTTCTCGACGGCTAATCATCCTGCCTTGCCTACTTCTTCCTTGACATGTTGACTCTAGCTTTCGTTTCGCAGCCAGATGAGATACGGTTCATGTTTTACAATGACCCGCCGCCATGACATTTTCATTTCCCCGAAGGTCGAGTCATCCTCCACGGGTGAAAATTACCAACAGTGTTGAACCTATAAATAAGCCAATCAATGCCGCTGGCAGGTTTGGGAACCAAAATAAGAGATAGAGGAGCCTGGGCGATAAATCAGCGAAATTACCGCCCTATCTCATGCGAAGAAGGCCGTCAGAAGGCAAGGTCGCCAAAAGATTCAGGTCGGAACGGTTGGTCATCCACAAGAAAGGACGATGCACATGGTAGGCCTACCTACAGCGGAGCAAGTGTGAGGAATGGAAATCCTCAATGATGCATTGTCAACCTAATACCCCCATCACACTGAAGTCGTTCTCAAAACGTCCTGCCCCGTCCTAAAAAAATCGTAAAACGGGCTAGAACGTGTACCCTTGGTGCAAATCTGTTGGGTTTTAAAGGGATATTGTCCACATTTATAAAATGCTAAATTTGTCAGTTGAACCTTTATGGTTGATTCCTTTATGGTGGCACACAACGATGTTTCCACTGTGCCACTCTGACAGTGCTGCCACCTATGAGACAGCGACACCAGTCGCTGTAATCTACAGCACATGGCACACAATATGGACATTAATTTGATGCCTGATGAGTGGATTTTCCATGGGAATTATATTCCCATTACAGCGGCAGAGCGTATAGATAAGGCGTAGCCGGGTTAAGTCCGATGTTACCTAGACGATGGACAGGGTCTCTAAGCACCCTAACCAATTCTCCAAACACATCACCGGAAATGAAAATCACGCGGCGATACTGCCAATATCTCTATATCTATTCTGCTGTGGTCAGTGACAACCGAAATCAATGAATAAGTGGATTGGTAGAGCAGACCAGGCATCCGATTGATCCATATCTGTCTGTGAGGTTATAGAATTATTAGTAGAGTTCGACTGCTGGTTTTTACAATCGGCATTTTGAGCACCAACATACGATTGATAAAGATACATGTATTCCACGCAATTAACGAACAGCGATTTAGGAACACAATTATGCATTACGTCATCACTTTCGGTGTATAACGTCACTTGTTCGGAGGCGTCACGGGCGCTGCCATATTGAATACCAGCGCCATCTGTTAGCTGTTTTTTTGGATTGTAATCTGTTCTTTTTGCTCCAATGACACCAGGTCCAAGATTGTTCTGGCACAGAATACATGCTCCTATACACCCTTTCAGAAATACGGCGCTCAGTGTTCAGTGATGACGTCTAAAGCCTCGCTTATGTCGCCCTTACGTACAGTCAGAACTAGTTGGCAACTGATAATCGGCGCATAGTTGGAACTAATCAGTCACAACTACTAGGTGACATAAGCTCTCGGGCGTCAGCGAGTAACTAGTTGCAAACTAAAAATATCCCGATCCTGAAAATCGCACGTGTTCAACTTCAGCGCGTTTTACTTACAATCAAAAGAAATCTGTGTCGACATAAGCACTCAAAAGACGGCGAAAAACTAGTTCCAGGTAGTTGCGACCGATCGGTATTTTTCTAGTCGGTGGCGACATAAGTTATCAGTTGCAACTTGTTGACGCTATTTCTATCACAGCGTAGGGCGACATAAGCGAGGCTTACAGCCTAGTTTATACTTCGACGCACGACCATCGGCGTCCGACGCGCGATCAAAATCTGGACGCCGACCTAATGAAGTAGGCTTATGTCGGCGTACAGATTTTGATCGTGCGTCGGACGCCGATGGTCTTGCGTCGAAGTATAAACTAGGCTTTAGGGGGATTCTTTAGCCCCTTCCATTGCCATACAAAAGAGACGGTCACAGTTGACCAATTTTTGAATTCTTTTGATGATGTGCAGAGGGGAGAATTTAGTTCGAGCACTGGCGGCTGAATTTCTGGAAAGGTGGGATAGCAGGGTTTTGGCCTCGCTCCTCTTCGCCGTACATGTACACTCACACACAAAGTTTGTGTGAGTGGATAAAGAGGCGCGAGGTAAAAACACCTACAATGTGAAGATACGCAAAGTATGACAGATGCAGGCAAGTCATTCCTGAAGGAGGAGGTGAAATGATTGTGGTCTAACTGACGTTGCCGGCTTCATCGACAATTTACAAGTTCGCAATCCGACAAATGTCATGTATAGTCCGGTCGCAAAACCCCGATTTTGGGCTTAGGCGTTTCTTTTTGAATAACAGCATTTTTTTCCAGTTTTCATACATTTGGAGGGTGTGGAATCGGAATTCGTCGAGTGCCGCCTTGGCACCCTTGAGCGTTTTGAGAAATCCGCGTTTGAATTTTTGGAACTGACTTTATCATTGGACGTGAGCTGACGCAACGACTGAGCTTTGTACATGAGAATGGGACCCGATGTACAGCTAACTTTTTAGTGGTTGGATTTACACTCCACAAATGTATTATCAACAGATAGAAACATGGTACCTCGTAATCATATAAGCATGTTTTTAGTAATTTTTAACTTGTTATGTAATTGGAAACAGCATTTTTATGTATTTTGACCCATTTTGTGTTAATTTACATAAAAAACGTCATTTCTTATTACAAAACTACTGAAAACAATTAAGAACATGCTTGTCTGCTTCTGAGGCACCATGTTTCTATCTGTTGGTAATACATTTATGGGGTGTAAATCCAACCATTTAAAAGTTAGCTGTACATCGGGTCCCATTCTCCTGTACAAAGCTCAGTCGTTGCGTCAGCTGACGTCCAATGATAAAGTCAGTTCCAAAAATTCAAACGCGAATTTCTCAAAACGCTCAAGGGTGCCAGAGTGGCACCCGGCGGATTCTGAATCTCTGTCATTTGGAGATACAAAAAATGCAAACAAATTGCTGTTATTCAAAATGTCACACTTTTTCGTTCTGCTTCCGGACTAGTAAAAGGATTACTGCAATCCCCTTATGAAGGGAAGATCTTCGGATCCCAATCCGGTATATCCTCTTCAACAACAAGTGAAGTCAACTTGATCCATTGATATTCCAACCGGCACTCGACTTGTTAATTAATACTATACAGATATTTCTCGACGACTAATCATCCTGCCTTGCCTACTTCTTCCTTGACATGTTGACTCTAGCTTTGTTTCGCAGCCAGATGAGATACGGTTCATGTTTTACAATGACCCGCCGCCATGACATTTTCATTTCCCCGAAGGTCGAGTCATCCTCCACGGGTGAAAATTACCAACAGTGTTGAACCTATAAATAAGCCAATCAATGCCGCTGGCAGGTTTGGGAACCAAAATAAGAGATGGAGGAGCCTGTGCGATAAATCAGCGAAATTACCGCCCTATCTCATGCGAAGAAGGCCGTCAGAAGGCAAGGTCGCCAAAAGATTCAGGTCGGAACGGTTGGTCATCGCCTACCTACAGCGGAGCAAGTGTGAGGAATGGAAATCCTCAATGATGCATTGTCAACCTTATGGTCATGGTTAGTGGAAAATCCTTCACAAAGCTTAATCCACAAGGACAACTAAACCCGGATTTTGACTTCAGGGGGACTTACTGAACGTTCATACCGGTAACCGCCTCACAATTGTATCTAAAAGTCGGCCCAGCAAAAGTGTCCTTCCAACAATACATTGGCCAAAATAATAGAAATGTTATTGTTCGAGGTACACTTTTCCTTGGGGCGCCCTGTAGAAGAGGTTTGGTGGGAATCACAATTAATGGGTTATCGGACGACAACAACAACAGAGAAGTAACGGCCAATGGGCCAATGAGGAAAAGCAAAAACAGCCGTGCCAGACCTATGAAATGACGTGAAATAAATACATGTACTGACAAGAAAATCCAATGATCGTCTGAATTCTTATCCCGATTACTTCGGACAAGAATGATAACCCCATTTCTTAACGACTGTCTCTAATAGGATAAAATTGACACCACCCGTCCGAACTGCGACGTGGTCATTCGGAGTTTACCAATGGATTTAGGAAGCCATGCAAAATGACTCAGTCCGCGAGTCTTCGCCCGAATGCCATTCCTGAGAGGACTGTGGTTATCTTGTCCTGTTAATACCATAAATGAATTATGTCTCCGTTGACATGGCTGGTCTATAAAATCCCGGAGGCAATGAAGGGAATGGGATATCTAAGTCTTGACGTTAATGCTGATATCGTTTTGTTTATGAAGTCCTATCATTCTTGACATCCTGATAACAGAATGGCTTATGCTCCGTATCTTTTATTGTCGTTTTATACGAAAGAGATGAAGGAATGATTTTTAACAATTATATCGTTGGGTAGATATCACTGGGTAGGTAAGAAATTTTTATTTCTATCTATCTTCTTCCACACTCAATTGGCACACGATTCCAAGAAAACTACTCAATGACCTCAAAATCAAGCAGTACCATCGAGTAGTCAATATTTGTATCCAGGTCTGAAATGTTAGATAGTTTCAAAAAATGACTTTATTAGTGAATTTGAAGAGGTTTTTATTCTGAGCTGATGAACTTCGATATTTCCCTTGGTTTGTTTGTTTTTCATTTGGTTCAGGTACTAATGATGGATCCGTCTCCGTCTCCACCACTTTGCCCTTCCTCTGGTCTCTGAAGGCAGGCCTCCGCCCCTCCCCTCCCCTCCCCTCCCCTCCCCTCCCTGACTGCTGTGCCACAGAGTCATACCCCTCATTACCCTTTCTTCATTCAATTTCCATTTTCTGATGTAGAGACCATCAAATTTGCTGTCAAGCAAATTTCACACTTCTAGTTTTTATTGATATGAAAGAATATGTCGGTTCAGTCGTTCAAAGAATTTCACGAATGACACTCTGATCGGTTGAATTCATTTCCCTTCATATTCCATAGACCTTTCCAACAAAGAGCCACGGTGGTGTAGTGGTTCGGGCCTCCGACTAGCGGTCAGAGGATCCCGGGTTCGAATCCCGCTGCTGGCGTGAGACTTTGGGCAGGTCTCTTTGCCTTACTGGCCTCTCTCCACCCAGGTGTATAAATGGGTACCGGTCGGAAATGCTCAGATTGTATGCGCTGAATGAGCAGCTCATCTGAGTTCTACTGAAAGGTTTCAGGATAGACTGGGGTTAAAGTGTGAAGTCGGATGACACCTCTACCGTTTTTGATATCAGACTATAAACCCAAACTTTAACTTTAAGATGGTGGCCTACTCGTTCTCCCACATGACGTCGTGGCCATTCATTGTTCAAGCACGACGTAACACTACCAAACACATCATCTCACACAATTATTTTACCTAAACGTTTGTGTCCATGGCCCGCTTGACCAGCTTAGCATGCCAGCGGCCATTCAATTGTATTGAGTTTCTGACGTCATATGGTGAGAACTGTTTGACTGCCATCTTTGTTGGAAAGGTCCATTGGGAAATAAACCAACTGGCGACGCATGCGCAGCTAGGGAAACTCTCCAATGTTTCACAATGACGACCATGAAACTCCCCCACCCAAACTCTATTTCTTATAACTGTCGGTGAAAGCAGACGCAGTTGAGGTAGGGAACTCCGAGTGCTCCCATAAACAAACAAACAAACAAAAAACCGATAAGAAAGGTAAAATGAATAGAGCACGGGTTGTTAGACATGTGTGCCCACCATCTCAACATACTGCGTCCCATTCCCTGCGGCCCCATGATCCCCGCGTTTTTAGAACTGTATCATTTTACGGCCATTTTCAAAGGGTCTCTCACTCATTCCCACTCCACAATTTCCAGTCTGAGCAATGCCTGATCTAAATACCACTGCGCTACTTTCAGCCACTTTGATGCATCAGCAATAATTTACATTCCGAAAAAAAAACACGGCGGGGTAAAAACCTCTTTCGATCGACGTCGACGGACTTTTTTACGGACGTGACTTCTTCCCGCTCGCCTTTCTTCTTTGATATTCACTTCTTTCCATTACCGGTCCGAGTATTCAATTGCTTGTAATTATTCTGGTGGTGAAGTTAGGAATAAATATGAACCAGACGACGAAGGGGTACAAAATAGCCTCTGGCAGAATAGCTCCGCTCATTTCGCCGAGAGATCTTCTTTTTATACTGACCTCCGCCGCCTCGTTTTCATGTGTTCAGGTATCATTTGAACTGATGCTGGTAGTGACTGTGTAGGCGTAGCGTGAATTTCAATCGACATACCTTCGTGTCAATGGTTATTCTTCTGCGTGCACTGGCCTCTAACTGAGAATTCCGGAAAATTTTTATACATGTACATTTAACTACGTACTCTCATTTAAAACTAAAATGTCCATCCATTTTGTTAAAAAAAAGTTCCGTTGCATGTTGACTGATTTTAGACGAACTATAAACAACCGGTGACCGAAGTTTACGACCAATGAGGTACCCGCAGAACTTTTCTAACGTTATTTCCATTCATTTCTGGCGTAAAAATAACCCGTTTGTGTTGGTCCCGACTGTAAACCTTACATCATTCTGTAGCAGATGAAAATTTCTTTAATCTCATTTCTTTTTTCCTTAAAATGAAGAGATAGGTTGGCGATAAAAGCAACGTTTTTGTCTCATTATTCCTGTAGAAAAATGTACAGGTCACTTTTTCATGACGAACGATTTCTTTCAGTGTGCTGTGCCATTTTCTGATGTAGAGACCATCAAATTTGCTGTCAAGCAAATTTCACACTTCTAGTTTTTATTGATATGAAAGAATATGTCGGTTCAGTCGTTCAAAGAATTTCACGAATGACACTCTGATCGGTTGAATTCATTTCCCTTCATATTCCATAGACCTTTCAAACAAAGATGGTGGCCTACTCGTTCTCCCACATGACGTCGTGGCCATTTATTGGGTCATATGAATAAAGAATAGTAAATGATTTACCTTCGATTTTGCACTGCAGATGCACTAGGCAATGTTGTACAAATCTGAAGTAAAAGCATTTACTAGATTTTTTTCATGTCACCCATTTGCTGATATTCATAAAAGTTGGCAAATGCTTTTTTTATTTTATTTTACATTTTTATTGATTTTTTCAAAAATAAAATTCTACATAATGTGTGAACATACAGTGAAAAGAAGATTTGCACAGCAGTGTCCAATGTAAATGTATTACAAAACTTGAAGTAAAAGCATTTGCTAGCTTTTATAAATACCCGCCAATGTCCAAGCAGGATACACTATCAAACGCATCATCTGCCCATGGCCCGCTTGACTAGCTTAGCGTGCCAGCGGTCATTCAGTGGTATTAAACTTCTGACGTCATATGGTCAGAACTGTTTGACCGCCATCTTTGTTGGAACGGTCCATAGGGAAATAAACCAACCAGCACCGCATGCGCAGCTAGGGAAACTCCAATGTTTCACGACGACGATCATGAAACGCCCCCACCCAAACTCTATTTCTTCTGTCGGTGAAAGCAGGCGCAGTTGAGGTAGGGAACTCCGAGTGCTCCGATAAACAAAAAAGACCCATAAGAAAGGTAAAATGAACTGAGCACGTGTGTGTGCCCACCATCTCAACGATACTGTGTCCCATTCCCTGCGGCCCCATGATCCCCGCGTTTTTAGAACTCTCTGTATCATTTTACGGCCATTTTCAAAGGGACTCTCATTCATTCCTACTCTCTACAACCTTTGAGAAATGCCTGATCTAAATACCACTGCGCCACGTTCAGCTACTTTGATGCATCAGCAATAATTTACATTCCGAGAAAAAAAACACGGCGGGGTAAAAACCTCTTTCGATCGACGTCGACGACGGACTTTTTTTTACGGACGTGACTTCTTCCCGCTCGCCTTTCTTCTTTGATATTCACTTCTTTCCGTTACCGGTCCGAGTATTCAATTGCTTGTAATTATTCTGGTGGTGAAGTTAGGAATAAAATATGAACCAGACGACGAAGGGGTACAAAATAGCCTCTGGCAGAATAGCTCCGCTCGTTTCGCCGAGAGATCTTCTTTTTATACTGACCTCCGCCGCCTCGTTTTCCTGTGTTCAGGTATCATTTGAAGTAATGTTGGTAATGGCTGTGTAGGCGTAGCGTGAATTTCAATCGACATACCTTCGTGTCAATGGTTATTCTTCTGCGTGCACTGGCCTCTAACTGAGAATTCCGGAAAATTTTTATACATGTACACTGTACATTTAACTACGTACTCTCATTTAAAACTAAAATGTCCATCCATTTTATTAAAAAAAAAGTTCCGTTGCATGTTGACTGATTTTAGACGAACTATAAACAACCGGTGACCGAAGTTTACGACCAATGAGGTACCCGCAGAACCCTTCTAACGTTATTTCCATTTATTTCTGGCGTAAAAATAACCCGTTTGTGTTGGTCCCCTGACTGTAAACCTTACATCATTCTGTAGCAGATGAAAATTTCTTTAATCTCATTTCTTTTTTCCTTAAAATGAAGATATAGGTTGGCGATAAAAGCAACGTTTTTGTCTCATTATTCCTGTAGAAAAATGTACAGGTCACTTTTTCATGACGAACGATTTCTTTCAGTGCCACGGAATTGATAAAGGTACGGGTCACATGATAGGCGCGTGACACACGGCACTTCATTCGCACAACCTGCGCCAATCTCTGGATACATCGACGTCACGTATGTTTTAGAAACCAATCGAAGAAATGGATCGGCCCATGAAATGTGAAACGCCGCAAATCTTTTCGCCGGCTTGGCTTTGCAATAGAAAAGGGTCGGACCGAGATGACTTCTTAGCAATCATGCATAAGTCCATTTGGAAATTGAAATTAGCCATTTCGACTTCGCCACACTCATTAAATCGCTCACTACGCGTCCGAAGTGGTTTTTATAGGATTTCCCAATCGATTGAATGAGAAACTTACGGCAAGACATCTCAGAATTTACTGCCTCGGTTTCTAAGTGAAAGGTGGACAAGTTTAATAGCTGTCCGTCCTGAACCATGCCCCGGTCGTTTCAGATAACATAATGCTCCTCACAGCAGTAAAAGGGAAAATTGGAGAGACAGACTGTATTATTTATGGCTGATACGATACTTTACACTATCGTCCGAGATAAACAGACACAAAGAACACTGGTATTGATATTCTGCAGGCGAACGATTCCAGTGATGCATATTTCAAACGGTATATTTACCGCTGTGGCCTGAGAGTAGATTCAAGTTGGTTTCCGATCTCACCATTAAGGCCAATTCATACTTCTCCTTGCGCTTTGCGCTTGTCCGTTCCCTATGTTTATGTGTGGTACCAACAATAAAAATTAGTTTTTCTTCCACGCACTCACATAGGGAACGGACGAGCGCAAAGCGCAAAACGCAAAGTATGATTCGACCTTTAAGGCCAATTCATACTTCTCCGTCTTGCGCTTTGGGCTTGTCCGTTCCCTATGTTTACATGTATGTGTGGTACCAACAATAAAAATTACTTTTTCTACCACGTACTCACATAGGAAACCGACAAGCGCAAAGCGCAAAACGCAAAGTATGATTCGACCGAGATCGATAGCGCCTGGCGTTTATATCACGTGATCGTCGTTTCCAACGCGCTGATTGGTGGCGAGGTAGCCATTTTCCCTACCACGAATGATCTTCACAACAATATCGTTGTGGTATTACGTGTTTTGAATACTTCGCACATTAGAAGTCACCCAAGTCGGGCGAGAGTACAAGTCAACTGCAGGAGAATAGGGAGTTTTCGCAAAGTCCCCGAAACGCCAACGCGAACGCCAAACCCATTGTTCGATGCCACGAAGAGAACACCGAACAAAAGGGTAAACGTTCAGGTTGGGGTTTCGGGGGCTTTGCAAAAACTCTGTAGGCCTACTGATGCAATAAACGCGCAACACCGATTCCATTCGTGCCATGAACCAGTCGAATCCTGTGGCACCTTTAACAACGGCTCCAGATCAACCTTCCGAACATGGGCGGCACTTGTCAAGGCTTTGGACCGATCGGTAATGGCCCGGAAGACAGTACCTTCCGCTGTATTACCAACAGATAGAAACATGGTGGCTCTTAATCAAATAAGCATGTTCTTAATTGTTTTTAGTAGTTATGTAATAAAGAAATGAATTTTTTATGTAAATTAACAGAAAATGGGTCAAATTACATAAAAACGCTGTTTCCGATTACGTAACTGGTTAGAAACTATAAAAAACATGTTTATTGGATTAAGAGCCACCATGTTTCTATCTGTTGGTAATACATTTATGGGGTGTAAATCCCACCGTTCAAAAGTTAGCTGTACATCGTGTCCCATTCTCCTGTACAACACTCAGTCATGTGTCAGTTCTTGGGTTCAATGATAAAGTCAGTGTCCTCAACTTCAAAGTCAATTTTCGGCGTCTTGCAAAAAATCTCAAAGGCCACCCACCCTAGTGTGACTCAGGGGAGTCCCCTGAACACATTACCAGGGGGTTGCCTTTTACAGCAGCTGGTCCCCCATTTTTGCCCTTTGCCCCCTGGGTACAAGTCAACTGCAGGAGAATAGGGAGTTTTCGCGAAGTCCCCGAAACGCCAACGCGAACGCCAAACCCATTGTTCGATGCCACGAAGAGAACACCGAACAAAAGGGTAGACGTTCACGTTGGGGTTTCGGGGGCTTTGCAAAAACTCTGTAGGCCTACTGATGCGATAAACGCGCAACACCGATTCCATTCGTGCCGTGAACCAGTCGAATCCTGTGGCACCTTTAACAACGGCTCCAGATCAACCTTCCGAACATGGGCGGCACTTGTCAAGGCTTTGGACCGATCGTTAATGGCCCGGAAGACAGTACCTTCCGCTGTCTTTGATCAGCCGATCATAATGCCATGTATTGGAATGACAAGACGATAATTGCGACCTTGACCTCAGGGTCATCCAATAATCCACCAGTGATTGTCTTTTAAGCTCCCTGAAGATGACATCATGGCTTCCGGTGTTGCGTGGGATTATCAAAGTTGTGGAACACGATTTCAAGTCGTTAAGTGGTCATGCGAGGAGACGGGGTACTGGGTAGACAATTTAACCACTAACTTTGCATGACACTCACGCTCTTTCTACCCATCCACTTTACTCAATTACATTGTCCCACGGGCCCGATTAATCTTCGGGAGTTTAGCAACACATCTGGGACCAGTAATGTGGAAACTACAAAATGGGGGAAGAAACATCGTCTGCGCCACATTCATGTTCATTCCAAAAGTAGTTTTTTCTCATTCCGTGATTTACATGTAGATATCGTTTGCTAAATCTGTTGTTTTACGCTACCGCAACCGACATTGATCAAAATTCGGCGTTTTTCTGCGGAACGTATTTTTGCTATTGTAAAGTAGTTAGATTCCGAACTAAATTCAGGCTAAAAGAGCCAGGTATTTCCACTTGTTCTCGACAGCCGGCGCCACCATCACCGTGCGTGCGCGCCACTCTCCAACCCCAGGGACTAACTGCGTTGTCGGCGAATGGACCCGACTATACGTACATTTTGTAATAGTTTTTTTTGTATAGTATGTATTGCTGCCGCTAGGTGGATCTCTCTAATTTGGCAGTCAAAATACCGGTAAGAGATAGCATACCGTGCTCCTTTAAAGCCCGACGGTATGCGTTAGGTTTTGTGTCTCGAGACGGCCAACGTAACCTTTGACCTTTAGGCAACGTCGTATATTCATGCTCGACAAGACTGTTCAAATCTATCTATTTGAATGATCTAAGTTACCAATTAGGTACTGAGAGTGTTGCTACACATAAAAGAACGAGTTGAAGCATGTTACCTTACCTGATGAAGGGTTAGTCACGCTATAACAGCCCGTTGAACTTCTCAAGTGATGAAGCTATGGCGGCCATTTTTGTTTCGACATAGTATCAGCCCAGCCTCGGTCACTGGCTATATAGAGGTTGGACAGGACACCAGTCTTATCAAGGTGGGGAGGGAGAAAGAGTCACCTAATACATACAGTCGGGCTTTAACATAAACTCATCGCACAGAGACGCAAATGTGTGCAGTGTAGGAAGTGAGAGCTATACCTCAGGATGCCACACAGCGAATGCTTTTACTTACATGTAAGATTTGCACAGCGAGGTCTAATGTAAATGTACTGCAAAACTTGAAGTAAAAGCATTTGCTAGCTTTTATGAATACCAGCCTCCGCGATAGGAACCAACTGACGATGGGACCAATTACAAGATGACATCCCGTACAAAACCGTTCAAACGTGCAGACAACGTTGTGTCTTCGCCTCAATGTGCAAGATGAAAAGTGTCAACAGCAAACGCGGCGGATAATGAAGTTAGTTTGTGTGTTCGTTGAGAGTCTGATCGACTTTGATGATACCGTAGGCCAAGAGTGTTGATTCGAGGCAAATCTAGAAGCCATTGAAGCCGCACGTTGTTTGTTTCGGCAAACGAGGGATAGTTTTGATTCACGAGTCAAGGTGTGGCGTCCTTGGTATAAGCACCGGGAAATTGCTTATTTAGCTTTCATCTACAGTAAAATGGTGATATTCATGCACTAGATGTACACATGTGTAACGTTCTATGGCGTTCTTGTTTCTCAGTGTTTTCCGTCACTGGGTTCACAGTGAATGGGGACCCTAGCCCACTGCCTCAATAGGTGTCACTAGTGGTTAAAACTATTGAAATGAAACTGACATCCCGGTCCTGATCAATTTCCCACACAAAAGGCGTCTATTGTATAGGACCGGGTTTCGGTGTGCTGCCCTCTATCGTACATGTCGTAGCTAGGCTCCCCATTAAAAGTGACAAATTTTGTTGTGATCCATTATTGAAAATTAAGTCACGGTCTCTCTTCCTCTGGAAACATTGAGGTATGGGAAGCATTAGGAAACGTTACACCGGCAATCCTCAGAAGTAGAGTGGAACCTCTCTATTAAGGACACTTCCGGTGCTGTCTGAATAGAGAGGTGTCCTGGTTACAGAGGTAAAAAAGAATAGAAAGAACCGGTTTGAGAATGAATTCTGGTGAAGTGAGGAAGAAATAAAAGTAGAAAATAAGAAATGGGAACTTTTGGAATTTTGCGCGAATTTTTCCATTTCTCAAATGGGGAGAATTTCTTTCCCATTTTGAGAAAAAAATATCAGAAAAAATATAAAAACCAGACAAAATGTCATGTCATTTTAAGAAAATTTCTCAAAATGGGAAAAAATGTACCCCAATTTGAGAAATTGAAAAATTCGCGCAAAATTCGAAAATTCCCCACTTCTTATTTTCCACTTTTATTTCGTACTTGGTGTGCTTAATAGAGAGGTGTCGTGCTGGCAGAGGTGTCTGCCAAGGGAGGTTCCACTATACTGCCAAAGCAACAGCGAGAGGAAGCCCATCTACATGTTGGTGTACATGGGAAGACCACGCCTGACCCTCATTAAACTTTAATATATCTCATAACTACGTCTCGCAGCCAAATTTATAGGAGAGCCGACTAGCCTCATAAATTTTTGGTCAGAGTTATTGCCAAGCATAAAGAACGGAAAAGACGGAATACAAATTATTCGCCCCGAAAGAGTCACCTTTGATATTCTGAAGAAGACTTGACTCCTTTTGCACCACAAGTGCCATATTCATTCAGAGAAGAGTTTCCTTAGATGTCAGTTCAACGGGTGCAGTACAAATCCGTTTTCGTCAACATCAAATGATGATGAGGTACATACAGCTGCAGAGATTTACCTCACTCGTCCCCAGTGGCCTCGAGCTTAATACTAATTATACGCTCTCAACCACTGGCACAGATTGGGCCAAATCATGTTTCTGAACACTAGATGGCGCAAACTGTCATCAACCAATCAGCGACTAGTATTTCACGCAACTAGGGGGAAACATGAAACATTTTCGTATTGGCTGATCGCTCATTGGCTGGTTGATCCAATGCGTTCGTCAAGAACTGGTAGTGACATCTAGTGTTCAGAAACGGACTTTGGCACCAAGTGTTTCAGTGGTTGAGGGTGACAGCTTCGAGCGGAGGCCGATACCACTGAATTATTGAGTGTAAGATTTACCAAGGCCTAGGGTCTAACCTGGCGGGTTGTGTCAAACAACACGCATCTTACCGCTGGACAAGACCACCTGTAGCAGCTTTCCTATTGAAAAATAATCCAAGGAAAGAAAAACTTGGCATCAGCAATCATTTATCTTCCAAGCAAAAGAATTATCATGATGCCGATTTCTGAGTCACTTTCTTGGCAATTATTGACAAACGTCAGTCTATTTCAGTAGAATAGTGCTTTGTTAGAAGGAACCACGCCGTCGTACATCATGACAGCGTGATTGGGGGAAGAATTATTTCACAAAAATCACTCTCTGGTTGCAATTCATCAAAAATGTCGCGTCTCTTTGTTCATGTTGCTCATCCACGACTGAGGAGATAAAGTACAGAGCCTATTCGTATGTCGCCTCCACAACCCTCCAGGAATGACTGACTAGTGGATACATATTGTATATGTTTAAAAGCAATAATAGATAAAGACCTTATTTTTTGTCAGTCTTTTCTAGAGTTTCAGATTGTAAAGTTCCACTTGAAAAAGACCCCGGTTGGGGTCGAAAATTCGTGAATTCTGGAGATTGACTTCTTGTTTATTATTACTTTGTGTGTCAATGTTGTGCTTTTTTGTATCTTGGATTATTTTTTGTTAAAAGTAATGCTACTCTATCGTCGGAGAGAAAGTAACTTCTTAGAGTATTCTGCTATGTTAAGGTGCTACTCCACTAGACAGATTATGTCGACACTTTGTGTCAGCCAACTCTCGACAGAAATGTCAAACGTCATCCACTTCAAATTAAAAAGTCTGCCGCGAGTCATTTATTACTATAGGTATATGACATAATCTTTCAATAATCCTTCCACTTGACAGCAGTAATCTCTGAGACAAACGTCCGAAAATTTTTCTGCACTCTCAGAAGTAATGAGGTACCCGCGGAACTAACGTCACGACGTGGCGCTGCGAGCGATGTGCCCGAAGTTTCTCGTTTCTAACGTTATTTCCATTTATTTCTGGCGTGAAAATAACCCGTTTGTTTTGGTCGCCTGATTGTAAACCTTACATCATTCTGTAGCAGATGAAAATTTCTTTAATCTCCTTGCTTTTTTCCTTAAAATGAAGAGATAGGTTGGCGATAAAAGCAACGTTTTTGTCTCATTATTCCTGTAGAAAAATGTACAGGTGACTTTTTCATGACGCAACGTCAACACCTAAAATGACGTCATTGACGTCGCGACGGGTCAATCGATCGCAGAGCCACCGCGTAGCAAAGTTTGTCACGCGGGTATCTCATTGGGGAGGTTTCGAAATCAAACGATAAACCAAACTCTTACGACAACGTTATTTTTCATACGACACATTAACCAGATTTTGCATTGCATTTTCGGTACAAAAATAAAGTTGTCGTTAACGTTTACGTTTATCGTTTGATTTCGAAACCTCCCTATTTTCTCTCAGACAGCAACTTCTTAACAGTGAAAACCGTCTACTGGAGTAGCACCTTGAGGCTACTCCAGTTTTCCCTTGTTGAACGTAAAATAGTGCTATTCACGTTTAAAGTTTTTTTTCATCGACAGGAAACTTTGCCATGGAGTTATGCAAAAGGGAAATTTGTTTTCATTGTTGTATATAAATATACATGTATGTGAGTACCATCGATAAGCTACGTTTTTATCGAGTCTGCAGTTATCTCTTGTAGAACGGTCATGCATCAAAGTCATGTATAAAGCTAAGTAGCCCATAAAATGCATGAAATATGGTAGCTATTATGGCAAAATTATGCAATGCAATTCATATATCGCGCTACGGAACCTTTTTTTCGCTTCCGCGGCTAATATGGATCTATTTGAGGAGTCTATACCTCGTGCGACGACATCAACAGTCATGGCGGCGTTGATTACAAATCATGACATGATTGGTGAACTTTGAGGAGACTGTGCTTCAATCTCCCCGTAGCTGCTCTGCACACCTTTGACGGCTCATCTAACACCCAACTCGAGTGTCTTTGATGATGATTTTCCCCCTGACTTGTTTAGATAATGCAATCATTGGTATATATTCAACCAAGGGACCGATTGACCTTCTCAACACCTCGGGCTAAATGAATAGTAATTAATCTGACGTTAGGGAGTGCGGATCACTCCCTTTGAGGTTTAGTCAAGCTTTTCCACTTTTAGAGCTAGCTGAGATCATGGCATCGCATGATATTAATTTTCATGTCAGGATAAAGCTAAAGACACACAGACGCGGTTCGAGCTCCGGTGCGGCAACGGTAGGGGTGTTTTTAAAGTCGACTGACCCGGCTGAATGATGGGTCGAGCAGCATTGGGTCACTCAACTTTAAAAACACCCTATCGTTGCCGTACTGGAGCACGAACCGCATCTATGGGCCGATTTATTAAACGATGGCTAAGATAACCATCGGGATTCATTAACCCTCAGTTGACAAACTGTTTGTTAATCGAAGTGAATTTTTCGATTTTATAAATCGTTGATAGCCAAACATTCTAAAAGTCAAAAGGTTTACTTTGGTTAATTCACGGTTTGTCAGAAAAGCCGATGGTTAAACCGAGGTTTACCTTAACTATCGTTTAAAAAATCGGCCCCTCGTGTCTTTAGCTTTAGTGTCACCATGAGCGCAGTGTCCGGCGGGCTTTAGATGGACTGTGAGCCGATGGGCAAAGAAAGCAAAAAGTACATCTTCGTTGGGCTGTCCATCGTCGTTTTAATTCACATTATTTTCTTTTTGTTTTTTTTTGTTTGCACACTATACTGCTTTTTCTGCACTTTGAAACTCTGTACATACGTACGAAATAAACATAATACATGTAATAATAATTAAAGGTTAGGTTACCCGGGAAAGAGATCTAAACTACATGTAGAATCAGATTAGCGGTTTATCCCGTACTCCCCAGTGAAAAAGTCACCTATACTCCACCCTTAGCTACCACAGAGCTGTAACCACCGCACCCTGATGTGGAAGAAATACAAATAGAAATGTCAAAGGTAGATCTCAGCTTGATTCCGACACTAATATCTCACCTCATCCCACGTCAGGCTCCCAATAACTCATTGAAACTCGCCGAGAAGATAGTAATATTTTCTGTCAGTATCAAAGACCTCATGTACTATAAATTCAACTTATGGAAATAATAAGCTTGGATTTGCCGTGGGTGTTTTTGTGCGGGATGCAGACGGTTTGATATATCGTGAATGGTTATGAAGTCCATTTATTCGATGCTGGGTCGTATGGAAGCTGGGTCAATGGCATTTGAGATGACGGGACGAGTTTGCTCCCTGATGTGTTTTCTCATGACAAAAGCAAACTTATCAGAATGCAAAGTATGCATTGACATGTTTGGCGCTCTCCAAGCGGGTGGCACCAATCTCGCCAGCCCAGAGATACGGCGTTCCATGTTTTCGGTTGCTCCACTTGTAAGTACACTCCTTGCGCAATCTCATTCAATACCTGTCGTTCATAGACACTGCTTACAATGGCCAGATTCCCGCCGATTTACCACTAGAGGGCGTTTAGCGTGACTAACGAAACATTTTCTGATTGGTTCACTGTCAGCGTCCTTGACAACCGCGGCAGACTGGTGACTCGCCGTAAGCTTTTATAAGGGACTGTACATTGCACTCTTCAGTGTTTAGCTCGTGTCTTTTTTGTTTTGAAACATCGCTAAAGATGTGGATAATGATGCTCTATGAGATTACTAGTATTTACGTGTTTGTATATTGATTGATCTTGTAAACAGCAGGGACCAAGCACGGGGCAATTCCCGCGCTGACTGGCGTCTGACTAGTGCTGCCACCATGCGGAAAATCGGCGGGATTCTGGCTATTGTAAGCAGTGTCTATGAACGACAGGTATGAGTGAGAAGACACTGCGCAAGGAGTGTACTTGTAAGGTGAAAAGCAAGGCGAAACCGTCTGACCTCTGCGAAGGAGATTGGGGTGCCACCAGTGTCCAAGCACCAGGGTCGGATCCAGGGTCGACAGAAGGGGGGCGTAGCTCGACGGAGGTAGTGAGCCCTGGGAGCGCGAAGCCCAAACGGGGGGGCGGTCTGGCCCTCCCCCAGAAAAATTTGACAATTTAAGTGCTTTTAGATGCATTTTCCTGGCATCTGAGAGCAAAGTACTCGAATTTTTATTTGATTAAATTTTTCTTGCTGAAAAAAAATCATTGCTCTGCCAAAAATAGGGGGCGTACGCCCCCACGCCCCCCTCGATCCGACCCTAAAGCACGACTCAGTAAGATACAATATAGCCTATCTCAATGAAGGTTACATCCATTTGCAGTATTAAAAGTTTAATTTCTAAAGAATATCCACATCACGAGGAGTTTTCTTTGTCGACTTTATGCTATTTTTGTGGTAATGTCCCAAACAGAAGAAGTTAATTAACATCAAGAGAAGTGGCGCTTAGAAAGTTGGCAAGGATGGCGTCAATGGAAAATATCGAAAAGATGCAGTTTCATTTTGTTGATGAAAGGAAGACGGCAAACATTAATGCGGCAGTTGCATCAACAAACTCATCATGTGTAATGGTTCTTGAAAGGAGAAGTTTTCTTTAAAAACAACTGGCTTTCACTGATTTGGAGAAGAAAGCACTCTACTTTGAAATTTCATTAAGTTGAAGTTTGTACTGATCCAGTTTTCGCCGTTGGAACAACTTCGCCAATCAACTCTGATGGCCATAGCGTTTTTCCCCGGAAGTTACCAATTCGGCCGAGGTTCTCTCGGTAGAGCCGCCGGGCTGCCCCCACACGACCCTGCAGTCATTTCGCAGTGTGCCCATATACATTATACACAAAACACTGCATACGCTTATACCACTCGGAAGAAACTTCATGTGCACACGATAAAACGTCCTTCCAGTGTCATTCAGTTATACTAGATACATGTACATGTATATGCATACTGCATGCACACTGCATGCCATATACTAGGACTGATGCTATACATCCTCAAGATGCATTACCACACAACACAGATCAACCGCCCTGAGTTTCTGTTGGCCGACTGAAAAACTCTTTTATACCGTTCTTATTGGTAAAACGTCCATTACTTTCGGCAATGTTGCGAGAAATCGGTTCACGAAACTCTTTGTTGAAGCCTTTTTACCCGGGATGAGGTGGAGCGATCATTTGTAACGTCGAAAGAAACCTTCCAATTTCTGAGTCAAAGAGTCGTGTCACACGGAATGCTTAATGCGCTCTTCCCATCCGGTCGCAGAAGCCCGACCTTATTTTTTCCTAAAAGAGAATTCGTAAGCCAGGATTGCTTCTTCAAAACACCTCAGCCTAGAAGATATTTCTTTGTCCAAATCGGAATTTGATGCATGGAAGCGGTTTACGTATCCGGTCGCAGGACAAATATTGACTGCTTGCGTTTTTCTCGATTCAAAGAATGAGGCCGAGCGTGTTTCTCTGCTATTCATCTGGTAATAGGGAGGTTTAGAAATCAAACGATAAATGTAAACTTTACGACAACGTTATTTTTCATACTACACATTAACCAGATTTTATATTGCATTTTCGGTACAAAAATAACGTTGTCAATAACGTTGTCGTTAACGTTTACGTTTATCGTTTGACTTCTAAACCTCCCTCATCTTCCAATCGTGGACGTTTCTTTTGTCCACAGACTGTATTTCTATGGTGAACATGACTCGGCCTTGTCGGGAAGGGACCACACTTACATGAAATAATCTTCAAGAAAATTTATTTTGGCGTAGGAGGGCGTAGCTAACTGGTTGTGGGAGCAAAACATCTTTTTGCTATTTTGCGACCTTTATTCAGCCGAAATTGGCATGACAACTTCAAGCACTTTCCAGGTGTGAAAGGAACCGAAGTCCCCCTTGAATCTAAGTCCGGTCTTATTGCTCAGCGAGGGATTAGAATATATGGCTAGAGAGACCATGACCGTTCGAATATAACCTTACAATAGCGGGCTATTGTTTAGCGGATCTGCATTCCTATGACGCTGATTCCTGTCACACCTGTGACGTCGGGGAGGGCATTACCCTGTCCCGATATGCTACATGTAGTTTCCTTGCGAAGCAATGGGGGGGGGGGGGGGTCACAGTTCGAGCAAGGTGAATCATTCAGAATGCTATTACAGGCGGTCAGGGGCGGAACAACGATGTTGTTCTTTGGCGACATGCGGCCTGCCATCAAAAGCAAGGAAGAAAAAACCCCGACTATTTTTGAGAGTATCTCTGCCTCAAAGGTCGGCTTGCTCTATTTCGACAATAATAACGCAGTGTCGCTAATTTTTTGCCATCATCACTGGTTATTTTCACCTTTGATATTAACTTACAATGAGGAGCAGACATTGCTCTCCGTCTGCGCTGGCCGGTCATCAAAAACAGAGCGAGGTAAGAGAACAATTTGTCGATGACTACCATGAAGTTCTCACCGATATTCCATCTAGTTACTTCCTGGTATTACCACGGAGAAAATTACCTAGTCCGATAATGGTGTACTCTAGTTGGTCAATAATCAGAGTTGGGTAACGGCACTTTGGCTGACAGACAACGTCAGAGGGACTTTTCTTCTATGACGATCGCTGATGACAAGGAAGATAGCAAACTGCGTCATTTTATAAGTGTATGAATACTGGCGTAATGATGAACACTCGGTGGTAGGTCAATGACCCTATTGACATGCAAACCCACTCCCAACTTTGTTCCTCCCATCACAGACAGTAGCCGTGGTTACACTACATAAAATCCCCGGGTTTGTTGCGGTCACACCTATGAATTGCTGGGCTTCGAGAAACCCGTGTCTGAAAAACACGGGTTTTTGAGACACGGCAAGCTCGCCGTGCTTATCGAAATCCCCGTGTTTACGTTAGTTCTTAGCACGGCTACAGATGGCGCAGCCATTAAGTGACGTCCTTTTCGCGCCTCCAACAATGTGTGCCAATACAGAAATGACCGAAGAGTCAGTGCATGCAGCGCAACTGTCGCCGGGCTACTTAACTACAATGTATCGCCGGGCGTTTCGTACACACGGGTTTGACACGGGTCTGGAAAAACACGGCGTATTTTCAACAAGTGTAACCTTAGCTACAGTTGTTCACAAGCCTCTTATTTTGCGGTAACATGTTTTTCTTTACGTAGTAAGTCTCCGAGCAAATACTACCATAAACCCACTCTTGCAGCCTAGTACAGACAAAGTAGCCGATTTTGGCACGGCGGATCATACCTGGATGCGATAAGCGAAAAAAATGATGGTGGGTTCTGTCTTCCGATCCATTAATTTTGTTTGTTTTGTGTTGGCGGCCATACAAAATGCTACGAACATTAGGTAGGTTTAGAAATCAAACGATAAACGTAAACGTTAACGACAACGTTATTTTTGTACCGAAAATGTAATATAAAATCTAGTGAATATGTAGTATGAAAAATAACGTTGTCGTAAAGTTTACGTTTATCGTTTGATTTCTAAACCTCCGTATTGTAAGAAGATGGACTTCATGTGAACACACTATGGTTATAATAAAGGAATCAAGCTTGATTGAGGTGTGATTAATGGGTATAATAAACCTTTCGAACAAAGATGGCGGTCTAACTGTTCTCACTATTATGACGTCAGAAGCTTAAAACCATCTAATGGCCGCTAACAGGCTAAACTGGTAAAGCGGATGATGGCCACAGAAGAATAGGTAAAATAATTGTCTGACAATATGCGTTTGGTAGTACATGTATCAGGTCCGATGTTCCTGCGTACCCTGTTTTTGGCAATACTCACAGCCAGTCGGCGAAAACGGCTCAGCTTTGAATGTAGACAATATTACGACAATCCAACATGTTGACTCAAAGATTGTAAACGTACTCAGCCACGAAATAACCTCTTCTTAAAGATAAATTATTCAGAGGAAGGCGGATGTCCTCCACTTTATCCTTTGAGTCAGTTTGCTTTTATAAAAATCCGAGAGATTTCCAATATTCTCTTTGATTAATGCTTGTTTGTAGGATTTGCCCCAAGGTGACAACACGAGGGCAACGCCCTGATCCTTGTCAGTTTCATAGCGAGAGCCATTATTCCAAGAGACAATCTCATTATGTCCGATTATCATGACAAATTTCGTGGGTCTATGGGCCTAGCTGTGACCACCTGAACACTGGGACGAGTGTACCGAACGGCTGGTGGGTTAGGTACAAGGTACAATGCCCGTCTCATGGGGGACACGTGATCAGTTCTGGTAATGTTGTATGATGAAACAACTTCATCCGTAGACATTCAATGGATGATAAATACATAAGGGGAACAGCAACAGCATACAAATGCTAGGTGAATAAAGGGGACCATTTCCATAGGACTGCTTAGACAATAGCTGCCATATCGAAGAGGCAGACCGTGGTGACCGGCAGACACTTTCATCAATTCCTCTGACAACTCTTTGGGAAGATTGGACTATCAGCCCGGCCACATAATAAGAGTTGGTCTCATCAGGACGAGATAAAATCACCGCAGACGATAACCCACAGAAACCAACTTCTTCTCCAGACATTCGAAATGTACTTCGGCGATATCTTCTGTCGAAAATCTATGAATATGTTAGCCTGTCTGTGAAAGTCAGCAGGAAAGTGGCCCAAAACGAGGTGCTGCCCAGTCCCAATCCTGCATAATTGTCGTCTCAATTTTCTTACGTCCATGGCGAAAATTTAGTTTTAAATGAATACGTGTAATATGAAGGTCACTGGGGTTGACAAACCTATACATTGGTTGTTTTTGAACCATTTCCACAGACGACGAGAGTATTTCGAGAGTATTCCGACGACGCATGCGCAGTAGGCTGCAATATTCGTCTGCCTTCACGAGTTTTTGGATCAAGTAAATTCTCTCTTTTCTTCGCAAGGTCTTGTTCCTTCGGGTGTGTGTTCTTACGATTCCCGAGTCCTTTATTGACATAGGCCTAGGCCCACTCTTCACGCAAGTCCACCATGGTAAAAAGCCCAAGAGAAACATCACAGCAACCACCCATCCCTACTACAATTTTTTTGAGCCTGTCCTGTACTCTCAGTGAGCGGTCTGATTGCAGTGGCGTGGAAGCTAGCCAGCCGCTGACACCGACTAACGACGTAAAAAAACACTCCCATGACACCTGCAGACAATGGAGGAGAAATACAGAAGAATGGTAGAGAAATACATGAGAAATGGACCGTGTAAATGATCACTGCAGATTATTGTAATCATACGCATCGCGGGTCGCTACGAAAAGAATAATGGCGAAAAAAAACGAGGGGAAAATAAATGTTCTTCTCTCTGGGGGATATGGATGGCAAAATAATGAATATGAAACGGGCAGTGTTGTGACCTTCGAGAAACGATGTACTGGTAAAAAACCGAATGAGGTATTTTGCTTGTGGGCATCTGGTAATAGGACACCGTGACGTGATTACTGGCTGGGCATGCGCAATATGTTGAATAATGTAATCACGTGCACTGCGTATGTGCATATTTTAATAGCGGACAGGAGGATTTGTATGACGTAGATTGGGTCGTATTTTAGAATGTTCCTTAACCTTAAGGTCGACCTTAAGTCTATTGTAAAACCATCGAGAACAACAGATTTAAGGTGGACCTTAATGTTAAGGAAAGTTCTAAAATACGGCCCGCAGATTGCTTCTCTACATAGTCAGTATTAAAGGGAGACTCCACTCATTGTAAACTTTTGAATTTTTATCAATCCATGTAGACTATTGCCATGAGTTGTGATGTCACTAGTGTCAATAGGCCGATGACCTTTATTGTAGTGAATGAGCTAATACTGTGACTCCCTAGGCCTATTGGTTGTACCTTCATAAATATGCATTGAGCACATATGACATCACATGTGCTGTGCAATGGTCCCCTTGGGATTCAATTAAAATACTTAAAATGATGAGTTTGCTGATTTTTAAAAAATCTGACATGTTGCAGATATCAATGAATTTGAATGTATTAACGATATTTCAAAAATTCAAAATTTTACACAATAAATGGAGTTTCCCTTTAAGGTGATTTTTGTTGTATAGTGCATGCACGTGCATACTACACGTATGTTTCTGCATAACCGTATGTACTTGCCTGCTACGGGCCCTCAAACGCTACCCAATGCGGTCCAATGTGGATTTAAAATGGTCACGAATCCACATTGGACTGCATTGGACCACATACGACCACATTCAAATCTTGTCTAAACGCAAATGGGACCCGATGCCGGTCGATCGGATCCAATCGGATTGAATCTGAATGTGTTTTTTTGGCTTGTCGTCTAAACGGTCCTAATCTTCGTTGGTGCATACGGCCCAAAATTCTTGTATTTACGTGTAAATTCCCCATCTGCAAACAGTTGAAATCGACAACGATACAAAAAGCTTTCTGTGATGTGCAAGATGTAACCCAGGGCGTCGTCTTAATTACGTTGTGCAAGAAAGAGAAATTAATCTGAGTAGAGATTTCCCTTGACGTGGGTGCCACGGGGTTCTCCCGGCATCAATCAAGCAGATGTTACCAGTGATATGGTTCTCTGCGAAATATCAAGGAGGAATCCGCTTAAATTTTTATGCCGATAGGGCGGCGCTGCAAGCGATTCTACCGAAGACTTTAAAACAGCGGGTGACGCACTGGCGGGGATGAAATGTCCAAAAAGAGGTACTGTGCGTCTGCTCACAACGCCCTCAAGTGGTGATAGTTTGAAGGTTCATCAATAACAATAGGTAACTAAGGTTTACTGTCTAAATGTGAATTTGAACCGACTGGAAATCGAACCCAGAACCCCGAGGTGATTGATACTGATCTTTCCCGTGCACTGTTCCGACAACCCCAAAAATGAGAGGGACAAACACGAAATATTTTCTTCACGACAGCGGCGGAGTTTTCTGGCCACCTGCCGAACAATTCAGACGATAGTAGTACACAACGGGACTATTTCGAGAAACCTACCATTTTAACAGCACCCCTGGGTCCAAATATACCAATTAGAGTGCCTCGACTGTTTTGGAGACTAATCATGAGACCCCTAGTAATCAATCTCAGTTTACGTCTTCTGTAGGGACGCACATCATTTAGAAATATTATTTTGAATGATAAACTGTGCAGTTCTGCCATAGTCGCTCATTTCTGTAAAAACGATATCGCTTCATGATGGAATACTCGATTTGTCATGGGACAATATGGCCGCTATCAAAAACGCCTTTAACAAATGTGATTGAAGTGGTACTACGTATGTGGTAAGCCAGTGAGATCGACGAAAATGCGGGTAACATACGTGTAGGAGGAACGCGGGTGAAATGTGCAACACGAGAGCGACTAACACTAAACATTGCAGCAACAGTATGTCAAAGAACAAGGGATCGTGTTAAAGCGAATGGCTCGCGGGGTTTGTTTACATTTTTGGTGGTACCTTCCATAGAGAGGAATCTAGCCTCCAGGCAAAGCCGTGCTCCAGCCATATGCAACACCTGTGCAAATATGCGAATGTAAACACTGGGGACGAGGTTCCATTAAAAATTTGTTAAAATGGGTTAATGACGTTTTCAAATTCAGTAGGTCAAGATGTACATTTTGTACTATTCACATTGATTTTGAAGCGGCAGATTTTGCAGAATACGCCTCCGAAGTTTGGCTGTCTAATGCATTTCCCATTAAACTAAAATCCTTCTTTTGCCTTTTTCTCAAAATGGTGCTTGATATCGACGACCAACTGTCATTCGCTTTAAAGATAATATATNCAAAGCCGTGCTCCAGCCATATGCAACACCTGTGCAAATATGCGAATGTAAACACTGGGGACGAGGTTCCATTAAAAATTTGTTAAAATGGGTTAATGACGTTTTCAAATTCAGTAGGTCAAGATGTACATTTTGTACTATTCACATTGATTTTGAAGCGGCAGATTTTGCAGAATACGCCTCCGAAGTTTGGCTGTCTAATGCATTTCCCATTAAACTAAAATCCTTCTTTTGCCTTTTTCTCAAAATGGTGCTTGATATCGATGACCAACTGTCATGGCGCCACAACAAACCCCGCGAGCCATTCGCTTTAAGCAACAAGAAAGATAGAACAACGAGTGAGCTGTAACAAGAACGCGCCAGCAGCATACCAACTGGACTAGTACCTGATTGTACCAACCGACGCGCTTGTTTGGTAGGACCAGTATTGGCTGCCATTTTCGGAGGAATTCTGCCACTGACTTCATTTAGGAATTTTATGCAAATTACATGTATGATAATTTATTCAATTCTCAATCCGGCTGACGTACCGGAATGCAGATAGAAGTGACCTACATTTGACCCAGGAACTTCACCTGGGTTAAAAATACAAAAAAGGTATCAACATAATAGTTCCTCTGTTTACATGTATCAGCTGCGCCAGCACCGACCAATCAGATTCACGAACGCGATAGGCTCGCCTAGTCCTAACATATATGCAAAAGTCCGATGTAAAATAGTTAGGACCGGATACCAGTACATACCCACCAGATTGCTGCTCTGTGTCAAATACATGTATTATTTGTCTTAAAAGTAGTGAAAAATAGGCCTAAGTATAAAATCTTTCTCCAAACACCGGTACCACACGTTTGAAACTCGATTTCACATGTGCAAGTTATGTGCATGTTATGCCCGTAGCACTGCCATTTGTATGCATTGTTGCAGCGTGTGTATCCAAGTGGCATCATTCTGAAGCGCTACCCTTTTCCAAACCATCCTTGGCAATGCATCGTTTACAAATGACAATGACACAGACAGCATGACATGGAAAAGTAACCTCTGTACTCTTCAGACTATGTACAGTCATGGACATTAGTTTATCTACACCTGATACTTTGAATATTTCAAATACTACAGGGCCAATTTTAACACGGTTTGTTCCATATGGAAGTACATCTTGTTGGTCATATTTCTGCATCAAAATTTTGGAAATTTGGGAATATCGTAATTACGTAATAGCCCATCAGAAAAAATCCTAAAAATCAACATTTTTGTTATGTAATTTTTTTGCGATTTTTGTTGCAGTTTTGATAGAGTGGAACTTTCTAAGGATCATGGACTTTGTTCCATCGAAATCTGTTGAGTGGTTGCTGAGATATTTGAGATTATCAAAATTTCGATAATTTCGAGATTTTTCAAATTTTCACAAAATTTTGATATCAGTAGACAGAGCTCACCTAAAAACCAAGAAGTATGAAGTCTTTGAACGTTTAGCGGAAACTGGTTAGAAGTTAAGCATGTTTTTCAAAATATCAATATTTTGATGCTTTGAAAAATACGCTATATTTCTGCCCAGTTAAGGCAAAAAGTTCCAAAATTTTGTAAATCCACATTCTGACGTTAGCTTTATCTAATGGCATCAAGATATCCCAAAAAACACGAAAATATCAAAATATCAAAATTTTGATAATCTCAAATATCTCAGCAACCACTCAACATATTTTGATGAAACAAGGACCAAAATCCTTAGAAAGTTCCACTCTATCACATCTGCAACAAAAATCACAAAAATATTACATAATAACAAGTTTGATTTTTAGTGCTTTTTTCTGATTACCTATTACATAATTACGATATTTTCAAATTTCGAAAATTTTGATGAAGAAATGTGACCAACAAGATGTACTTTCATATGCAACAAACCGTGTTTAAATTGGCCCAGTACTTTTTCAAGTATTCAAAGTATCAGGTGTAGATAAACTAATGTCCATGACTGTACATGATACTAAAAGTTGCAGTTGCCCCCAATGACTTTACAAACAAAAGCCAACCTGCATTCTCTATTAAAAATGATCTTATCTTATTTCTCGCAAAGTAATTATTGATAATCGTTCCGGAACACTCTTACCTAAGAATAGATCAGTAATTGGGTCTCAGGTTGGATGAAAAATTAATATCCGTCCACGGTAGAATGAAAAGTGGTTGTAATCTCAGCGGAACGCTGCATATGCTGAATGAAAACCGATCCAGGCGTTTTGAGAGAACAAGAATATCAATGGTGTCTGCCATCTCGGCTGGCACAAGCCCATCGAATTCTGTGCTGAGTTTTTCACACAAGACGACCACTTCGTAGGTAGAAAATGACTGTATCTGCATCTACAGAAAAATACAGGAGGACAAAAGGTGACGATTTAACTAGGAGGTTCATTGGCACACGGATCCGATCCGTTTCCAGTCCGTTTGCCCCTAGTTTTCCGGATACGACAACGCTGAAGTCCATTTGATAGATTTTTTACGGACCTGAATCGGACCAATTCCGTGTGCCAATGAACCTTGCTTTAAGGGCCTGTCACACTGAAGTAGTTCTCAAAACGTCCTGCCCCGTCCTAAAAAATTGTGTAAAACGGGCTAGAACGTGTAACCCTTGGCCAAATAATGTCTCGAAGTTCTGGAGTACCCTTCCCGTCCGAGTCCGTCCAGGAAGTTCGTAAAAAGACTGTAAAAAGTTGCCACTACATCCACTCCGTTCGCACACAGTTTGAGCCCGTTCGGCAACTTTTTCAAGAACGTACTGAGAACAAGCTCAGTGTGATTGGGGTATTAGGCGGCAGGGATAAAATACAAGGACGGCCAGCCCAACGGCGCTCTCCACGATACTTTTCTCGGGAGAGTGGGCATGGCGTTCTGTGGGCAACTCATGGGGAGTCGCTGGCGTCATTGGTCGTAGCGTGAGGGCACCCGGAGCCGCCCGAAGTTGGAAAGAAACAAACAATGGTGAATTGCCCATTGAGAACCACCTTCAGGAGTACTGGCCTGCAGTTTGCACAATAAAGGGGTCCAACTCCGGTCTGTGGCGCCAACAGTCACCGCTGGCCGTGTTGGCGTTCAGTCTGTTGTCAATTTTGATACCTTGCGTGCGGTTGGCGTCGAACATCACTGCCTGACTCCATCGACAGCATACACAAAATCTTTTGAACCTCAAAAGCGCACAGGTGGAGCCTCTACAGGGTGGGCCAGAGAAAGTGTTTCGAACAATAGGGAAACAATAGAAATGCTATTGTTCGAGGGACACTTTCTCTGGCCCACCCCGTAGTGTAGGCTACTCCAGGATTATGCTGGAGAGTGAGGTGGGTAGTGGTGTATACAACCTGTCTTATGCGTAGGTGGATACAGCGGATGACACACACCGATATGATGAGAGCTTTGGCGTTGAAGACCCAGACGAAAAACCAACACTGTCTCACCGGCTTTTTTCTCAGCAACATCGCTGAGGCTATTAATGTCATCATCTTGCAAATGCCAGAGTGCAAGTTCTTTTAGCATTAAGATCATCATTCCTCACACGCTGTGGGACCACAAATTCACCACAAACGTAAAGAGATACCTTTTCCTGGCTGCATAACAAGCACCAGCGAGCTGTTACCTTTTTGTAACATGATACTATTTCATTACCAGACAATGGAAGCCTGTTGCAACACGACTACATTTTAGCAGAAAAAATGGAACACCTCGTTCTTAACCCCAAATTATTGTCCATGGATGAAACTTCCACTTGCAGCAATGAATGTTAATAGTGAGGTTTCGCAAATCTAACGAAACACGAAGTAACAAACACGAAATTGGACTTCACTTCCATGACGTAATGTGTTTCAGGAAATGGTTGGTACCACAAATATCGCCTGCTGCAAGAGCGTCTTTCAGCGTTTGACGTAAGACCGGTGTATTATTAAACTTTGAAATTTATCTGTCATTTCCACTTCGTAAATACGTGTTGCAACAGGCTTCGTAAATACGAAGTGGAAATTTAAAAATTCAAGATCCAGCATAACTTTCTCGATCTTACATGATATGCTGAAAGAGAGGCACTGGCAGCAGAGACATTTGTGGCACCAACCATCTCCAGAAATACATTAAGGGCTAAAATTGAAGTTTTTTCGTATTTCGTACTTCGTGTTTCGTCACATTTGCAAAACCTCGCTAATTTCAAACCCTCGCCGAACTGCACCCACGAGTCAATAAAATACAACTGCTGAATAATCAAATGATGTTTTCCTAAGATTTCCAAGACTCGCAATTTCCGAGCAATTTCTCCGAATTTAAAAACCGAATCCTTTTTCACCAGTCCGCTGATATCTAAATCGTTTAACAATAAATTGCGTAAGTCAAATTCAATTTTTCCGATTTGACAGTTGGAAATTTAATAACGCGGAATAAAGTGATTTGTCTGACAGATTTGTTATCTAAATGTCCTATATACCAGGTTCTTCTTTCAGAAAATCGGATTGACTTTCTATGTGAGGGGTTATGTCGCCTGGATGCGTCTTATTCGATCGCGATCGTCACGCAAGTGTAGCGATTTTGATATAAAATCTCAACTGAACCCAGGAATTTGACTTAAATTACACTATCATTCAAAGTGATCGTTAACTACAAAAAGCCACCACGTAGTTTGTACATTTTCTTGGAGAAAGCCAAGAAAAAGACTGGAGGTTATCCTAGCTAGCGAACTAGGCACATGACCATATAAATTCAACTTCATCTCCAGTGCACAAAGTAGCAGAGGTCTCTAAGCCCCCTGGGGTGGTATGCATAAAGGTGGAATAAGCTTATTCCACCTTTATGCATACGGGCCCTGGAATCTAAGTCCGCTTTTATTTTTAATGAGGGATTAGGATATACATGTGCACATGTATATGGTGCACATGTATATGGCGATAGAAACTATGAAAATTCGAATATAACCTTACAATAGCAGACTTGCATTCCCACGATTACAGATTCCTTAGTTCACAACGTCAAGCAACGCCTTTTTATCTTAACGATGTTTGTTTTTGTTTCTTCGGTATAAAAATACAGGCGGACCCTGAGAGGACACGAAGTGCGCAATCTCCCTTGGTGAGGTTTCTGGTCACGCCATCCGGCCCGGCCGTCCGACCCTCACCAGGCACTCCACGTGCCCTAGCTCCATGCCAACAACGGTCCAATTACGCTGACCAGGGGAAGCATCCTCTTCAATCATGTCTTCGCCGACAGGATCTTTGTCTAAGAGGCCTCTACACGCCAACAGAACCTGTCCGCTCCCCAGTCGTGATTTAAAATGATGTACCAACACCGAGTTCTGGCAGGCGTCACATGACGTACTGTTCCATTGACGGTAGTTTAATCACGTTAGCAGGAAGTCTCGAGCCTTCACTTCAAAGATACAGACTTGATTACCAACTGATCCACCCGAGGCAGACAATTATAACACGCACTGAGACGAGTGAACGTCGGGCTTTAATCCTCCATGGGATGAGACAATATGCGACTTCGATCCCAATCGGTGAAGCTATGGTGTCTAGATATCCGAGTTGCTTCCATCGCCGGAAAGCTAGTTGCCGCGAGTTGCTTCAGGAAATGTGTAAATGTGTCTTCTCGACACGATGTAGATTGGTTCCTGATCCCACCGGTAGGACTACGTGCTGAGATCGGTAGCACCTGTCGTCCATTACACTCGTGCCCAGTGTTCAGTTGGCCATAGTAATCGACCCATTAAACACTGGCATGATTGGCGCCAAGTGAGGGATCATCGATAGACGGCGCTGTTTGACGAGATATCCAATCATAATCATTTCAGGTTTAACCGACGTAACACACTTTCTGATTGGCTAAGATACGTGTACAAAATGTACACTCTATATTCCTGCTCGCGGCAGATTTCCAGCGGGGATTTCTCGAATCGGACAGCTAACGCCGTCTATTAGTGATACTTTGAAGCTCGCATTAACTGAAGCAGTTTCAGAGAGCAGGTAACGTCGTGGGTAGCGGTTTGAAACTGCGGGAGGAGTTTAGTCGTCCATTATCACGTAATCGTTCGAAGAGCATCCGATGAAAAACGCGCTGATGAGTTGAAACACCGTTGTTTGCCTTTTTGTTGAGTTCAGCGACCAATCGACGCGTTTTCATTGACTGTACTTTTTCGACCAATCACGTGATAAAGGACGTCAGGCGCTACCGATCTCAGTATTAGTCCTATCGGTAAGATTTGGAACCAATCTAGACACGATGTAACAAAATTTGACAATGCGCCAGCTTACTAGTATTTACCCCGAGGTCAGCCGGTACAGAATGTTGATAACGGTTTCGCTGAATTATGTCCTCCATAAACAGATCTTGGAGAAATAACTTGGCCTGTCCATCTCGTAGGTCAGTCCGTAACTGCCATGCGGAGGACAAAACGAAAATACCCGAGGCAATTTTGCTCGGCGATCCAAACAAATATTTAGCAATCCTTCTCGTATCAGGTCAAACAAGAAGATTGACGGGCGATGTGGCAAGATTAGGAAACGGAATACCATTTCCAAGCGCCATCAGGTGCTTGGCTATTAGCTTTAGGTAAGCCAGTAGCACTAAACGAAATTACCCTATTACTGGCGAGGTGCTTACGAGTGGCAATGAAAAGCCCGCTTGAGCCAATGGGTACATCTGATACGTTCCTCCTACAGAACAATTCAGGTGCTTTATCTCAGGAAAGATGTCACCCATAAGGAGTACGATGATATCGTATGAATGGCCGACACTTGGCAGTGGCGCCGTATACATACTAAACTGTCATAAGAGGTCCGTCAGCTATATTCAGCTCCGACACCCAAGAAAGAAGTAAAGGAGCGCGATGTAAAGTTGACCAATTCCATGGGGTTACGTACTTTAGGACATGCCTATTGATCACCAAGTACATGTAAGTCTACGTCCTACCCGGCTGCCATCAATTCCATTCCTTCAGAACCAGTCATTAGCGAGGTTTCGCAAATCTGACGAAACACGAAGTACGAAATACGAAATTCAACTTCGTTTCCAGGACCTAATGTATTTCTGGAGATGGTTGGTACCACAAATGTCCCTGCTGCCAGTGCGTCTTTTAGCATATCATGTAAGACAGAGAGTTATGGCGCGATGCATTGCGTCATTTCAAAATGGCTGCCACTTAGGCCGTAAACATGAACTGTGATTGCTGAAAGAACTTTTTTATGTCAAGTTTTTAGGGAAAATGACATTGATGATGCCTGTAGCGGCNAATGGTCAACACTTGGCAGTGGCGCCGTATACATACTAAACTGTGGTAAGAGGTCCGTCAGCTATATTCAGCTCCGACACCCAAGAAAGAAGTAAAGGAGCGCGATGTGAAGTTGACCGGTATTACGTACTTTAGGACATGCCTGTTGATCACCAAGTCTACGTCCTACCCGCCTGCCATCAATTTCATTCTTTCAGAACCAGTCATTGCTGTCACTGTACGAAAGCGCCAACCGTGACAACTAATCGGAGGTTTTGAGTTCGATCTTATCAGCTTTTGATTGCATGCAATGGGTATACATGTATATAATACATGCTTCATGTCACTATACTGACTTCGAACATGAAACTTCGGTAACAGCGAGGTTTCGCAAATCTGACGAAAAACGAAGTACATTGTACGAAATACGATCTTGGACTTCATTTCCATGACGTAATGTATTTCAATATCGCCTGCTGCTGAAAGAGCGTCTTTTAGCATATCATGTAAGACCGAGAAAGTTGTGATACATCTTGTATTTTTAATTGTCCACGTTCGTAGATACGAAGTGGGAACGAAAGACAAATTTCAAAGTTTAACATACACCGTTAACTCTATCGGTCTAACGTCATGAGCTAAAAGACGCTCTTGCGGCAGGCGATATTTGTGGTACCAACCATCTCCTGAAATACATTACGTCATAGAAATGAAGTCCAATTTCGAATTTCGTACTTCGTGTTTCGTCAGATTTGCGAAACCTCACTATTTTAAGTTCACTAGATACAGGATGTTCGTCTAGGCCTTTTTTTCGCATCAGGCGCTGGCCTATCAGGAAATGACTTGCGACAAATCATTGCTTTCATTGACGAAAGGGTCAACTACATGTATGACAGCTTGTTACATGTAGTGGGCATATATAGGCCTACTTCACGTCAATATACTGATTTCCAATGTGAAACTGCGGAATTTCAAGTTCACCAGATACAGTCATGACAGTATCTAGGCCTTTTACCGAATTCTCCCACCAGGCCCTGCCCAGCATCAGAAAATGACGGGCGGCTAATAGTGCTGAAGAACCTTTCGAAATGTCGAAAATCATGACTGCTGTTACATTTTTACAACCTGCTACCGTTTCTTCAAATGCGACAGGGCCGTGGCTGAATATCGACATGCTGAGATTACAACAACAATATCAAGTCGTGGTATTGCAGTGTTCTTCGTGAGAAATGTGACATATGTGGCGAAAAGTGGTTTAAATCGCATATTCTACCGTAATAAGGATGTGAACAGGTCTCGTTGAGTGAGATGGATCGTCTTGAGGAGAAGAAATCGGAGTACAAACAGCCATTTCAATGCAGAATTAGTATCGTGAGAAGAGGACATTGGTTTGTTTGCTGTCGTGTCAAGAGTCTTGTCTTGACAAATCACGTCTGATTATGAGGGAAAGTGTGGTTTTTCATTTAATAAAGAATTTGGTTACACACGAGATGTGATAATAGTGAGTTTTCGCAAATCTGACGAAAGACGAAGTAGGAAAGACGAAATTCAAGGTCATTTCCATGGTCCAAAGAGAAGGCGAGCACAAAAATCATTTCCATGGTCTAATCATGGAACAATCATTTCCATGGTCTAATGTATTTCAGGAGATGGTCGGTACCATAAAATATCCCTGCCGCCAATGCGTCTTTTAGCATATCATGTAAGACCGAGAGAGTTTTGGTGCACCTTGAATGTTTAAATTTCCACTTCGTAGCACCAAGTGGAAACGAAAGATAAATTTCCAAGTGTATATACACCGAAACTCCATCGGTCTTGCGTCATACGCTAAAAGATGCACTAGCAGCAGGCGATATTTGTGGCACCAACCATCTCCAGAAATACATAGTCCTTGAAAAGAAGTCCAATTTCGTATTTCGTACTTCGCAAATCTGACGAAACACGAAGTACGAAATACGAAATTGAACTTCATTTCCATGACGTAATATATTTCAGGAGATGATTGGTGCCACAAATATCGCCTGCTACTAGAGCGTCTTTTAGCGTATAACGTTAGACCGATGAGTTACGGTGTATATTAAACTTTTGAATTTATCTTTCGTTTCCACTTCGTAGATACGAAGTGGAAATTTAAAAATTCAAGATGTACCAAAAGTCTCTCGGTCTTACATGATATGCTAAAAGATGCACTGGCAGCTGGGACATGTGGTAACAACCATCTCCAGAAATATATTCGGTCCTGGAAGTGAAGTTGAATTTCATATTTCGTACTTCGTATTTCGTCAGATTTGCGAAACCTCCGTATTATTGGTATTGAAGGTCACGAATGACAGCCTGTCAAGGGCCGCCGAACAGGATCTTAGCGAAAATGGCCGAGTTTGGGTGAGGTTTCGCAGCAATTTCCCAAACTTCGCGGTCAAGATTGGATTGTAACTTTAGCTGCCCAATCATGCTCCTTCAATCAGAAATGTAAGGAGTTTTGAGATGGTCAAGAACAGTGACCGCCCTCGGGATGCCGGGCTGGTTTCCTGGCGAATCGAATCACTACCTTTATGCTACTGCCGAGAATATCGCCTCCCCACAAAGCAATGCGGTCAAAAAAATGTTAGTTTAACATTCCTAATGTCGCAGTTCGCTTGACTACATAATAGCCTGAATCGTGGAAGGTATTGGTACTGAGGCTGTTGGAAACCGGATCAGGTCCCGACTTGCCCACCTAACGATAGCGGACGACCTTTTTGCGGAAATAATAGCGATTTTTTGCACAGCACCCGAAAAGTCAACACGAACGTCTCTATCCTTTTGTTCGGTGCTCTCTTCGTGGCATCGAACAATGGTTGGAGTTTCGGTGCATCTGCATGAGTTTGCGGGCATCGACCTGTAAAAAATACTCTACTGGTGGGCGATATTCACAAAGACGGATTTTCCCCCCGACAAATCCATGCTGCATGGTGGTATTGGGATCGGATGAAGGGAAAGCCATGAGCAGGATGTTGCTTCCTGCATTGAACCCCTTGCAGCTACAATATGGTACAGCTGAACCCGCCGGCCATGGAGGATTTCCTTTATGGCCTAGTCATGCTAGTGGTTTGGGCATTTATGACAAGCCGTTTGTCCAGTAATAAAACAAAACAAGTTTTTTACTGAAAAACTATAGTTTTTATCGATAGAAACTAGTTTTTAAAGAATAACCTATTCTTTTTCGAAATAACTTAGTTTCTTACTTACATGTAGTTTCTTTCAATAGAAACTTTAGTTTCTTTAAAAAGACTAAGTTATTTTCATAGAAACTTGGTTTTTATGCATAAAAACTTAGTTTTATTCATAACAACTTAGTCTTTTTGAAAATAACTTAGTTTCTATCGATGAAAACCTAGTTTTAAAAAAAGACTAAGTTGTAATGAATAAAACTAAGTTTTTAAAGATAAAAACTAAGTTCCTATGGAAATAACTTAGAGTTTCTTTCAATAGAAGCTTAGTTTCTTGGCCTCGGCGCTAGAGGTTAAGCAACGTACAGCGCGATCACTGCGTGGATGGGTGACCGGCGCGCGTATAGTACACTTCCAAATGAACATGAGGACCCTTCTAACAGCACGGAATACGAGGGACCATAACTGTCTCGCCCTCGGATTATTTATGACACTTTACCTGTTGACGGTATCATTTCACGCCTGCACCCACGCGTTTTCCCCAAACTGATCCTTTCTCCCTGTTCAAAACGTCATCAATCTTGTGTAGAAAGTATCGACGTATGTGGTACAGCGACCGAGTTCCATTCCACTCTATCCTGACCCTGAATCCCCGTTCACTGTTTTATCGAATCGAATTGGAATTACGGCGGATCGTTCCACCCAAGATGGATGTAGCCAACGTTAAAAAGCATCGTTACGAATCAAGTTATCATCGACAGCCACAAGCCATTTGAGTTGCGCATTTCCAACGTAATGGCTTAGGAAGTCATATGCTATTCTTTCAGTTTTAGATTCAGCACAAAGATGCAATTGAATGAGTTTGGCAGTAATTGGCCCTATAGTCATGGCGTCTTTCGATTTGAAACATAATTCAACTCAAAGAAAGAAGCCAATGTCATTGAGTACGACAGTCAACGATTCAATGAATCTGGGAAAAATCGGTCCCTCGTGGTTCTTTTGATGAAATGCAATTCAACTTAAAGCGAATGGCTCGCGGGGTTTGTTGTGGCGCCATGACAGTTGGTCATCGATATCAAGCACCATTTTGAGAAAAAGGCAAAAGAAGGATTTTAGTTTTATGGGAAATGCATTAGACAGCCAAACTTTGGAGGCGTATTCTGCAAAATCTGCCGCTTCAAAATCAATGGGAATAGTACAAAATGTACATCTTGACCTAGTGAATTTGAAAACGTCATTAACCCATTTTAACAAATTTTTAATGGAACCTCGTCCCCAGTGTTTACATTCGCATATTTGCACAGGTGTTGCATATGGCTGGAGCACGGCTTTGCCTGGAGGCTAGATTCACTCTCTATGGAAGGTACCACCAAAAATGTAAACAAACCCCGCGAGCCATTTGCTTTAAAGGGAATTAGTCGCGGCAGTCAAAAATGACACTAAGAATAATTTCGTGGCCCACGAAATTCAAATTACCCTTGTGGAACTCTCCACAGCGAGTGTGGAGGAAGAAAAACCACATCAATGCGCATGCGCGCATGTAGGATGAATCCGGATTCGGGTTTCATTTGCGTTTAGACGAGAATTTTAATCTGGTCGTATATGGTCCAATGTGGTCTAATGCGGACGAATGTGGATTCGGGACCAGCAAAATCGGTGCCAGTGGTTCATTTGAAATCCACATTGGACCGCATTGGGTAGCGTTCAGGCAAGAGTTTTGGACCACGATCGGATCGCATGTGGATTTTTGCCTGTCGTCTAAACGGCCCTTATAAAGCCCAAACTCGAACTTTCATATTCTTGAAACCATCAACATCTATAAAGCAGAAATACAACAGACATCTTTCTGATATACATGTAAGAGTATGACAGCTGCAGCGCTGAAACTCAAATACCACGCCGTAAATGGTCCATCTCTTCTTCTATATACACTTGTTATCTAAGATATCTTCATTTGTTTTCCCAGGGAGGTTGACATTCACGTTACCAGGGGGGTCTTATTTGAACACGGTAATGGAACTGAAACACTAACTTAACCGGCAATCAGACAAGAAGTACTCTCTTAGGCGATCAGTGTTGATTTTAGAGCCCGGCGTCTTTTGAGAATACAGGTGTGTAATCACGTCACTGGGCGACATTCAGTGAATCTGTTGGGAAGAAGGTTGATTCGCATAAATTCGATCTGTTTTTTTCCGCCGGTGATCGCCTGTGGCAAGATATGCGTGGAATCCTTTCAGGGTATGCATGAGAGAAAAGCCCTCCTTTCGGGCAGGTCCATAGGGCCACATGGTTATGGTATTGTCGCTTATATCAATAATAATCATCATCGCTTACGTCAAGAACATCTATTGTCGCTTATATCAAAAATAATGATAAGAATGTTTTGATAAGTGGCTCAACATGACATCTCGCGGGATTTCCAACACATCGCGATATTACACAGCGGCAGACGATGTGCAGATGACAACAAGTACGTAAAATGAATCAAGGCTTCATGAATAATATAACAATATTGTCAAAGCCAGATGACTGACCATGTCTCCTCATACCACTTTTAGGATATTACTTCTTTTGGTTGAATCAACTCTGCAAGTTCATGGGAAATGAACTGCTGTGAAGCTGGTGTTGTCAGTACCGAGCGGAGTAGACCGGTTAATCGGTATATCATACCGCTCTCGTCTGAGTACAAAAATGTCCGGTTGGCTGGTCAATTCAGCAGTACATGGTGTTCCACATAGCAAGCTATTGGCATTGTTTTTCTCAGGCTGTGCAATCTATCGGCCAATGAGTATAGTATTGTCATATTTAATCGCTTTACACAGAGAACTTAAAAATCAATCTCATCTCGAGATAAAATGAATCTCCAACTCTTGTCCCTAAAATGAGTTTCTTTTGCTACTCGAATGGACATAATTGGGTCTCCACTTGAGATGGCATTGTCTCCAACTGGTTAAAAGGATTCTCAGCTGTTTCCACCAGATTATATGTTGTCTCGAATCAAATAAACAAGTTATGTCTCCATATAAAAAAGACGTTTCATACCCAGTGGGTTTCGAACCCAGGACCTTCTGACCGCAAGTCCGACACCAGAACCACCACACCACCGAGCTCCTCACATGAGCAGATTTTGTTTCCCCTCGATTTGTTTTCCAAGACTTGAGTTTCCCCAAAATCAGACACCGATTTTCTCCAGCTGATGCCTAACTCAATTTTGAAGAAAAGTGAGTTACTACATGTAGGTTCTGCCTTTTTGGGGTAGCATTTACCAGATACATGTATAGAGTCTACCCAGTCTGATATCGACGTTACTTCCAACCAAAAATAACAGATCACTTTCTCAAATATCGTTTACGATAAATGTCATGCTTGAAACAGCCAATTTGAAATAGCAACGTTAAACCATCTGCATATTACACGATCAATTGTGTGTGTTATCATTTTTTGATCACCCGATACGTACATGTACATCAACCAAGTTTGGATGGCAGAAAAACCCCTTCGCAAAACGTGCATCGCAAAATGCCACAACTATTTGTCCCCGGCGTGCCGTAGTAAAAACATCAGCTTCAGCAACGGCAAAAATGTTCTACAGATTTTCCTAAGTTGTAAACGTGAAAGAAATATTCAATGAAGCATTATTAGATGCTGAAATACTAAGGGGGCTCATCATGTTACAGCGCTGGTGTGGAATAATAGAAGTAATATAGACATATCTGGTTATGGAGTTTGCATAACGAGGCATAGTGATTTTTTTCCTGTTTGCAAAGGTGCTCTGTTGCTGCTTATTGACAAACGCTGAGTCGCAGTTCGTTCCTTAAAAAGCTGGCAGAGTGGCGTAAATGCAGATATGGGAGTTGTCAACACGGGAGTAGGTCGCATTGTGGACAACCTCCTAAAGGCCTAATCATACTTAGTACGACCACGCACGTGAAGGAGGCAAAGATATGGGAGTTGTCAACACGAGAGTAGGCCGCATTGTGGACAACCTCCTAAAGGCCTAGTCATAGTACGACCACGCACGTGAAGGAGGCAAAGATATGGGAGTTGTCAACACGAGAGCAGGCCGCATTGTGGACAACCTCCTAAAGGCCTAGTCACAGTACGACCACGCACGTGAAGGAGGCAAAGTTTGTTCTTTTGTCGCCATGCTGCTTCTGAACAAAGTTTTTTCCGCGTATGCGTTTTCTTTCAATGGGTTTTCCAATATTATGCAATGAAAAATAGGATTGTATACGACCAATCTCAATAGTACCTCGTCGCTAACCAGTACATGTACACCCTTAGTCAATAATAAATGCCCAGCTGATTTTCCGGCATATCTCAATGAATATTTTTCATAGCCACGTTTTCTTTTCATACGCATAATCTAGGGCCACTAGGACACCTTTTAAGACCATAAAACTTGAAATCATTACACAACTGTGTTTTTGGCAAAAGTTTGAAATTTGGCCAAAATATCATGTTTTTTTTAATACTCACTTGTTCGGGTTGAAACTGGCACTGTTTTGAAGCCAGTCTGTTTCTGGACAATACAATTTTTTTAAATTCAAAATTGAGCAACTTTGTGATGATTTATGATGATTTTTCTGTGGAATAAAATCCCCGCAATTCCAGTTGACTCCAAGCCACATTTTATCAATACCCCGATCACGTGCTCTAATTCAGTAAGTCTATTGAAGGCCTATTCAAACCGGGGCCTATTCAAACATTTATGTTGATCCCAATAACAGGTTACGTAGGTGTTTATGACTGTCACAAGGCCTGCATCAATGGGAGTTGACCACGATTACCCAGTGCAACTTACACCGGTGTGTCAGTCACCAAGTTGGCCTATTGTGAGAGACACGATTCATAATTTCACAAGGGGCGTATTACTGCATGTCAGTCGCTCCTTTTGTGGTTGAGAGGCTAATAAATATTCACGACTGGGTAATGCTAAAACCCTGTGCCTTGAGTGCCTGGAACGAATGGCAAGAACTGGGAAAACCACTTTACAAAATCATCTGCAACTTTGCTTTAAATGGGAATTTTAGCATTCCGAAAATTTTCATGTGTCAGGAAACAGAGTGGCTTCAAAACAGTGCCAGTTTCAATCTGAACAAGTGATTATTAACAAAACATGATATTTTGGCCAAATTTCAAACTTTTGCCAAAAACACAGTTGTGTAATGATTTCAAGTTTTATGGTCTTAAAGGTGTCCCAGTGGCCCTAGATTATGCGTATGAAAAGGAAAAGTGGCTATGAAAAATATTCATTGAGATATGCTGGATAGTTAGCTGGGCATTTATTATTGACTAAGGGTGTACATGTAGGCCAATGGGGAATAACGAATTCTTTGTTTGAAACCAGCGGGGCGAGAAATAACAAGGCACTTTCCGTAACGTTCGTCAGCGAAGTATGAATTGGCGGAGATGACAAGGCTTTTTCGGTTCCGTATAAAGGTCGGCAGCGAAGTATGAATTGGCGGAGATAACAAGGCTTTTTCTGTTCCGAATAAAAGTCGGCAGCGAAGCATGAACTGACCGAGATAAAAAGGCTTTTTCTGTTCCGCATAATGGTAGGCGGCGAAGTATGAACTGACGGAGATAAAAAGGCTTTTCATGTTCCCCATAATTGCGATAACAAGGCTTTTTCTGTTCCACATACATGTAATGGTAGGCGGCGAAGTATGAACTGACCAAGATAACAAGGCTTTTTCTGCTCCGCATAATGGTAGGCAGCGAAGTATGGTTTAGTCGAGAAACAACAAGGTTTTTCCTGTTACGCATCATTGTTGTCGGCGGCGAATAGCCGTAGAACAGGGAATGCAGAATGCAAGATGGGAGTGTCTGGCCACTCCTTGAATCATCTGCAGGAAATTATTTGCTTACAGATGTTTGCATATGTTGTAAGTATAAAAACGCTAAAAGCTCTGGGCAGCAGAACACAGTCAAACTGGGCGACTGGTTTGTCAATAATGTGAAGATTTCAGAATTCCAAACTCGTAGTGTTGTTTGCAGTAACAATTTTGTTGACTGGAATGGTAAAAGCAGTTTGACTGGTTGCAGCAACAGAGAGAAGAAGTAGTTTGTCAACTGCTCTGTTGGCAAACTGTGACCAAATATTTAGATTACGAAACCAATTGCTGTTTGTTGCGTTCTTAGAGCAACAAATTGATCGAACAGAAATATTTTGTTTCTGTTTCGCGTGAATTTTATTCAGCTACTTTGGAAATCGTTTTCAATTACCGGCTGAAAGAAGATATCCCACTGGGGTGAAACGGACGTGGTACGGGTTCTAACTAGCTCCGAGATGCAAACGGCCACTTTGAGTTAGGAATAGATTGTGCGATATCGTTAGCTGAGAAGTCACGAGTCAACCTAAGTCGACCGAAGAAAAAAGTCATCGTACATGTAGATTAGCCAGTTCCGCGAGGTCATGTCCAACAGCAAAAACGTTTTACATCGAACAACATCGCGGGTGATGCAGACGACATTAAAGCATTCATTGGTTGAAAACTGCCGTCAAGAGATACAGGGCCGTATTCAATAAGGGTGTTTAGCTAAATCAGCGTACAAATTCTGCATTACACAGGTTATAGGCCTAGAAACTATTGTTGTACGTTCTGTAAGCTGGCTGATCCCTGGCATTTTACCCACACGATGATTACACGCGTCTAACATTCCTGCGTCTTAGTGTGGGAGGACAATAGAACGCGTTGGAGAAATTCTAGACAAGCCTTCCTGATCGTTCAACATTTCCTTCATGCTCTTTGACTTAGACGCAGGATAGTTGGACGCGTGTGATTATCCTGCGGGTAAACGCCTCTGGTGAACCACCGTACAGACATCAGACAATAGTTTTCTAGGCCTTTAACCTGTGTAATGCAGAATTTGTACGCTGATTAGGCCAAAACACCCTTAAACGTGCGATGATCACCCTTATTGAATACGGGCCACCATGATTTCTCGACCAATCAGCGTCGCATTTTAATTCTCTCCGAGTTACGACTTCCAATATGGACGGGGATTGGTTGAGACTGATACCTACTTTTGTTGACCCATGCAGAGAAACGATTTACGTGCGTCAAGTTACGATAAAAGGCTACCCTAACCAATCTATTGCTTGAAACGATGGCAATCACGTCCCATTGCGCACTGGTATGCACTGGTATACGGATTCGTCTTCCGGAGTTCCCCATCTTGGCCGTTACGTCTTTTTTCAACAATTCAAAAAAAATGCGGTACTTTCGCTACATATACGTGTACACCGGCAGCCGCTGAATGCCGATCAGGTGCGGAGAAAAAAATCAACGGTAGTGTACACTGAAAGCATTGAAAGCACGTTCACAGTACCACTTACAGGCTTCCTACGGCGACACTTGGTTTGCTTCTCGGTAATTCCTTGAGACACTCATGAAGATTCATTAAGAAAAAAGGTAACTCATTGACCATGCCATAAGGTATTCAATCCGTCACGTCATACTATATAAGATTCTCCTCAGGTGGGTACTGCTGATCATACTTCATAAGTACGTCAACCAGACCAGAATAAGAGAAGAAATTGGCTTGATTTGTGCGGCTATGGAACCCGACCCTTACGACTCCATGAAGGGACATACCCCAACCACTTTGGGATTATATATGAGGGTCGTGGTATACAGCTCTATCTAAATGAGGGCACAAATTGCAACTAAGGTGGCTATTTTGTCCAGTGTAATGGTCTCACAGGGCAGACGCTGATGTAAACATACTTGATAAGTTGCTGTTACATTGATCCTGTTTTGGACTTTGCCCCGTAATTTACCAAGACAGTTAGTACAAGACGTGGAAGGAATTTTGCTATTGGTAAACCGACAACCAATGAAACGTTGTTACACGACTGCGGGGCAGTGAAACAACGAACCAATGAGAAATGCTGTCGTGTGCCATTGGCCCACAAGTTTGGGAGTTCGTCGTCAGCATTGACTCAACAACCAGTGGGGTAAATTGGGGTAAACTGTGTAAATCACAAAGCATACATGTACTTAGAGTTGCGCATTCGTCGCTCCTCTTAATCTTAAAGGAGCAGGGTATTGCCACTTTTTTTCGACAGCCGGCGCCACTCTCCAACGCAGGGACCAACTAACTGTACATTGACGACTCACCTGAAAATACACAAAAGATAAACAAATCAGAACTTGTTACTTTTATGGCAATGTTATTTGAAATAGCTGTCTGTTTTACATGTAGAGAACTACATGTAGGTGGGTGTCAAGAAACAGAGGTTTAGAAGGAAACGTAAACTCATCAGCAGACGCTTTCAAACATTTGAAACTGAAGTGTGATCAAAAACCTCAAGTTTGACTTCTCAGACTTTGCGCTATATTTGTCATCAACGCCCTCACCCCCTGTTACAACGTATTTGTTTGATCAAGGTGTTTACTAATGGGTTCAATCATATTCCAAAGTACATAACACTTCGTCAACGTCTGCAAGAGAGTATCACACGTCTGCCCGAAGGTTAGCAGACGGCAAATGAGGAAAAGGAAATGATATTCCAAGTAGATTGGTGTTTGATCAATACTGTTTCCCTTGCAGGGTTTGAAATATGTAGACCTCTTGATGTCTGTCTCTGATTGGGGTGGAATATGTCCTGTCATTTGAACTAAAGAAGACAAGTACATTGTATAAGTATGATTCATCCTAACTTCAACATGGGCAAAGTGCCAGGCCTGTGCAACAAAGTGAACACAATGATTAAACCACAAACCACAGTATTTACCAGTTGACTGAGCACAACCTTGGATTTGCTACAGGCACATGGAAAGTAAACCAAGTTACCCTAACACCATTAGGTAAGGGTACTGTCACACTGAAGTAGTTCTCAAAACGTCCTGCCCCATCCTAAAAAAATCGTAAAACGGGCTACAACGTGTAATGTTGGCCAAATAATGCCTCGAAGTTCTGGAGCACCCTTCCCGTCCAAACCCGTCCATGAAGTTCGAAAAAAGACTGCAAAAAGTTGTCACTACGTCCACTCCTTCGCAAACAGTTTCAGCGCGTTTGGCAACATTTTCTAGAACGTACTGAGAACTAGCTCAGTGTGTGTGTGTGTGTGTGGTGGGGGGGG
>NMRB01000988.1:146198-158854 GCA_002633025.1 Notospermus geniculatus | reverse complement strand
TAGGGATGCTGCAGGATCAATCCACAGACACCCCAAAAAGTGAGACCAAAACCTCACAAAAGCAACAAGTTGTCACTTCTACACACAAAGTTGCTGGCAAAGCCAAGCAAATGTACAAAACATACGTATCAGAGGTACAACAAACAGTACAGTCAGTGCAGCACAGTGCAATTGCATGCCTGACCACGTGCGATTTCTACACAAAAATGTACATGATTTACACTACGGCGCTAGGCCCACATAGACATGCTTCGATGCACATACAATGCACACTCGCACGTGGTTGAGGAAGATGGCTTGTGGGGATTCCCCACTCGCAGAGAGAGTTGAGAGAGGCTCCCGGTCGAGCCCCCAATTTGTTACGACCAAGCTACTTAAGTCTGAATCATGGTCCTCAAAAACAAACCTAAAACGCCCATGGTAAACATAACATTTATTTACAGCATTTACATGTGATTAAAAATAGGTTTTTGCGTGAATTTTAAGGAAGTCTCTCTCAACTACATCTCATCACTCTCTGCCATCAGCCAGCTTCCTTTGACCTCATTCCTGGCGGGCCGCACTAGGACATCCTCATTCGTCCGACCACCGTCACACTACATCGTTACGGCGGCAAACAAAGGTTTCATGGTCTTGAATCCTTTTTGGAGTCATTGTTCGCCGGCGTGTCCGTGTACCGTGTAGTTGTATGTGAACCCGGCCTAAGGGTTCATCTACTGTATATACGAAGGGTATAGATTGATACCACGATCTTCCGCTAGGTGGGTTTATGCGGATCGGTATAGCCTAATGAAATACCTGGATGGACACACAGGATCCTGAGGGTCCATCCGGTACTTGCCAACAAGGGAATTCTAGGTGGTCATGAACCGATACATGGATTACATCACACAACATCGCCTCCACTGGATTCCACCACTGGACTCGATCACTCTTGAGCAGTTGAATAGATAGGTATAGGCCTAGATAGAGGCCTACATCACGACTAGTGAAGGTATTTCTGACGTTTTGCTGCTTTTGCCATTGAGCGCGAATGACGTCATTTTTAACGGTGGTATTTCCTCGTCTTTAAATAGCAGCCAATTAAAAGGCAGATCCTCATAAACCCACCTAGTGGAGGATCGTGGTACCAATCTATACGCAGGGCTGTACGCATGCCAGCAGTTTTTGCGCCTTGATATACTTTTTTGTACGACATACATGTACGCCCTGTAGATTTTGTATCTCCTAAACCGTGACGAGCTCCAAACCGTCACAATTCGTTTCCGATAAAATTGGTTCGCTGCGGTTTGTTGGCTGTGCGCATTCCATGAATTCTCAATATACACATGGAGTTTTTACTTTCCGCCTATTTGTTTTTGGGTTATATCGCTCTCTATCAACGGATGGGTAGATAAAACTGCATTTCAATTAAATTAATCAAAATAAAATTTTGACTGCGTTCCAGAAATTCGCAGTGTTACTTAAGAAAAACACGTTTGTCGTTATCTTGCAATCAGTTAATTGATGCATCCTCGTGCATGTTTATTTCACTGCATCCTTAAAGGACCACGGTATTGCCACTTTTTCTCGACAGCCGGCGCCACCGTGTCACTCTCCAACCCAGGGAATAACTACGTTGTCGGCGAATTGACCCAATTTACTACGTACATTTTGTAATGCATTGTTGTAGTTCGCCTCTACGTCGGCAGTCAAATAACGCATTTGAGATCCAATAACGTGCTCCTTTAACCCTCTAAAATGCTTTATTGCTTTTAGGGTAAACATCCAGCACGAAATACATGTAGAAGAACCAAGGGCACCGGCTAACCATACATCGTGCCAGAGGAGCCGCGCCGCCGTAGTCTGGTGGCTCGGGTCTCTGTGGCTAGCTGTCATGTGGTCCCGGGTTCTTATCCAATGTCGGCTTGAGACTCTAGGTAGGTCTCTTTGCCTACGTTGCCTCACTGCAGCCAGGTTTACATGTATAAATGGGACCCGGTCAGAAATGATCAGGGTGGGGCGCTTAATACAGCCAGGGTTTCCGCCAGGATTTTCAAGGTGGGGGGGGGGGAATGTCAAAAAAAAAATTTTTGAAAAAAATTTTTTTTTCAAAATTTTTTTTTTTTTTTTTAAAANTGATGATGGCTGTACCGCCAAGAAAGATAAGTCAACTGACGTATGTTTCATCAAAATCGGCACAGCCGTTGCGGAGCTATCGTTGATAAACCTCGCGCCAAGGGGATTTGGAATGGAGAGTAGGTAGGTCTCTTTGCCTACGTTGCCTCACTGCAGCCAGGTTTACATGTATAAATGGGACCCGGTCAGAAATGATCAGGGTGGGGCGCTTAATACAGCCTCTCTGAGTTCTACTGAAAGGTCACAGGATATACCGGGGTTCAAGGACCATGATATTTCCACTTTTTGTCGACAGCCGGAGCCACCGGCGGTGATTTCATCATTCTCCAATACCGTAGTTTGTCGTTCGCCCCAGTGTTGGAGAATGTATGACTACAATACAGCGCATAAGTGGATACCCTCGGTACGAGAGTTACTCTACATGGGGCGAGATTGATAAGCGGTAGTTTAACAACATTGTCAATAGAGGTCTCCCTTAACGCGGGTATGTTTAGTTCAGGATAGGAAAGGAATGCAGTGCCGCTTTAAGAGTCGGATGACACTTACCGTTGGTGATATCAGACTATAGACCCCAAACTTTCTGAGCTTTAACTTTAGGCCTAAGCTGAATTCACAACTCAGTACTGCTACCACCCTCACCTTTGTGGATCTAGCGGCTAACCCTAATTGCATACCGCACCTACTGTCAAAGACAACAACACGTATCGCTCCTGAGGGGGATTGATCTGGGCAGGGAAAGATCATATATAACTATGGCAATAATGCCGTCAAATCAGGCGTCGAAACCACGTCTATTTGTAATGATACCTCGCGGCGGAATGGAGGAGAGAATGCCGTTGCCCTTAGTTCTTGTTGGGAGACGGGATCATAAGGGTTTGTACTCTAGTTGTGTATAGACATAAAAGGTAAATCCCCATAGGCTGTAGGTGAAAAAAGGGCGGCGTTCTTTTCTTGGCTGCATCCTTTATTGTCGAGCAAAGCTTTACTGACGGCGAAGTTATGAAATACCGTTTGAAAGGAAAAAACCGCACAGCGGGCAACTTGCAGGATAAACGGTTTGACCTTTTCATGAAAGATAATTCTCTTATGCCATGATTGATTCTGAAGCAAGGGAACAGTGTAAACCATTAAAAATCTGTGAGTTGTTGCACAAAGACGGCAACAATAAAAGCGGATGCCAATAGTCGCTTTGATGAAGTTTTTGCACGTTACCAACAGACCCTTTGGAATTTGATAAGTCAGAGACATTGTTACACACTTGTGTCTACATGTATGTATAGTCAACTTTTTGTTTATTACCAAGGCAATTCCACCTTATCACACCAACTTGTATTCAATTATAAGAAACACGAGTCTCGAAATGTCGGGATTTTTTGCCAACATGGATAGGGTGCCGCTGTGGTAGAAATTTATTGAAAACCATACAGATTATGGTCCCATGTCAATTTCCTGTCGAAAGGAAAAAGATTGTAATGAAGCCACTCATCACGAGATCTTGCCCTCAATAGCCCTTGTTACACTACATAAAAAACCCGTGTCGAACCCGGGTTTTTTCTGTCCACACCTGTTAAAAACGCGGTGTAATAATCCCCTCCGAGCTCGAACGGGTTTTGGAGGGCTTGATTTAGGTCCCCGTCACAAAATGTGAGTAGTGCTGACGGGCACCGGGCCTCAGGAGGGATTTTTCAGAGCCGGGCTAGACCCGGGTGTGAAAAAACCCGGGGATTTCTATGTAGTGTAACCACGGCTTATGTTCCCAAAAATACGTCACTTTTAATGCCAATCACAAACAGGCACAATACCCAATACCATCTGACACAGACAATAAGTGGGGCGCCGTCGTATTCTTTAAAACAAGTATCGCTTCGCTATATGTAATGTACATACGTTGTTAATCCTGATAATGGACTAGATCTTTTCATACACTTGATCAGAGGAACTATTCTGGAAATGATGTCTCAGATCATTATCGGCTCTTTGTAAAGAAGCTTTCAATCTTTTGTCTAATGTGTTGTACTTCTTATTGTCAGATTGTAATACTAGGTAATCTCTACAGAAGACAAAGACGTCTATCGCAATTCGCTCGTGTGCATTTCATATCAAGATTTTCATGGTGATTTGTAGCGAGGTCAAAATGGCTTCGTTTTACATGTATTGTTTCTCTCTATGAATGGTTACAGTGTTTTAACACCGAATCTATTCATAGAGAGAAACAATGTAGGGCTTAAAAGCCGGCAGCACAATACATGTAGGGCTTAAAAGCCCGCAGCACAATACATGTAGGGCTTAAAAGCTCGTAGCACACGACATCACAATTGTAATTGCTCCGGAGGTATACAGACTGGGCCGTCACGCGGTACCGTGATTCGCGCTTTACCGTGATTTTGTGGTGAAAAGAGGAAGTGGATCGAATGTGGCGCAACCTTGGCACCCAGACAAATCAGTTATCACCACACCATGGAGCATTCACCACGTCACTGGGAACCTAATCAACATAATAGAGTACAAGCTCGCTCTACACAAAACATACAGCGAGAGGTTCCCAGTGACGTGGTGAATTCTCCATGGTGTGGTGATGACTGATTTGTTTGCGTGCCAGTAATTAACACCTAATTGAAAAAGTGAATTGACGGTGGGAATTTATCATGAAAGACCAGCATTTTGTAATAACCGAAGCTTGAAAAATTTTTCCTAGTCCCTTTAATGCCAAACACAAACAGGCACAATACCCAATACCATCTGACACAGACAATAAGTGGGGCGTCGTCGTATTCTTTAAAACAAGTATCGCTTCGCTATATGTAATGTACATACGTTGTTAATCCTGATAATGGACTAGATCTTTTCATACACTTGATCAGAGGAACTATTCTGGAAATGATGTCTCAGATCATTATCGGCTCTTTGGAAAGAAGCTTTCAATCTTTTGTCTAATGTGTTGTACTTCTTATCGTGAGATTGTAATACTAGGTAATCTCTACAGAAGACAAAGACGTCTATCGCAATTCGCTCCTGTGCATTTCATATCAAGATTTTCATGGTGATTTGTAGCGAGGTCAAAATGGCTTCTATTTCTCTCTATGAATGGTTTCAATGTCTTAACACCGAAACTATTCATAGAGAGAAACAATACATGTAGGGCTTAAAAGCCGGTGTGACAGGAATCAGCGTCCTAGGAATGCAGATCCGCCAAACAATAGCCCGCTATTGTAAGGTTATATTCGAACGGTCATGGTCTCTCTAGCCATATATTCTAATCCCTCGCTGAACAATAAGACCGGACTTTGATTCCAGGGGGACTTGGATTCCTTTCACACCGGCAGCACAATACATGTAGGGCTTAAAAGCCCGCAGCACAATACATGTAGGGCTTTAAAGCTCGTAGCACACGACATCACAATTGTAATTGCTCCGGAGGTATAGACCTACTAAACACCATCTTGTCCAAACAAGGCTATCGACTCCGTCTTTAGCCTTGTCCGAATCATGTCATCTTTTCCGTTAATGCATAAATTATTAATGAACCTTTACGGGGGGGGGGGCAATGCGTACAAGGTGCGTACAGGGGGGAGGGGGTCAAGAAATCGGCATTTTAGTGCGTACGTACTTAAAGCGAATGGCTCGCGGGGTTTGTTGTGGCGCCATGACAGTTGGTCATCGATATCAAGCACCATTTTGAGAAAAAGGCAAAAGAAGGATTTTAGTTTAATGGGAAATGCATTAGACAGCCAAACTTCGGAGGCGTATTCTGTAAAATCTGCCGCTTCAAAATCAATGGGAATAGTACAAAATGTACATCTTGACCTACTGAATTTGAAAACGTCATTGACTCATTTTAACAAATTTTTAATTGAACCTCGTCCCCAGTGTTTACATTCGCATATTTGCACAGGTGTCGCATATGACTGGCGCACGGCTTTGCCTGGAGGCTAGATTCACTCTCTATGGAAGGTACCACCAAAAATATAAACAAACCCCGCGAGCCATTCGCTTTAATGGATGCTCCCCTATGGTATATGCTCAATGTATCTGACTTCACAAAAAAAGAACGGAACTGTGATACAAAAGAAGCTCGCCTCTAGAGTCTAAGATGACATAAATGATATTTCAGCGGAGATGTCATATATGTGGTATTTCAAAAGAGGAAAATAAAACAACGCGATATCAAATTTGACAAATAAAAATTTGAATGGCTTGCAGCATATTGGCATTTTATTCTGTCTTTCTCTTCGAAAAGAAGTTTCCCTTCGCATACAGCGTTGTATACACACATTGACTTCATAATAAACCCAACATTGTAGTCGACGGTACCGTTTTAGCTAACAGCATCACGAAACATCAGCATCGAAAGCTGCGCGCCAATGGGGATCATAACTACGAGAGAGGCATTCGGAACTTCCGAAGGCAACTGCTCGGCAATTTCCGTACGGTCGCATTTCCCCTCGGACACAAGTCCAAGGCAGCCATCTTGAACGCGCAACGATTGCCGTTCGTTTCTGAAGGTAATTGTGCGGTTCGCCTCATCACACCTGCGCATGAACAAAATAGGGCACACAAAAACGTTGCGTTATTGATCAAAAATTGGCAGATTGGGTGAGATACCGGTAAGTTTATATATAATATTATATAATATGGCTCAAATAATCCAGCAAATAAGGTTGAACATCTTAACAGGCCAAAATTCAGCCAAAATAGTCCCACGGTCGGTCACGTGGGTTTGTTGATAAACAATATGGCTGCCTTGGACTTGTGTCCGAGGTGAAATGCGCCGCCCAGTGACAGATAAGCAGTTCGCCTCAGGTCGTTCCGAATGCGAGAGAGGGCAATACATCGTAACCAGGTCCTATAGTCGGGTCAGCATACGATGTTTTCTTGCACTCTGACAGCCCGCAGGCGTATTTCAAGACCTTTTTCACACAACGATTCATGTCTTGCCCCCGTTTGTAACGTAATTCTAGGGAGAGTAGGGAGGTTTCGAAATCAAACGATAAACGTAAACGTTAACAACAACTTTATTTTTGTACCGAAAATGCAATGCAAAATCTGGTTAATGTGTAGTATGAAAAATAACGTTGTCGTAAAAGTTTGGTTTATCATTTGATTTCGAAACCTCCCCATTAAGAAATCAAACGATAAACGTTTAACGACAACGTTATTTTTGTACCGAAGATGCAATACATGTATAAAATCTGGTGAATGTGTAGTATAAAAATAACGTTGTCGTAAAGTTTACGTTTATCGTTTGACTAAACCTCCCTACTATTGAATTCAAATGACGAAACATCCTCAAAACGTTGAACAGGTGGTAAATTCTTGACAGTGAGCAATAGGTGGAACAGCCGCCTCCCTACTGTCTCTCTGATTCAACAGCTGCCGACTGGTAACGCAAATGTTACAGCTTCTTTTAGGCTCATCATGAACGTTTCCGCAACTTAATCGGGCAAGGTTTGGCTGGTTCACTGAGGTAGCAGACTCGGAGTGGAATCAGCTGTATTGGGTAAGGGGGCCATGACAATAAAACGCACTTAGTGTCATGTTCAATGATTGTCTGAGTGCTCGTGCTTTTGTATAATTTCTGGGAGATTTCCTGATTGATTCGTGAGATGGGACTCGGATTGGTAAAGTGATGAAGCTTTCATTTAATACTTCGTACACTGCTTCAGAAAGTTGGAAGAGAAAGTAGGCCTTTGACAACAGAGATTGAGACTCCGGGAAGACTATAACGCACGCCGGATGAGTTACGAAGGGATGGGATTTATTTGTTTGAAAATGCGTTCATTGTATACAAGAATAAAAGATAGTTACAAGAATGTGACGAGGGATGAGGGTTGGCGGATCAGCATCATTAGCCCTGGGTGACATTCACCACGGGAGAGTGTCGAGACTGTATTATGGAGTCTTTGAAGAGAATTGCAACAATGACAGCGAACACAGGAGGAAAAGTCCGAAAATACTGATACCAATCTAGAATGCCCAGTTCCGCTTTGTCAGCCTGCGGAAATGTCGTAAACTGGTAACTGAGCACAATGCCTGTTGTCTGCGTGATATTGTGAAAAGAATGAGTGTCTGCGTTTAATTTTATATAGACCCAGTGGGCGTCTGCCTGTCTGGCATACATATGCAATGGTGACCGTTCTCATAAACATGTTGAAGCAGACTGAGCGATGAAAAACGACGTCATAAACAAATTACCAGCTACAGAAATCTGTGAAGCTCAGCAGAAACGAATGATTCGGTTTCCGTAAGGCGTTCTATGTTGTCGAAAGATGGCGTTGCGACATGTCGTAAAATGTTCGCAACAGCCCGCGGTTAGCCTACGGTCACGTGCCAGGAATTGACCAATCAGCGTAGATCTCTAAAAACCCAGTTTTCTCCATTTATCATACATAATATCGAGTAAAAGGCACTTAAATATTCTGTTTGACACAGAAATAATTAAGAGAAAAATAATTTTCAACTTTTGAGAAAGTTTGCTAGTGACTATATCATAAGCCTGTCTTCCAGTGGGTGTTACATGTATTACTGCGCAGATATGGAGTGGCGGCATTGAAATATATCGTGCGAAACTACCCCTCATATTTTCAGTACCCTCAAACCCTGAAATTATCATGGTCAACCCACAACGAAAACTTTATGGTTTGAAGCTTTAGGTTAGGGTTATATTGTGTCCGAACCGTTCCTTCCAACGAAGGTCTGGGACCAATCTATGAGCACGGGCATCTCGCCATTTCTAATGGTAAATGCATTGGCCATGCATTACAGGTGCGTGACCCTACGACAACGTTCAGCGAGGATTCGTTCCTAATCGACCAACAGGCGAATCATTGCTAAACGTCACCTCCATGCCGTTGCGAAAAGTCACTAATAGATAACTCAACCGTACAAGTGTTCGTCACAAGTTTCTTCCAGTTAATTGGATTCGTAGCTACGAGTCTGGCGCAGGGGGAATATTAATCTTAGAGACAAATACTGCAAATGTACTATAGGCAATGCTCCATCATTGCGTCAGATCGCATAGAACACAGCACAACATCCTTTCAGCCATAACCGTTCTAATTATCCGATGCATGCAAAGATCTAAGATGTTAGTAGCTGGATTTCCGATGAATTTTTACACCAGTTGTACTCTGCTGATCTCCGTTGGGAAAATTCATGGCTCGTTTAGTGGGGATCGTTGGCAGTAACATCAAAGCTGCTGTCATCAGACCATCTTAATATTGGATGGCAAAGGTCGGATGCAGAATCGTANTGTCGACATTGTTACAACAGAAGGCGCTCCTGCCTCGCACCAATGTCTGTGCAAAAGCAGTCTCACGCAAGCAGTCTCGCGCAGCCTGTGTGTACACAATGTGTTGTCGACGCAAGATCTAGGTGTTGCGACATGTCGTAAAATGTTCGCAACAGCCCGCGGTTAGCCTACTAGGTCACGTGCCAGGAATTGACCAATCAGCGCGGGGTTACATAAAAGTAGATCTTTAAAAACCCGGTTTTCTCCATTTATCATAGATAATATCGAGTAAAAGACACTTAAATATTCTGTTTGACACAGAAATAATTGAGAGAAAAATAATTTTCAACTTTTGAGAAATTTTGATAGTGACTATATCACAAGCCTGTCTTCCAGTGGTGTTACTATGTATTACTACGCTGATTTGGAGTGGCGGCTTCGTATACCGTATACTTCTATGTACAGGAAGCCTAATCGACCAACAGGCGAATCATTGCTAAACGTTACCTCCATGCCGGGCCGTTGCGAAAAGTCACTAATAGCTGACTCCAGCCTACGACAAGTGTTCGTCACACGTTCCTTCCAGTTAATTGGATTCGTAGCTACGAGTCTGGCGCAGGGGGAATATTAATCTTAGAGACAAATACAACTGCAAATGTACTATAGGCAATGCTCCATCACTGCGTCAGATCGCATAGAACACAGCACAACATCCTTTCAGCCATAACCGTTCTAATTATCCGATGCATGCAAAGATCTAAGATGTTAGTAGCTGGATTTCCGATGAATTTTTACACCAGTTGTACTCTGCTGATCTCCGTTGGGAAAATTCATGGCTCGTTTAGTGGGGATCGTTGGCAGTAACATCAAAGCTGCTGTCATCAGACCATCTTAATATTGGATGGCAAAGGTCGGATGCAGAATCGTAAAAAGATAAGTGGGCGTTGATGTATTGTTCATTTTTCAAATCGATTCTTTAAGACGTTGTGTGCTGGCACAAACGGTGCACACTTCTTCATACAATGTGGATGCAGAGTTAGTTGTGTGCATGCACGTGCATTTACCAATACATCGGAGCTGAAGGAATAAGGCACGTGCATTTACCAATACATCGGAGCTGCAGGAATGAGGCATATGCATTTACCAACAGATCGGAACTGCAGGAATGAGGCACGTGCATTTAGGCCTACCAACACATCGGAGATGCAGGAATGCGGCATGTGCATTTAGGCCTACCAATACATCAGAGCTGCAGGAATACGGCATGTGCATTTACCAATACATCGGAGGTGCAGGAATGAGGCATGTGTATTTACCAATACATCAGAGCGACACAGGACTGATTCACAGGTGTTTGCATTTGGCATTCTCATGGTTCAGAAGGAACTTCAACGATGAAAATAGTTGTGGCATTTTATAATCGTACTTGTTTTTGGAAGAAGATCCCATTGAACCAGATTAACAGGACGGTTGCCCCAGCTTTATTTTTGCTGGCAAACTTGTCGAAGCGTTGCGGTCAAAAGATGAAGTTAGGCCATTTCCTACAGTTCCCAGTGGCGCGAGGTTTATCAACGATAGCTCCGCAACGGCTGGGTCAAATTTGACGAAACATACGTCAATCGACTTGTCTTTCTTGCCGGTATCTTTCTGCTATCTTCATTTTTCAGATCCTTTTCTCAAAACCCATTTCATTTCGCCATGGTGTTCAGTGCAGTTTACACGTGCGCGATGCATTGCGTCATTTCAAAATGACCGCCATTTCGGCCGTCAACACAAACTGTGATTTGTGAAGGAACTTTTTTCTGTCACGTTTTGCGGGAAAATGACAGTGATGATGGCTGTAGCGCCAAAAAAGACAAATCGATTGATGTATGGTATGTCAAATTCGGCCCAGCCGTTGCGGAGCTATCGTTGATCCTCGCGCCACTCGGAACTGGAATGGAGAGTAGGCTTTCTGTCTGCAATCTTTCGTCGCTTTTGGTAGAAGAAGGTACAAGAATGTACATTTTTGTCGATTGCGCCAAGATTTCGCCCATTTTGTTGTTATGTCTGGGACTAACAATGTTGTGTTAGAAAGCCAACATTTCTTCCAGTTTGATAAAAATGACAACCAACCTGGAGTTGGGATTAAAAGAGAAAGGGAAAGATGAAAGATAGACTGATGTTCTGCAGCAAAACAGCAAAGAACCTGACTAAACTTCAACATTTACATCACCGATTTTCCTCTCGTAAAAAAAGAAAATGTCGAAGTTCAAACAAACTCGAACTCCGACAAGTGCAAAATTTCATGATCGAATTTGTCGGGAAAGAAGGACAAAATGTCATTGTTACAAATGTAGTTGAGGGTAATTTTTTGATGTGCGCAGGTGCTGGCGCAAATATATCTGATTCTAAAAGACCAATAATTTTGGTGCACATTTCAGAGGAAGAACATAGCATAAAAGGTGTTATATTTAGAACGTGCGCCTGTCTGCAACTCCTGAAACAGACACCACGTCGAGGTATAGACTCATTCGAATCTTTCATATATTTCTATGTAGAAAGGAATAAAAAACAGTCCTTTCTGGTACATGTACTCTTACGCTCTCAGATATCTTAGACTGACTATCTTAGCATTTAGGACACCAAGTCCCTGTACATCACAACAGACATTCTACAGGGTGGGCCAGAGAAAGTGTTTCGAACAATAGGGAAACAATAGAAATGCTATTGTTCGAGGGACACTTTCTCTGGCCCAACCTGTAGATCATGTACGCGTACTTGAATGTGTACCGCATGAGAAGGCCAAAAACTATCTGTAGCGGTGACAGAACACCCTCATTAAATCAACCACTTCGCCTTTCTCCGGGACGTGGTGAAAGAAAATCGAGGCAGTTTAAATCGAGCCGTGTAATCAAGGCTTCCTCTGATGAGAGGCTGATAATATGACATCCTTGTCTCTTCATTCATCGCTCTGTCACTCTCAAACAAGATTTAGCCGTCGATTTTAGCTAATCCTTGCAAGATATGGGTCTAATGGAAAAATAAAGTGAGATTACTTAGTGCTGATCATGCATGAAATTATCCATCAAATTCCCATTGGGATCATTACTTGGCCTTTGTGAAATTTCAGCTCGGTGCCTAGCACAAAATAAAAACGTTCCAAGTCATGATCTGTCGTCGTTGTGATGTGATCTTGAGTCATAGGTAAGAAAGACGTTGGGCGGCGCTGCAGTCATCAGGATGATCTCATCAAAGCTGAGAAAGACGTTGGGCGGTGCTGCAGTCGTCAGAAGGACCTTGAATTGTGGCTGAGAAAGACGTTGGGCGG
>NMRB01000988.1:126698-145863 GCA_002633025.1 Notospermus geniculatus | reverse complement strand
ACGACGTTGGGCGGCGCTGCAGTCGCCAGAAGGACCTCGAATTGTGGCTGATAAAGACTTTGGGCGGCGCTGCAGTCGTCAGAAGGACCTCGAATCGTGGTTGAGAAAGACGGGTGGCGCTGCACTCGTCGGGAGGATCTGGAATCGTGGTTGAGAAAGACGTTGGGCGGCGCTGTAATCGCCTGGAGGATCACACCGTAGCTGAGAAAGCCGTTGGATGGCACTGCGGTAGATAGGACGATCACGAGACATAGCTAAGAAAGACCTTGGGCGGCGCTGTAGTCGTCAGGAAGATAATCGAAGCCTGGCTGAGAAAAACGTTGAGCGGTGCAGCAGAAACGTTCATGTCGTTCACATTCATTTGACGTCACAGCTTACCTGTACCTTTTTGTACCTGCGTGGAACTCGAAACGGGTGAAAACCGATAAACATGTCTACCTGTTTTGCAAGCTATGATGTGACTATAAGGTGACCGCTAATTATAGACAATGCTCTATAGTCTTGTGCACCGTGCGGCGATGCCCTCGGGAGTAGGATTATACGGCTCTGTCTCTGACATGTGACTCCCACCGGCCTATGTGTCTTCCAGTTCTCAGATTTTTCATCCAGGTTCCGCTAATGCTCAACCAATTCCACTAAATTTCATCATATTTCCTTTGAAACAACTCGACAGCATTCATTTCCCCAATAAAAGCGACGAGAACAAGATATCTCGTCATGGCGGCGAACGCAATGTGTAAGCTTCACTCACTGAAAATCGTGGCGAAATCAGATGGAATTCGTGGTAGGCTACATGTAGTTTCGAATCGCGCTAACTGAAGAGAGCGGGAGGACTGCGAGCACACTACTAGTATGTAGAAATTCAGTAAAAATCATGCAAAATTTGTTTTGGAAATAACGGAGCCAGCGATAAAAACCCGAATGCACTTCGAGCAGCTACATGTAGACTACGTAGTCATATAGAAAGTACATTAGATGTACATGTACACTTGGCCGATCTTGAGCGACAACGTAAGCTACGTCATAAGAATTGTACACTTACATGGAAAGCTCTATTCTTACAACTTTCATTATAAAGAATGATTCACCCTAACTTCAACGTGGGCAAAGTGCCAAGCTTGGAAATGTGCACAGGCCAGTGGTCAGGAAATAATCCATGTCACAGTTATCTAATGATGTTGAGGTAACTTGGTTTACTTTCTATGAGCTAACTTACTTTCTATGAGCTAACTTACTTTCTATGAGCTAACTTGGTTTACTAGCAAATCCAAGGTTGTGCTCAGTCAACTGGTAAATACTGTTGTTTGTGGTTTAATCAATGTGTTCATTAGTGGTGTCTGTTGCACAGGCCTGGCACTTTGCCCATGTTGAAGTTAGGGTGAATCATACTTTACACAAGGTATACTTGAGGCAATACCACTGTAATTATTTCTGCGTGCTGAAACATTTCAATTTGGGAAGGTGACAGATCTCTAAGGAAAGTAGGGAAAGGTGTTTGTCTGATAGAATAATATACCTCTATTGGGATATCGGCATGTTGTCGTGCAGTTTGCTCCTCATGTCTCCTCTTATCTATTCTACCCGTCCAGTATATCGTATATCAAACTCACGCAACACTTCAGAACTTAAGCAATTGAATGGAAAAATACCCCGTCTATCATAACTTAGAAATAGCGCACGCAGATCTAATTACGACCTTTTCAACAAAGATGGCGGTCTAACAGTTCTTACCATATGACGTCAGCAGCCCAATACCTCAATGGCCGTTGCCACCCTGAGCTGGTCAACATGGTCAAGCGGGCCACGGGCACAAAAGTTTAAGAAAGATGATTGTCTGAGATTAGAGTATACATTGGTTGTGTTACCGGTATATCATGATTGGACAATGGGTCATATGAATAAAGACCAGTAAATGCTTTTACTTGAATTTTGCAATACAAATGCACTAGGCAATGCTGTACAAATCTGAAGTAAAAGCATTTGCTAGCCTTTATTCATATGACCCAATGAATGGCCAAGACGACATGTGGGAGAACTTGTACTTTGTTGGAAAGGTCCAATATACACTGTTGCCGAAAACATCGCGGACTATCCCTGCATTTTCCATGCATTTCTATAAAGCTTTTCACCAAAGGATGACATGATATCCTGTTTATCAAGATATGGGCTCCATTCGGCTTGATTTTGAGATGACAAGTCGAAATATTCGAGATAACGAGTCATAATTTCGAGACGATAAGGCGAAATTCTCGAGATTGTAAGTCGAAATTTGAGATAATAAGTCGAAATATCTGAGATAATTAGGGAAAAATATAATGTAATGTTATGTCTATTCCGGCCACCGCACTTTCCCCTAACACATGGGCTATTCGACGTAATGGTTACCACGCAGGCAAATCGTACTTACACGAAAGGGGACTCCTGAGTGAAATAGACGTTGCCATTTCTTGAAGGCGAAGGATTCTCCTGTTATTTGGCCTGGCGGGTCACGTAGAGATTCAAGCTCCTGTACAATACAAGCTTTGTCATCGCCTCCATAACGAGTTCTCTCCTCTGTCCTGCACCTCTGGGTAACATTGTTCCCGAACGATAAAGAAGAAAATCTTTCTCCTGCTTTACAAGAGTATTATCATCTCTCGTCTTACCTCTAGCTAAGCCTCCGTCGCCACTTTGTGCGTATTGTATTTAACGAGAAAAAGCCCCAAAACACCAATAATGTGGGTGTACAAGTTCCAAGGAAGAAGCCACCCTTCACAAACGGCCGATTTTACGTGTTAAAAAGTTTCCTCCGTGATGTCGCCGGGGAGAAAACTTCAAACATGGTTGTCCAAGCCGCTATCGCATTAATGGTAACAATCAGGCTTGGGTGCAGTTTTATTAAATACCTTTTAGTTGTCGCCGTTTCGATTCATAGCACCTGAAGATATCAGCAAGGAAAAGGCAAAAATGCATAAGATTCGTTATCTCTTTTTGGTAATAGACGACACAGTGCCATGATTGTTATGTGTATAGTACTTTCTTGGTTATTTGTTCGTTGTTTAACTTTGGCTTATTTCTCCTGCTGTAAGAGGAAACCGGAGACGACGAGAAATTCCTGTACTAGTACTAGCGAGGAAGAATAGTGAGGTTTCGCAAATCTGACCAAACGCGAAGTACGAAATACGAAATTCAACTTCGTTTCCAGGACCTAATGAATGTATTTCTGCAGATGGTTGGTACCACAAATGTCCCTGCCGCCAGTGCGTCTTTTAGCGTATCATATAAGACCGAAAGAGATGCGGGTGATCCACCGACTTTACGATCAGTTTGCGATTACATGTACATGTAGTTCACGATGGCAGTCGTCAACGAATCGCAAACTCGTCGTAAACTAGTCGCAAATTGATCGTAAAGAAATGACGTGACGTTGAAGCTGATCCACCGAACCAAATCAAACATGTTTGATCTCGTCATAAACTCGTCGCAAACTAGTCGTCAACAGAATTCAGTCGTGAACGAGTCGCAAAGTCGTCGTGAACGAATCGTGAACGCTGATCCACCGGCTATGATTTTTCGTCGTATCTAGTCGCAAACTGATCGTAAACTCGTCGTAAAGTCGGTGGACCACCCGCATTAACACCGCAACTCTATCGGCCTAACGTCATACGCTAAAAGACGCTCTTGCAGCAGGCGATATTTGTGGTACCAACCATCGCCTGAAGTATATTACGTCATGGAAATGAAGTCCAATTTCGTATTTCGTACTTCGTGTTTCGCAGATTTGCGAAACCTCGCTAATAACTACGGTTGTAGACGATCGGGCTTGCACGCGAATGACTCCCGGACAGTGTCTAAATCTCCCGATGTAAAAACCACCACTGACAATTTCGGCACTGTGGGATGTAGCACTGAATTTCATAACTCAGCGGTGAAATAGCTTTGAACACGATTTTTGAAAAAAAAATCATAACACGTTACGGCATTTCATTGCAGCTAACAAGTTATCTCATTTATTCTACAAGGCACGAGAAATTGCAATCAAGCTGTCATTTAGTTCATCCAGCATTCCATAAACTTTCAGAAGATCATTGAACCTACGTGATAAAACATTAAAAAAATCACAGTTATGTTGCTATGATCGTTGAAAACCCCCTAATGAGACCCAAGTACTTTCTTTGGGTCTGTTCAAACAGTCTCAAGTTGCGCTTGCCCTCAGAAGTTAAGAGGCAATATCTTCACCTAAAAGTTGATAGAAGCATCATTAACTGAACTAACAGCAAAACTACACACTTACAGCGTACATTTTGTGCATAATGTTTTGCACCCATGTAAACTTTGGCTGAATCGGTTAATGTCGTCCTGGGTACACCTCATTATTACCCAGGGTAATCCTGGGTAATCCTTTTTGTTACCCAGGATCGTCCTGGGTACAATTAAGGTACCTTAACATTACCCAGTTTAAAAACCCGCCCCAATTTCCACACCTGCGCCCAAGGTTGCGGTATATCTGCAGGTGGAAAATGGCACGCATTTCAAACTGGGTAATGTTAAGGTACCTTATTTATACCCAGTATTGTCCTGGGTAACAAAAAGGATTAACCAGAATACCCAGGGTAATAATGAGGTGTACCCAGGACGACATTAACCGATTCAGCTAAACTTTGTGAACGCGCTCACTGCTGCTCTAAACGAAAAAAGAGTGAAATTCCATTCTTTTGAGTTGAATTAGTGATGACTCTTCCCAAATTGGAAGTAACTCTTTGAAAAGAGTGGCCCAACAGGAGCTGTCAGTGAGTTGACCAATAGGTGTCACTACGGCCCAATTCAATGCATATAGCGGACTCATTCATTCTTGATCGAGTACCAATCACGTGGATTTTCCTGTGTATTGGTCCGCTAGAACTTTGTTGCCATCTTTTGGCAATACGCGCGGCTGACTGCTCCTATTTCACTCTTGCATCGTATTTTTTTAGGCTGGTGATATTTACCCGGCAGCCGGGTACGCAGTGGTGAAAAAACGTCCTGTTTGCCCGGCCGCCGGTTACGCACTAAAGAAAATATTCTTGCTTGCCCGGCTGCCGTTTACGCACTGAGGAAATCCGTCTTGCTTACCCGGCTGCCGGTCACGGAGTGACAGCTTTTGTCGTTATTTTAACGGCAATTGCCGGGTAAAGAACGCATAAAATTTTCCTTCGGTAACCGGCTGCGGGTCAATATAAACATGGAACGTAAAACTGGCGCATGTGGCTTGCCGGGTGTAAAAGTAATAATATTCCTTATCACGGCATTAGTTACTTATTCGTTAGACACATTCTGGCTGACTTTGGGAATCTGATGGGAAGGAAGTGTTCCTCGAAAACGGATTTTCGGCAAATAAAAATGACCCGATAGTACTGATTTGAAGTGTCTCATTAGGATCTGCCAATGAAATCTTTGTCCCAGATAAATGGCATCGCCTCTCCGGCCGCCATTTTCCCGCTAATGTGAATAAAGTCCCATCAAAAACAGAGGAATCCGGCAACCGTCGGTGAAACAACAGCCGCGGGTTAAACAAAGGATTTTTTGTTCACTGCTTGACCGGCAGCCGGCTGAATATGACCGGCAGCCGGGTAAATAGTCACTTCGATTTTTTTAACTTCTTAGCGAAACACATTATCAAATAATATTTTCAGGCCTTTTCAACATAATCGAGCTTGTTCGCAATCTACGATAGCCTCGTGAACATTCGGAACTTCCGAAGGCAACTGCTCGGCAATTTCCGTGACGGCTCGCATTTCCCCTCGGACACAATTCCAAGGCAGCCATCTTGAATGCGCAGTGATTGCCTTCAGTTTCTGTGGCTTTGGATGCGGTCGCCTCATCACACCCTGCGCATGAACGAAATAGGTCACACAAAAACGTTGCGTTATTGATCAATAATTGGCAGATTGGGTGAGATATCGGTAAGTTTATATATAATATGCCTCAACTTATCCAGGAAATTAGGTTGGATATCTTAGTAGGCCAAAATTCGGCGAAAATAGTCCCACGGTCGGTCACGTGGGTTTGTTGATAACAACATGGCTGCCTTGGACTTGTGTCCGAGGTGAAATGCGCCGCCGAGTGGATAGATAAGCAATTCGCCTCAGGTCGTTCCGAATGCCTCGTGAAATCCCATGTAATGAATAGGCCTACACTACTGCTGTTAGAATAACCCGTCCCCGTGGTGCACTACGGTTGGTACACCCACCTCTCCCGAATCTGCAACGTCCATTTCTCAAACATCCCGGTAGGCTCAATTTCCCGATTTCAGTCCTCCTATAGACAGAGTGATCTGTCGCTATATCATCACTCTTTCCCTTGTTCATTCCCCCACACACCTCAATACATGTATATGACAGATTCACGCATGTGAATATATGATATAATTACTGCCTATATCTCATCAAGTCATTCCACTCCAGTGACGCTCCTCGGGGAGGCATATTAAATAACTAGCTGACAGCCGAGCGCAAAATACGAGATTATCAGTTCCAAAGACAACATTGGGGAATTAATGAACAGTAGGAGGAAACCGGACTGTCTGATGAAAACCTGTGCGCTGTCGAAGACTGGTCGGACGAAAAGAAACGCGTTAGCCTAAAGCCTAGTTTATACTTCGACGCACGACCATCGGCGTCCGACGCGTGATCAAAATCTGGACGCCGACCTAATGAAGTAGGCTTATGTCGGCGTACAGATTTTGATCGTGCGTCGGACGCCGATGGTCTTGCGTCGAAGTATAAACTAGGCTTAAGGCTAAGAATCCATTCACGCGATTTTCGTGCCGCGCGATGTCGCATCCTTTGTCCACGACCAACGCGGCGGAAACAAACAATGCTTTCGAGCGTCTGCGGCTCGAAAATCGCGTGAATGGACAGCCGGCCTTAGGAGTCAAACATAGTAGGGAGGTTTAAAAATCAAACGATAAACGTAAACTTTACGACAACGTTATTTTTCATACTACACATTAACCAGGTTTTTATACTGCATTTTTGGTACAAAAATAAATTTGTCGTTAACATTTACGTTTATCGTTTGATTTCTAAACTTCCCTATTGAGACGGTGACCAAAAAAGCGCTAAGGACAGAATTATGAGATGCACAGCCGTCTGTATCACATGGGGACAAGGTCCGAATGGGGATCGAACACGGCACCTGATTGGTGACGCGCGCTCATGTTTCCACTACACCAATCTGACAGCCCAATATCTCATGGAGGCACATCAGGCTTCAAGATGGATTAAAAGCAAAAGTAAGTATTCTAGTAGGAATACAACGTGCACACATTTCAATTAGCTAGTCGTGAAATTTTCTAAGATGTATTCAAACTGCATACAAATGAACGTTGACATTATTAGTTGTGAATAGTTGGTCTTGAAAGCGCCAGCAACTCGATGGTGTGCAAACTGTAGTGTTTACAACTCAGTGATGTGTGAACGAGATTTTGTCGTGATGCCCACCATTCTGATACCAGTTCTGTCATCTTTTTACATCTGACACTTAAAGCGACGTTGAATTTAATCGGTAAGCAAGAATATCCGAAGAGAAGAGAACGAAAAAACAACAATAACAACAACATCCTCGAAGCTGTTTTCGATGTAATTATACAATTTCCCAAAAGATCGGAATCAAGGACACATTTTAAATCTTATTGTAATCGTGATTATTTTTAAAAATCAGTCGATTCGTGGAAATTTATTGCTTAATAACAATCTTTACAAGAAGCCTGCCTGTTTAAACACATCCCAGGGCCGTAGCTAGCCTGAGGAGGTGGAAAATGCCCCTAGACGTTACTGAAAAAAAAGTTCTTTTCCTGCAAAAAAGGTCGCAAACTCCCCCCCCCCCCGACCAAAAAGCTAGCGACGGCCGAGCACCCTGGGCCCATATTCATAAAACCTTGCTAGGCTTAGTTGCCTGCTAAAGTGCCTAGTTTGTATAGGCCAGTGTACACAACTAGCAGCCAACTAAAGCCTAGGTCACAAATGCACCGGGCCCCGTACGATTTTCCCCACCCAGCGGCTTGCTGCGGATTTTAGAGACTGAAACACGGATCTAAGATGAATCATGCCGAAATCGCCTCAATAGATAGGCGGAAAGTAGGCTGGATCAAACTGGGCACCGTAGAAATTGGCCAAAATGTCTGTTTTTTACTCGCCGTACGGGCCCCGGAGTGGATATGTGACTGGGGCTTAAGCTAGCAAGGTTTTATGAATATGGGCCCTGATCACAAACAAACCTCAACGTTGCTAGCCTTGTTCAGAAGCAGTGTACATGTACACCTTACAGAGTAATAGTTCTGCCGTTCATAAATAGGTCTTAATAGAATTTTACAGTAGGTTTCTAGCAGTGAGTGAACTACCTAACTCGATCAAAGTCAATCTGATTACAAATGTAATCACATGGTCCCCTCAGACGACGACGGAGAGAAAGAAAGGGAAAAGGCAGCACACTAACCGGTACTAGGGCTGATGACATTAATTACAATTATTGTGGAAATAGTTCGTTTGTTCTGGTTCACCGGCAGTAAAAGTAGCAGAGATAATTACTGCAATTTTGACACAGGGCTTCAATTTAGTTGATTAGAGGCATCAAGTTCTATTGCATGTGAAGATAACACATAGGAAAATTTGAGAGTGAGATCAGCTCTGCGAGTCTTGTCACTGAGCTAAAACCCATGTGTGCTACCTCATCTCTACCTCAAACCGGATGTGTGCTACCTCATCTCTACCTCAAACCGGATGTATGCTACCTCATCTCTACCTCAAACCGGATGTGTGCTGCCTCATCTCTACCTCAAAACCGATGTGTGCTACCTCATCTCTACCTCAAACCGATGTGTGCTACCTCATCTCTACCTCAGACCTATATGTGAATGTTATGGGCACGTATAAGAAATGTTTCGTTGACCTAATTTTATCTGATTGGTAAACAGAAGCACGTGAACAAAGGACGCCCTCTGATTGGTTAAAAGTGTGTGAAAGTGAGAGCCTAATCACATCCCATGCCTGTAAAGTTCCGCGAACAAGCTACTTATTCTGATCATTTACAACATTTATTCGTCTCAAATCTTACATTTCCACGTTTGGTAAATGTATACTGTTTTATATAATATGACTTTATTGACTTTTATTCCAGATTTGCGGTGTCAAATGTACGCGCACTATATTCCAGCCAGGTGGAAAGCGATGAGGCAGCTGGTGCTAGCGGCATAAGCGGCCCGTCCAAAAGTAGCCGCGCATGCTCGGTAGGAACTAGTTTGCAAGGCATAAAGAAATACAAGGCATAAAGAAATATAAAATGTAAAACACGGCTTAACATCCATTATTTCTTTGAAAGGGCCCGTCTTGGAGAGACAGTGCATTGTATTCCATAAACTATGGAAAGTTGGCCCAAGGCTTGTCTTGCCGTGTTTCTTTGGAAAATTCAATGCCTGTGACATTTACCGAATCCAAACAGGCGGCCTGAAACCAGACAACACTTTAAATTGGCCCTTTCATATTGTAATCCGACTGTGTTTATATGAATAGAAGAAACACAAAATTGTTACAATAGTTACAACTGAAGTCATATCAACAGGGCTAGAGATAGCCAAAGGCCCTTCGTTACTTTGTGCAAACCAAACCTTTTTTCCAACAATGTGCCATAAACCAATAGAACTTCGTCGAACATTGGAATACATGAAAGTGAAAAATATCGAATCAGGACCTAGAAGTAGGACAAGCAAGATCAAGATAGCCTTCCACACACTCTAAAGCCGGTGACAGACTGGTGCGTGCGCGACGCGTCGTTCAGGCGTTCCGCTAAGCAGATTCTTCGGCGGGTGTTTCGGTCCGTGCTACCGCCTCCCTGATTGGTTGAACGCTTTCCCGACGCGTTGCTTACGCGCCAGTCTGTCACCGCCTTAAGGCTGAGTTTACATCGACGCACACGCGACACGAACACGCAGGCGAACAAAGGTTTCATGGGGAAATCGTTTGTGAGGCCATTGTTCGCATGCGTGTTCGTGTCGCGTGTACCTCGATGTAAACTCAGCCTTAAAGGACCACAGTATTGCTTCCCAATCCTGCGTTACACCTACCCGCGTTAAGGGAGACCTCTATTGATGACTTGGTAAACTACGCATGCTACTACGTGCATTGTAGTGTAATCATACATTCTCCAACACTGGGGCGAAAGGCTTAAAACTACAGTATTGGAGAACGGGTACGGTGGCGCCGGCTGTCGACAGAAAGTGGCAATACCGTGGTGCTTTAAGGCCTGAACCCACTGACGGGTTTTCAATGCCCTAGACCCAGTGCGCGGGGATAAAACCTTTGTAGATCATCAAATACCATCAAAACAGTTGTATTCAAAACTGATGAATCATGCAGAAAATACAGAAAAAAAGCTCAATTTCAACTTTAGAGGAGGAGTATAACCGATATTTTGCTTTCCAACCAATACCTGGCTCCAATTTCGAAAATCTTTACTGCGCTTCTAATGGACATGGTAGCAGATTTCATCTCCTTTGGCTCCTTATTCCAAACGGTAGAGATATTGGATTATTATAATCTCCCAAAGACCGACAAAACAACAAAACGTGTGGTGCACTCCTTCGAAGGGAGTAAGAAATAAAAGTGGAAAATTAGAAGTGGGAAATTTTGGAATTTTGCGCAGATTTTTTAATTTCTCAAATTGGGAGAAATTTTTTTCCGATTTTGAGAAATTTTCTTAAAGTGACATGACATTTTGTCTGATTTTTCGGGCGATAGTTCTCAAAATGGGAAAAAATTCTCCCAATTTGAGAAATAGAAAAATTTGCGCAAAATGCCAAAATTTCCCACTTCTTATTTTCCACTTTTTTCTCCCTTTTCGAAACCTTCCTTATGTGCCCAGTTTTCTCTCACTACATGTAATCCCACTAATGTATGTATTTTCCTTTTTTTACGGGAGCTTTAATAGCGAGTTAGGGTATACAGGCAATAAAAAGTAAGTGTAGCCGAAAAAATCGGTTTTTCTCTTGTGCACAAGACGTAAAAAACGTTTCTGTTGCTATCTTAAACGGCGATGTTAGACGCAAACATAGACATTATGGCTTCACCAATTCTTGCCCTCTAAAGATACGTATACCTTCAAAGCCCTTCCTTGAAAAAGGAACAAGTGCAAGCTTTGGAAATGATCCTCCCTCCGGGCCTTACGATAAAGAAACGATACTTGTATAACTTTGCTAGCTTTCATCAGATTCTGCCACAATCCCTTATCGGCTTATCTTTTGAAACAGGCGCATCTCACGCGGGAAGGCCGCGTCTTCATGTAATTCATCGCAGAAGGCTTGGCGTGAAGTTGCAATTTTTGCAGATCCGAGTGTCGTTGAAGACGACACACTCAATATAGCCTACGGATCATAGAAAATTCTTTCAAGGACCTGAAGGTAACCAACCCTTCCTTAGCCTGCGTGCCGGAAAGACGATAGGTTGCGTTGCTTGGGAGATCTGAGAGTTACTTTCAATGACATACAATATGACCTCAGCTATGCAGTGTTTCAGTATAGAATACCACCGACACCTACATCTTGGAGTGTGCAGTTTGCAGCTCTGTTGCCTCTTGTGTCTCTTCTTTCCATACGTTTACTCACTAATTACACAAGCCACTCTTTTCCAAATCACACGTGTACTAATCATACTCTGTTTCTGTTTTACAGGTCTTCAATTACCTCCACCACTCAACAATGGGGCTTTGTTTCTATTCAACTACTAGTACTTTCCACACACTCCTGTTTGCACAGGGTTTCTTTATTTCAGATTTACTTGTAATGTTGGGATCCAGCTCATCACACTTCTGGTAGCTCGACTTGAAAGTGCCACCCTGAAGAAGACCCCGGTTGGGGTCGAAAATTTGCTAAGATTCTGGAAATTGACTTCCTGTTTATCATCATTTTGTGTGTCAATTTTTGTGCTTTCTCTTTCTTTGCACACCTACATGTACATGTACATGTACATGTAGCAGAACAATCTTCGAAAAATGTCAGAAATAGGCTTGAAGGAAATGCCAAAGACAGTCACAGGATGTGCCTGCTCTTTATTTTGATACACCGGTGCTCTCCAAGTTGTGTTTCAAATGGTTAATGCTGATCATTCTGTCAGGCGGATTAACATAGTGCATAAACATAGTAGTTGTTTGTTTGGCACGGAAATTACAAAATTTTGACCCACATCCGGAGAAACTTGATGTTCTCAGACATCTGGCGCCATAAAAAGTCCTTCATTTGTATCTATTGGAAAACATTATTCACCAATTGAATATAAATTTTCATGAGGACTGACGCCTCTTGAGAACATTTTTTCCATGCACAGCTGATGTACACACATAGAGCGAATGCACGCATTTGTATAAATCGGTGTGACGCAACACAGCCGAGAAGAACCAGCGGCCATTTTGAAAGACACCAACCAACCAACAGACAAGCAAGGTCATGTATCATGTGTTGTTGTTGCTGTTGTTAACAATGTTCGATTCGATCAATGCCGGGATTGTGACTTGTCTGATACGGGTGGGCAATGCAGGTCATGTCTCCAATTTCAATAAATCGTCGATCAATGCATTGCCGATACAAGGGTGTTGATTTCCTTCTAGCATTGATCAGAGGGATCAAGGTCTGGCAGAATGTCGGATGATGATAAAATTGGATCGTTGACATTTTCGATTTGTCTTGGTGTGAGCCTGCGAGGCAAAGCGCTCGAAAGCCACAAAACTACCGTAGATTGCCCACGATCTACCCCACAGTCTGCAACCAGTAGGCGCCATCGTAGGCGACACGAACAAGGGCACACCCATGGCTAACATTCAGATTTTATTGATAGAATAATGAAGTTGATATCTGGGGGCAAGAATGAATCGAACTTTTAATTTAGTCTATAACAACATTTGACTTGTCATTATGAAGTTACATGTACACGCTAAGGCAATCCATTTGGGAGAGTAGCTCATTCGAAGCCAATAATACAAACAGTCTAAGGATAATTGTCCGAGGCTACATCGGCTTGGGTAAACATTACACCGATTCGTCTCTAGCATCAAGAATTTAAAAATATTCTACGGTGCCCAATGTGATGAATTTTCCCACATGACGTCGTGGTCATTCATTGTCCAAGCATGATATAACACTACCAAACGCATTTTCTCTGCCTAATTTTTGTGCCCATGCCCGCTTGACCAGCTAATAGCGTGCCAGCGGCCATTGAAATGGCATTAAGCTTCTGACGTCATATGGTGAGAACTGTAAGACCGCCATCTTTGTTGGAAAGGTCTTTCATGATTGGGACGGTGACGATTATCAGAGGTCACTCGACGGTCAACACAAGTGCTAACCGTCTTCTTGAGCACTCCATTGTGACCATGATGAATGACGTTGTGTTGAACAACGAATTGTGTCAGAAAAATTTCCATTCCGCCATGTCTTACGCACCGGATTTACATTGTGTACTTCTTTATTCTCTTCCTTTTTCCTTTACATAGTTGTGTAACTATTTTTGTCTTGCAACAGGAAATGAAGTTGTAAACAAGTTTATCCCATTGCTGCCCTAATATGGCTATGAAAAAGGACCTCCACTCGTCAAACAACCATGGTCAATACGTACATGTAATTGTTCCTCACACGTACAATTTTTCATACAACGTTTTGGAAACGATACAGGACCCATAGGGCCTAAATAGGTAGACTCACATGTAAGTCTTTATCGAGCTTGATGAAAAATTTCGTCGTCTGCGACGCGCAGTAGTCTGCTACTTCGCGAAGTTGCCAACAATACTGTATTGTTCCCCATTTCTCAACAAAGTAACTTTATCTGTGAGCGGTCTATCTTCCAACAGAACAAAAACAATAGCCTTTTTTATTGTTGCCCTTATTTTTGAGCGCATCCAGAGCAGACTTGTTCTGGAGTGTCCAATTTCTTGTTTTGGTTTCAGGTTCTCGAGTTTGTGTACAAAACCATTACAAACTGACATCTCCTTGATGCTTTCGACAACTGAGACTAAAAGGCGGCCTTCCACCTGAAAGTTTTCTGTCGCAATTTTCCTTATGGAAACCTATGGAAAATTGTCAGACACTCTGTTGCAGGTGGTCCAAATTATTCCAAGCAATAACTGTCGGACACTAAAATAACTGGCTGACATAATCTTTAAAGGCCTCTTCCACGCTACAGAAATTGATCACGCAACAGTGTGTCTGACAATTTTCTATAAGTTTACAAAAGGAAAATTGCGACAGAAAACTTTCAGGTGGAAGTCCGCCCTAATTCCCAGCTACAATGTGTTGACGCTGTGAACCAACGCCAACACGCCCAACGTAAACGAGTTAGCAGTAAGTTGAATTGAATCTAACAGTTTTCTTCACCAGTAATGGAAGTAATTTGAATTAAAGTCAAGTCTGTTGTGGGTGTAAAGATGCAATTGACGAACGCCTGAGGAGCTGTCTCACTCACTCTTCTTTATCAGGGTGAGTTTTTAAGAATGTTTGTAAATACCAAACGAAGCAGTTGAGTTTTTATTGCAACGAAGACGTGCGAGTAACAACGTCTCGTCAGGGCTGCTTTTGATGTGAAATCTACGTATTTACATTCCTTCCATTGTCGCCTTTTTTGCATAGTTGTTTTAGATAATTAGTATTTAGTTTTTTCTTTATGGTGTCTCTTAAGCAATTGGTGTGAAGGGTCATCACTGCGGATTTCAACCAAATTGGCCAAATAGTTTCCGAACTATGCACGATTTGGACATTAGTCCATTTTTCCTCCAGCCCCTTTCCACTCTTGCAGCAGGCGATATTTGTGGTACCAACCATCGCCTGAAATACGTCATGGAAATGAAGTCCAATTTCGTATTTCGTACTTCGTGTTTCGCAGATTTGCGAAACCTCGCTAATAACTACGGTTGTAGACGATCGGGCTTGCACGCGAATGACTCCCGGACAGTGTCTAAATCTCCGAATGTAAAAACCACCACTGACAATTTCGGCACTGTGGGATACGGTATAGCAATTTATTAATTCAGCGGTGAAATAGCTTTGAACACGATTTTTGAGAAAAAAATCATAACACGTTACGGCATTTCATTGCAGCTAACAAGTTATCTCATTTATTCTACAAGGCACGAGAAATTGCAATCAAGCTGTCATTTAGTTCATCCAGCATTCCATAAACCTTTCAGAAGATCATTGAACCTACGTGATAAAACATTAAAAAAATCACAGTTATGTTGCCATGATCGTTGAAAACCCCCTAATGAGACCCAAGTACTTTCTTTGGGTCTGTTCAAACAGTCTCAAGTTGCGCTTGCCCTCAGAAGTTAAGAAGCAATATCTTCACCTAAAAGTTGATAGAAGCATCATTAACTGAAGTAACAGCAAAACTACACACTTACAGCGTACATTTTGTGCATAATGTTTTGCACCCATGTAAACTTTGTGAACGCGCTCACTGTTACTCTAAACGAAAAAAGAGTGAAATTGAACTCTTTTAAAGAGTTGAATTAGGGATGACTCTTCCCAGATTGGAAGTAACTCTTTGAAAAGAGTGACCCAATATCACTCTTGCAGCGTTTTTTTTAAATTTCTTAGCGAAACACATTAACAAATAATGGGCCGTATTCAAAAAGGGTGTTTAAGATTTAGACGCGTGTAACTTCGTCAAATGCATGGTGGAAGTGTGTGCATTTAGTGAAGTTACACGCGTCTAAGTCTTAATCGCGCGATGATCACCCTTTTTGAATACGACCCAATATTTTCAGGCCTTTTCATCATCATCGAGCTTGTTCGCAATCTATGATTTGAAATCCCATGTAATGAGTAGGCCCACTAACGCTGTAATAGGACAACCCATCCTCGTGGTGTACCGGTAGTACGGTCGGTACACCCACCTCTCCCGAATCCGCAACGTCCATTTCTCAAACATCCCGGTAGGCTCAATTTCCCGATTTCAGTCCTCCTAGACAGAGTGATCTGTCGCTATATCATCACTCTCTCCCTTGTTCAGCCCCCACACCACAATATATGACAGATTCACGCATATGAATATATGATATAATTACTGCCTATATCTCATCAAGTCATTCCACTCCAGTGACGCTTCTCGGGGAGGCATATTAAATAACTAGCTGACAGCCGAGCGCAAAATACGAGATTATCAGTTCCAAAGACAACATTGGGGAATTAATGAACAGCAGAAGGAAACCGGAGTGGCGAAGAAAACCTGTCGGAGACCGGTCGGACGAAAAGAAACGCGTTAGGAGTCAAATATATTAGGGAGGTTTAAAAACCAAACGATAAACGTAAACTTTATGACAACGATATTTTTCATTTTCACATTAACCAGGTTTTTATATTGTATTTTTGGTACAAAAATAACTTTGTCGTTAACATTTACGTTTATCGTTTGATTTCTAAACCTCTCTATTGAGACGGTGACCAAAAAGGCGCTAAGGACAGAATATGCGATATAGCCATCTGTATCACATGGGGACAAGGTCCGAATGGGGATCGAACACGGCACCTGAGTGGTGACACGCTCTCATGTTTCCACTACACCAATCTGACAGCCCAATATCTCATGTAGGCGTATCAGGCTTCAAGACGGATTAAAAGCAAAAGTAAGTATTCTAGTAGGAATACAACGTGCACACATTTCAATTAGCTAGTCGTGAAACTTTCTAAGATGTATTCAAACTGCATACAAATGAACGTTGACATTATTAGTTGTGAAGTAGTTGGTCTTGAAAGCGCCAGCAACTCGATGGTGTGCAAACTGTAGTGTTTACAACTCGGTGATGTGTGAACGAGATTTTGTCGTGATGCCCACCATTCTGATACCAGTTCTGTCATCTTTTTACATCTAACACTTAAAGCGACGTTGAATTTAATCGGTAAGCAAGAATATCCGAACAGAAGAGAACGAAAAAACAACAACAACATCCTCGAAGCTGTTTTCGATGTAATTATACAATTTCCCAAAAGATCGGAATCAAGGACACATTTTAAATCTTATTGTAATCGTGATTATTTTTAAAAATCAGTCGATTTGTGGAAATTTATTGCTTGATAACAATCTTTACAAGAAGCCTGCCTGTTTAAACACATCCCAGGGCCGTAGCTAGCCTGAGGAGGTGGAAAATGCCCCTAGACGTTACTGAAAAAAAAGTTCTTTTCCTGCAAAAAAGGTCGCAAACTCCCCCCCCCCCCGACCAAAAAGCTAGCGACGGCCGAGCACCCTGGGCCCATATTCATAAAACCTTGCTAGGCTTAGTTGCCTGCTAAAGTGCCTAGTTTGTATAGGCCAGTGTACACAACTAGCAGCCAACTAAAGCCTAGGTCACAAATGCACCGGGCCCCGTACGATTTTCCCCACCCAGCGGCTTGCTGCGGNCTTCCACTCTATCAACCCTGTAACAAAAGTCACAAAAAAATTCCATAATAAAAATGTTGATTTTTAGGGGTTTTTCTAATGAGGTATTACATAATTATGATATTTCCAAATTTCCAAAAGTTTGATGCAGAAATATGACCAAGGTTATATAATTTCATGTGGTACAAACCGTGTTAAAATTGGCCCAGTAGTATTTGAAATATTCAAGGTAGTAGGTGTAGATAAACTTATGTCAATGACTGTACATGTACACCTTACAGAGTATAGTTCTGCCGTTCATAAATAGGTCTTAATAGAATTTTACAGTAGGTTTCTAGCAGTGAGTGAACTACCTAACTCGATCAAAGTCAATCTGATTACAAATGTAATCACATGGTCTCCTCTCAGACGACGACGGAGAGAAAGAAAGGGAAAAGGCAGCACACTAACCGGTACTAGGGCTGATTACATTAATTACAATTATTGTGGAAAAAGTTCGTTTGTTCTGGTTCACCGGCAGTAAAAGTAGCGGAGATAATTACTGCAATTTTGACACAGGGCTTCAATTTAGTTGATTAGAGCCATCACGTTCTATTGCATGTGAAGATAACACACAGGAAAATTTGAGAGTGAGATCAGCTCTGCGAGTCTTGTCACTGAGCTAAAACCCATGTGTGCTACCTCATCTCTACCTCAAACCGGATGTGTGCTACCTCATCTCTACCTCAAACCGGATGTGTGCTGCCTCATCTCTACCTCAAACCGATGTTTGCTACCTCATCTCTACCTCAAACCGATGTGTGTTACCTCATCTCTACCTCAAACCGATGTGTGCTACCTCATCTCTACCTCATCTCTATGTGTGAATGTTTCATGGACACGTATAAGAAATGTTTCGTCGACCTAATTTTATCTGATTGGTAAACAGAAGCACGTGAACAAAGGACGCCCTCTGATTGGTTAAACGTGTGAGAAAGTGAGAGCCGAATCACATACCATGCCTGTAAAGTTCCGCGAACAAGCTACTTATTCTGATCATTTACAGCATTTATTCGTCTCAAATCTTACATTTCCACGTTTGGTAAATGTATACTGCTTTATATAATTTGACTTTATTGACTTTTATTCGAGATTTGCGGTGTCAAATGTACGCGCACTATATTCCAGCCAGGTGGAAAGCGATGAGGCAGCTGGTGCTAGCGGCATAAGCGGCCCGTCCAAAAGTAGGCCGCGCATGCTCGGTAGGAACTAGTTTGCAAGGCATAAAGAAATACAAGGCATAAAGAAATATATGAAATGGTCCATGGACCATGTGCTCACCGGGTTGGACATAATAGTCTAATGACAGAGGGAGGTACATATCAGTGGTATGAGCAATCTCGGTCAAGTCACTCCCAGCTAGGACTTTGATGATTTTTGGGTTATGCCACCTGGCGCCACATTGTATGTTCGATCGGGCCGGAACTTCACATGCACATAAAGGTCATCTGCAGGGGACCACATAGCACATTGGAGTGCTTTGGGTCAAGTCGTTCCTGAGTTACAGCACTTTGATGATTTTCGGGTTACGCCACCTGGCGGCCATATTGGATGTCCGATCGGGCCGAAACTTCACATGGTCATAAAGGTCATCTGCAGAGGTCCACATAGCACATTGGAGCGCTTTGGGTTAAGGCGTTCCTGAGTTACAGCACTTTGATGATTTTTGGGTTACGCCACCTGGTGGCCATGTTTGAAGTCAAATCAGGCTGAAATTTGACGTGCATGTAAAGGTCATCTAGATGGAGGTAAATATC